>JAFNEN010000577.1:0-364082 GCA_019343175.1 Oedothorax gibbosus
TTTGCAAAAAAAAGGTGTTAGCAGCAAGGGGATTTCTGTCTTTTGATTTTAAAATCCCTTTTTAAAAAGCATAAGAAAAAAAATGAAAAGACTTGTGAATTTTTTTAAAACCCCCCCTGTAATTCCAAAAAAAAACAAAACCCGGGATTTTGTCACAAACTGAAAGAAAATTAAATAGGTCAAAAAAAATTTATTGTTTTAATTTTTTTTAATCATCGCTTACTTATTATTGGGGGTGCTAATATCGCGTGTAATTTTTTTGAAAAAATTCTTTTTCCTTTAAAAATTTTTTCCCAAAAATTTTTTTTCTTTTTACCACGAAAGAATTAAAAAAATGTAAAAAAAGTTTTTTAAAAATAAAAAATTTTTGGGTTTTTTTCCCCCATACCCTTTCTTTTAAATTTCATTTAAAATCATCAGGTTTTTAATTTTTTTAATTACTATACGAAAAAAAAATGCCATCTTATATTTTATGACCTTTGGGCCCTTTGTGGGGCTCAAAAAACCCCCCCGTCCTCACGTTCAAAAATTCCCCCGAGGCAACTAATTATCGATCCCACGTCCTCGGGGGCTGCCATTTCCCCGTTAATTTTGTGATACATTTTACATTTTTTTATCTTACAAGGCTAACCACCCTTAAAATGACCTTTTAAATCTGAAACCTGTTGTTTTCCTTTTTTAGAAAAAGGCCATGCTCAGGAAATCGTTAAAAAAAATTTTCCATTTTAGTGTTTTTTAAAATTTTAAAAAACGAAGGATTTATCAATTAGGTACAAAACCATTAGCCTGTTTTTAAACAAAGCATTAAACGCAAATACAAAACCCCAAAAAAAAACTAAAAACCCTTTTTCCATTTTTGGCAGAAAAGTCTGAATCATTGGCTTTATTTTGGAAAGACAAACGCCCATTTTGGGGTTATTAAAAAAAATAGTAAAATGGGACTTAAAAAACTTGAATTTGTCATTTTAAAAATTTAATATTCCCCAAAAAAAAATACGAGGTTGGGTATCATTGTAAACCCCCCCCCCCCCCCCCCCCTTTTTAAAAATTTTTTTTTAAATTTTTCCCAGTAACTATAAAACATGTGAATTTTTAAAAAAGGTTTTTTTAACTAAAGGCAAATTTTCCTTTGTTGCTTTTTTTTGTTTGTTTTGGATAAAACACGAGATTTTAAAGAACCCCGCCCCCAAAATTGTCACGAATTTCAAAAAATTCTCTCATTCCGGGGAAAAACATAGGCCAAAAATTTTTTTGAACAGACCATTCCTTCCCCTCGTTTCGAAAATTTTTGAAAAAAAAACACCACTTTGGCTCCCCAAACCGACATTTTTTACTTTCCTGGTGCCATCGGCCCCAAAAAATTAAAAAAAAATTTTAAAAAAAATAATTAAAGGAAAAAGTTTTTTTTATTCTTTTGCCTTACCTTAGAAAAAAAAATTCATTTTTTGAAAAAAAAATTCATGTTTCAAAAGGGGGTAATTCCGGGTCTCCATTCCCGGTTTTTTTTTTTTTGGGTTTATTTGATGATTTTTTCATTGATTTTTTTTTTTTTTGATGTATGCTATTTAAAAAAATAAATTTATCGTTAAACATTTCTGAACTATGATGGTTAAAAAAAGCGTCGCACTAGAGCTGCAATTTTTTTTTTTTTTAAGGTTTTATGTCTATTTTTTTGCAATACGTTGCAAAATCGCCAAAATTTTTAACTAAAACTCGCCGAATGGGGGATTTTTTTATATAATTTATAAGCTGGTTGTTGTTTCGAAGTCATTGTGTTAGAGCCAGCCCCACAACCTCCTCCCACAAACCTCTTATTTTTCCATTCCCTTTTTTTGTTTGGCCCGCAGCCCCCACCCTCGTCCCCCCCCCCCCCCCTGTCGTCCCCTTCTTTTCCCTTCCCCTACCCACAAATCAAAACCTAGATTAGCTCCTCAGGGACTTCCAATTAACCCCTTTTTTAAAACCAAATAAAGATTGCAAAATGATCACCCAAAAAAAATTTGGGGATACTTTTTCAAACTAATATAATAAAAGGCCAACTTATTATTCTGGTTGTTGTTTGTTCAGGCATTGGGTTAGTTTAAGACCACAATGCCTATTCGCCACCAAACCAGCATGGATCATACACCGTTGCCCGTTAACAGCACGTTCAATTTGGCCCCCCCATCAAAAACTCATCTCCGGAACAAACATAGGCTAAATTTTTTCGAACAGACCATTCCTTTTATCTTTTTCGAACTTTTTTATTTTTCCCCTTTCAATGCATTGAAGACCTTAGAGGTTTTTATTGCTCCTTTAAAACCCGCACGTTTTACGGATTGTTTATTTAGTTTTATTTTACACATTTGTTAAAACGATTTTTAAGTATATTTAGTTTAATTACAGCTAAAAAATTAGAAATAAACATCTAAAACAAAATCATTTGCTAGCTTTTTAGCAGTTAGAAAAATATTTAATATTAAAAATAAAAATCGTTTGCTTTAGATCTTTATCACAGTTAAAAAAACAAATAAATATAAAAAAATGCAAATCGTTTGCTGTTTGCTGGAGTGAGCTTTATAACATCTAAACAATTAGATCATGTAATTCACTTTCATTAAGAATATTTTATTTTCTGCACGCAGACCAAGATGATCAGTTTAAAGTGAGATTTAAATTTTAAACTACTTTGGAAGAACAGATTATACCAATCTTTGTTCCTAAACGCATTTTTTTCAGCCATTTTGTACTGCTTATATTGTACTTATAATCTACAAAGTGTCCAAAAAAAAGTTACTTAATTATTGGAGAAACTCCCTTGAATTGCGTTAAAATAAATGTATGAGACCCTTTCAAGATTTAGCTTTTTTTCCATTTTTAATTCTTACGATTATTTTTTACTTAAATATGTATCTTTTTAATTTGCGCTTCTTATCAAATTTATTTTTGAAATTAATATTAATCATTACTATATCCAAGTTGGGAATTAAATGGAAATTACTGGGTAATCTTCATATCTTATGTAACTAAAATGAAAGAAAAAAATATTTAAATTGACTGTTAAATTATTTTTTCCACCTCTACCCGTGCAAACGTCGGGTATAACAGCTAGTAATAAATATGACAAAAATATATATTTTTATTTATAAGCTATTTATATATAATTAAAGTTTGACGGGTTAGTTTCAAAGGAGGACGGGTACATTGTTGGACAAGCCGCTCCTTGGGGACGGGTAATATTTCTGAGATTTTTCGAGCCCTGCTTTCGGTATTCTTTTTTTAACAAACGAGCTGGAACTGCAAGATAGAAGGCTATTTTTTAATTTTTTGGAACCCCTTGGCAACCCTAATGTAGAATAATTGCTGTAAATTAGTATAAATATTGTAAGATTAAAATATTTTTTTAATTATAAAATGAAACTCATTTTCATTACAAACAAGGGTTGTGTAACACTACACGACTTTCAGTTACCGCTCCATAATGAATGCACACATTCAAAGGTAATTCTATACCTTTTTCATAATACAATTTCATTAACTTTAAAACCTAAAAAGTTCAATTATAGCTACATTTGGCATGCGCAGTTTTTTTCGAAAAAATCAATATGACGTCCGACAGGTGCTGCAAACTCGTGTACCAAATTTAAAGTATGTGCTCTTTTAGTAGGAGCTATAGAGAGGTTTTCAGACATGTTTTGAACAAGCTTCCTCCATACCAATGTCTAGTATATTCGATTAAATTTGAGGAACTTTTATATCATTCACGAACAATCCAAACATCGAAAATATCACCCTAATTAAAAATGGAAATATCAGTATTATATCGGACACATATCGATACTGTATTATGTTGATATTGTAAAAAAGCTACTGTTTCAATGTTACATATCTGCATATGTATACTCCTAAATAAACTATGTTATATGCTATAATTGTGAATATTGGTCATTTCTTAGGATTGTTAACATTACGTTGCAGGTTATGGCTACTCACTCCACAGACCTATGCAGAATCCGAATCTGTATCACGGAGACATAGCAGGAATTTCAATAGATCACAGTGTAAGTTTTTAAAAAAATGGAATACGCTTCTTAAGGGGGACCAGACCCCAAAAAATTTCCAAAATGACATTTCTATCGTCTGCCTCGATATTGAACGTTCTTAGGAGTGTGAAGGTTCGAATCACTCCCTACTTCCAATCATTCTATAATAAGATATGTATTGGAAAACAGCAGAAATACTTTTTTAAATGCTTAAATATGTTTCTGAATACTACAAAAAATATCCGAAAATTTTTTCTGAATTCTACAAAAATATCCGAAAATGTTTCTTGATTTTGCAAAAATATCCGAAAATGTTTTATGACTATTACATGCACAGAAGCTGATCCATATTTTAGAAAGGTGTTTTTGAAGTGTAAGCTTCAACTTAAGTAATAAAAATGTTAAAGTTTAATGTAAATTCTTAACATGGAAATTAATCTTTGAATGCTCTGGCTTGGTATTCGTTGGATTTTATTTTGTCTATATCGTACTGTTTAATCAGATTTCAACCAGAAACTTAACACACTCAAGATTTGAACCATAATCAAATGAATTATCCATATCAGTGCTCTAAGCCAGAATGGATTGCTTTCTCTAATTGACAACATTGGAAATTGAATGACATTTTATTGCTCTTCAAAAAACATCAGATAACATTTCATAATTTATCTGATATCAAAAACATTATTAAACAGATATCGACTTAACCATATAGATAGTAAAACCGTGCGCTATCGCCCACTATCTATATGGACACTAGACTTTATTTTATAGTACTTTTTTTACAGTAATCTGGAACTTGAAATAAACGGTAACAAAATAAACTATTAACAAAATAAAACTTGTTTAAATTGCTACTGTTTTTTGTAGCGGCCTCAGTAACCCACAGTCTACCAAAAGGATCCTCAAGGTAGTTACCTAGGTTTTATACTAACTATTAACGTCTTTAATAAGAATAGTGGTAGAAACGAGATGGAAAATCAGGGACACCTAGTTGTTGAGGGAAATTTATTGAGGTTGCGTGTGTGGTGAACCCCCACACGTTAAAAGGACATTAGCTATATTTTAGCTCTTATTTTTTTAAAATTTTCTTAGGATAGAAAATGTGTTCCAAAAGAAAATTCTGAAAGGTGGCCCAAAGGAAGGATTTACTACAAAATCGATCAGTTTTAAATTATAAAAAAAATTTATATGCATATTCTTCCAGTTAATTCAATAAAGACTTTTTTTAAAAAAAATATGTATCTTAAAAAAAGGAAAATTCACTACTAAACAAAATTAAAAGTTTTTTTACATGACTTATAATGCGTTGGGTATGTTTTACGGCACTTAAGACGGTAATCCCAATTTTAGAAAAAGTTTTTTTTAAGGTATATATTAAGATAGAAAGGAAAAAAAGGAAAATTTTTTGCTAATATTGGCAAATTTTTCTTACGTTATTGAAATTGTATGTACATACATTGTATACAAAGTGGGTTGGTCACAAATTTAACAGTTTAAAAAAATATTTAAAATAAAATAGTGTAAAAAATAGAATGTCTTGCCATGCGCAGAAAATAAGGCAATTACCAGTTACTCATAACTTTTTTTTTAAAGCAACTTGTTTGGAAATTTATATGGGAGGTAATTTCTATCGTTTTGTCAAATATTCAAAACGGTGTTTTATAGTTAAATAAAAATATTGAACATACTAAACTGCAAGTTTTCTTTAAATTAAAAAGAAACCGGAAAGTTCGTCCTTTAAAAATTTTAGTTTCTTTAATTGTGTAGATATCCAAAAATATTTCGCATTAAAATTTTTATAGTTTTTTTTTAAACATTAGATGATATTTAAGGTAATCCCTTACTTAACTTTAACTAATCTTTTTATAAAATTTTAATATCAGGTTTAGCCCAAAAAACGGGGTTTGTTTTCTATTGGGGTTAAACCCGTTTTCGAAACAGTCCTAATAGCAATCGATACCAATTTATTTTTTTTTTTTCCGCGAAAATATGTTTTAATTAGCGCATTTTTAAAAGTCACCAAAGAAATTCATACATAATAGTAATTTGCATGTTTAAATTTAAAAAAAATAAGAAAAATAATGTAGATATTTTTTTATTTAATTCATTTAATTAGTTTATTAATTATTTTTATTTTTTTAAAATTAATTTAGTAATTTAATTAGTTTAGTGTATAGGATTGCATGAATAAAAGCTATCAGCTTTCTAGTCATGTCGATAAAAAATGTACAATACCTCCTTAACTCAAGAACTATATCGTTAGAAAATTATGACTATGAGACATTGCAGAAAAATGCTACATGAGCCTTATTAACAATAAATAGTTGGAAGATAATTTTTGAGGCTTTACATTACTTTACTAGCCCATTAATTAATTTAAGTACTTTTCTAAGAGGGATAGAGGAATATATGTTCGCTTTGGTAATCAAGACTAATTAGGATAAATCTTTATACCAATTTTGCTACAATGTTTCTTATTAAATAAGCTCTAGATTAATTGTGTTATGTAAGGAACAATATATTTCTTGCAGGTCACATGAAGAGTAGAATATTAAAAGCGATGAAATACATTCAAGATAGAACATGCTTACAGTTTATACCCAAGAAGTCTACAAGCAAGAATTATATTCGATTTTTCAATGGAGACGGGTATGGGTTTTTTTTAAGCGTTAAAAATATATATTTTACAGAACATATATATTTTACTTATATAAATTTTTATATTGTTTAAAAAAGGGGGTTTCCCGTCTTCAAATTAAGTTTCTTTTTTTATATATATTTTTAAAGATTTTTTTTTTTTAATTATTTTGTTATAATTTTTTGTAAATATTTTGTTTATTTTTAGTAATTTTTTTTATTTTTTTTTGTATTTGATTGTTAAAATTGGGAATATGTGTCAAAATTTTTAAAATACAAAGGTTTTTTTTAATCGATTTGGGGAATTAATTAATTTTAAAAGCTTTTAAAACTCTCTAAAATTTTTATACTTAAATCAGTATCATAATTATATTTAAATATTGCCAGCAAACAATTTTTTATTAAACTAGTATATATTTAATTTTATTATCTCTGAAATTAGATGTTTTCCACAAAGAAATTATGTGCTTTATAATTAACTCCCTTTAAAAAAAACCCTTTGTTTAGTACTTATGAAAAAAAAAAAAGTTCCAACTTTTTTAGTTATCCTCTTCAATATAAAAAAAAATCCTGCTTCTAAACACTCTTTAAATTTTTTGAACCCTATTTTTTTTGGAAAATCTTCTTTATAAAGAGTTTATTTTTCTTCGTTTATTGAAGACAAACACTTTTTTTTTACAACTTCTCTTTTTTAAAAAGGGAAAAAAATCTGAACCTTAATTTTACAAGGTTTAGAAAAAACTAGACAAAAAAAAACCTGAACTTTAATAAGCATCGCAGCTTTTTTAAAAACTGGCTATAATGAACGAAACACAATCCCAACGAGTATTGTTTTAACAATGGAGCATTTTTTTGTAAGGTTTTAAAAGGAGGAAATATTTTTAAATTTTTGTTTAAATTTTTTTTAAAATCCGCTTATATATAAGATTAGAAGAAAAAAAAAATTAAAATTTTTAAAAATTTAAAATTTTCCCAGTGATATTTACTTTCCCAATTTTTTATTTTTTTGAGAACCTGACACCCCAATTTGAAAAAGTAAAAGTTAAAAAATTTCCCCCTTAAACCTCAGGGAATAAAATCTTTTTTTGCCCAGATTTTCGAACGATCGGGAAACCGATTTCCCCTTTGGTTCTTCTTAAGGGGTTTTCAAGGCCAGACTGGTTCTGGCGCGAATCTCGATAATAGAGAGCAAACCCTGTGCCCCCCGGGGCGGGAAAAAAAAACCCAAGGAAAAACTGATGTCTCACAAAAGTTTAGGCAATGACTCGCTATCTCGCCAGCAGGCCTCTTGCAGACAGATTCCCAGGGCAAAATGAAGGGGTTCTTTCCCCTGTATGCTCTTCATTTTTAAGAATATTTTGTTTTACGTTCCTCGTACTACTTTAATAATTCGATTGAAATGGACTGGAAAAGGAAGGTGCAGGCTAAGGAAGTACACCCAGGGCGAAGGCGGGAATCGAACCCGCACCCGTTCAGCCGCAGACTGCTAGCGTAATGGTCCAAACCACTCTGCCATCCGGGCTCCACAGTAATCTATTTCTGTTAAAAATGACGTAGCGCGAGGGCTAAGTTTGATTTAAGAGGTCTGGTGAAACAGTTCATTTTTAAGCAGTAAACTTTAAAGGCATTTTAAAATTACAAATTTTAAAATGGACCATTATTTACAAATACTTATATAGTTTGTTTAAGCATTCCTTACACAAAAATATATGTAATCTTTAGGCTTAACACCTACCATTCCAAAAAAAAAAACGATCCTCAGCAAATATTAAACGTTAATTTTTTTCTAAACAATCCTTTCAAAACAATTAAGCTTTATACATATTAAGTTGAAACTGTTTTAAAATAAAGTATACATGTATCGGATTTTTATGGGGTATAAGAATATTATATTCAGATCTGGCACTAACATTTAAAAGGTCTTGTCATTGAGCTAGAAGAAACGTGGAGTGAGGTGTGTGATTCACTGAACAGGGCAGCAAACGAGCCGGTTCAATAACGAAACGCGGAGGAATACACGGCACTGCAGCAGAAACGAACCGGGCAGAAAACCTAGAAACTTGCTATTTCGCTTTGGGTTCGTGTCTTCGCTGGTCTTTAGTTAGTGATCCACATGGTTATTTCTTAAAAAAATTGGAATTTAAAGTTAAAGAAAGTTAATTTCTTTCGAACTAAAAATGTTAAAATACATTGAGGAGCCCAAGTCAATATGATAGAGGGGTCTCATTCAAGCATTGCATACAAGTGTAGGGAAAATAGTCCTTTTCTGCCCTGTTTGCTCAAAAGGGTGTGAGTGGGCTCGCTGACACCTCACTCAAGTTCCCTTCTAGCTCAATGGGTCTTGTTGCAAAACTCACATTCTTTAAGGTATAAACCAAGGTACCGGGTACGGCCCGTTCATTGGCGACTTGTATTTACGACAATTCGTATTTACGATCATCAAAAGAGGCCGATGAACGGAACGCTCCCTATATTTTAGATATACTTTGGAAAATAGAAGTTTTGCAACTGCACCCGACGTTTTAAAGAAATATTTTGACGCACATTGTGAGTTTTAAGAGTTTATAGATATTTACAATCCCCCCCAAAACTAAAAATGTTACTCAAACTTCCTCAGTTCACTCACAAAAGAAACACGAGTATAGAGTTGAATTACAGGTCATGTATAAAAGTTTATTGAAAAAAATATATTTTACATATTAAAAAAATTTCGCTGAATAGAAATATAATTCTCCAAAAATATTATCCTGGTTTAGGAATCACAAAAGTTCTATCAACGTCGGAAAAAAAAATCAGAAAGCTACCTGCGACAGACTTTGATATAAAAGCATACTTTTAGTACTGTTTTCTTCTATGCAATTTTCCAAGCAACCTCAACGTGGCCGGAGAAAGGAAACAGATTTTTACTCCCGCGTCTCCTCAAGAAAGTGTGCGAGGGCGCACGGATTTTCATTTTTATTAGCTGCATGCTATTAAGCACACTGCTGTTAATATTTTTAGCCTACTTTTCTTTTTTTAATTCGAAAGAATTAAAAAAAATGAAAAAGTAGGTATTGACATGCGGTCGATGTCCGTCTGTCCGTCTGTCTGTCTGTCTGTCTGTCCGTCTGTCCGTCTGTCCGTCCGTACCCCCCTTCCAAAATCGGTTCTAATCATCGGATCTTAAAAATTCTTTTTTTGTTAGAAAGCTATAACCTCAGATACCCAACTTTCATACTTTTTGTCCGTCTGTCTGTACGTCCGGACGGACATAAATCTACTATCTGTCGGCGAATTTCCCATTGAATTAGCATTGAAATTCAATTTTGAGTCATTTAAATCACTGTAGGTATTGAAATGCGGTTGATGTCCAACTGTCTGTCTGTCCATCTGTCTGTCTGTTCGTATGTCTGTCTGTTCGTCTGTCTGTCCGTCTGTCTGTCCGTTTGTCTGTCTGTCTGTACCCCCCTTCCAAAATCGGTTCTAATCATCGGATCTTAAAAATTCTTTTTTTTTAGAAAGCTATGACCTCAGATACCCAACTTTCCTACTTTTTGTCCGTCTGTCTGTACGTCCGGACGGACATAAATCTACTATCTGTCGGCGAATTTCCCATTGAATTAGCATTGAAATTCAATTTTGAGTCATTTAAATCACTGTAGGTATTGAAATGCGGTTGATGTCCATCTGTCTGTCTGTCCATCTGTCTGTCTGTTCGAATGTCTGTCCGTCCGCCTGTCTGTCCGTTTGTCTGTCTGTCTGTACCCCCCTTCCAAAATCGGTTCTAATCATCGGATCTTAAAAATTCTTTTTTGTTAGAAAGCTATGACCTCAGATACCCAACTTTCATACTTTTTGTCCGTCTGTCTGTACGTCCGGGACGGACATAAATCTACTATCTGTCGGCGAATTTCCCATTGAATTAGCATTGAAATTCAATTTTGAGTCATTTAAATCACTGTAGGTATTGAAATGCGGTCGATGTCCGTCTGTCTGTTCGTATGTCTGTCTGTCTGTCTGTCTGTCCGTCTGTCTGTCTGTCCGTACCCCCCTTCCCAAATCGGTTCTATCCATCGGATCTTAAAAATTCTTTTTTTGTTAGAAAGCTATGACCTCAGATACCCAACTTTCATACTTTTTGTCCGTCTGTCTGTACGTATGGACGGACATAAATCTACTATCTGTCGGCGAATTTCCCATTGAATTAGCATTGAAATTCAATTTTGAGTCATTTAAATCACAGTTGCCAAATCAACAATGGCATGAGAAACTTTATTTATTTAAACATATTTGAAGCAAAATAATCTTTTCATGAATCAGTTTGGAATGACGTCATAAAATGTAGCACAATTTGATTCTTTGATTGTTCATTAATTATCTACCAAGAAAGCGGCACGGCATACTTTTGCATACAATTATGCTTAGTTTTAATTTACATTTCTTATTTTTTAATGCAGTTTGGAGTAGTTTCATTACTTTTGTTATTAATAAATATTTAATTATTCTTCGAACTACAAATAAATCGCGAGCAGACGATAAATAATATTTAATTAATTTGCGAAAGTATATTAAGGAAAATAGTTGATTTTGGCTTTTAGAAGTTTAATTTATAGCTGGATGCTGTGTTTCGATTTTTTTTTCTAATGTGTATAAATCTAGTGTAGAAACGGCTGTTGATGATATTTACTTTAGGAACCTAGTTTTTTTTCCCGATTAGAACTTCAGTAAGTATTTAAGTAACAGGAAAGTAGGCTATTTTAGTTCTTTATGAACTTCTTGTTATAAATCAGCTTGCTATAAAGATTCAATTAAAACATAATTTAATGTACAATTTATTTTAATAAAAAAGGTGGTAGCTATATAAATGTGCAAAAATGAATAACTTAGTGGTAGAACTTTTAAATGAATCTTCATTATGTTTTATAATTTGATGAGTTACTTCAGTTTGGATTAAAAAAATGATACTGTACAAAATAAATTGGCAAAAACTTTTATTTTTTATTTTTTATTTTTCATGCGTTTTGTCAAATATTCTATAGGAAAATTTAATCTAGGCTTGTACCTCGAGTAGTTCAAAGTTAGTGAAGCATTTCTTTTATTAGTGTCTACCCTTTGTAATAAAGGTAAGGAGCTTCTAACAAAGCTCAATTTTAGTACTGTTTTATTCAATGCAACTCCCCTAGCCGACCTCAACATGGCGGGAGAAAGGAAACAGATTGGGATTTAAGAAATTGCATGCCACTATGATTCAAAAAAATATTTGGCATTGTGATTTTTTTTAAAAAGGCATAGAGTGATTTTTTTTATGCATGATGCTTATAATATTAACAATACCTCTATAACTGATAAAAAATATCACTCCACTTTCATTATAGAACACATAATACATTAAGAAATAATTTTAAAATGCATAACATTGTGCTTTTCGTGATGCATTAGCGTGAATTAAAAAAATGTATGACGTGATTTTCTTAATGAATAATGTCTATAGGAATTACAATTCCTCAACAAGTAGGTTTGTAACAGAATCTGTCATTTAATCCGCTTCCACACAACATTTGTGTTTAACAGGTAAAAAGGCGCCAAACACAGCATTCATTCTATATTAAACATTTACATGCTAAATTTGGCTAGTTTCATTTATTTCATTTCGAAAATTCAATAATTATTACTTATCGTTTGCAAAAAATAATTTATATTTCAAAGAATAAATATGTAATATTCCTCGCTTTTAAATAGAATGAAAATATCATATATACATACGAAGAATCTCGTAGTGAAATATATTTGATGTCATTTCAAACTGATTGATGTCGCAAAAATAAATTTATTTAAATTTATTGTCTAAAAGAATTAAAGTCTCTTTTACCTAATTAAAGTACTTCGAATTCTTTTCTGAAATATTCAATGTATTCTAATTTCCATGCGCTGAATTTTTTAACGTATCACACTTGTCCGTAGCATTTGTAGTTTGGTTCTGAAAGTGGGTGACGGACAGACAGGCAGATGAACTGAACGATTATAATACCATCCACTTTTTACGTTATAAACATAGTGTGAAAGATAAAAACCGAAAATATAATTACTGCACCTTCCTCATTCTAGAACACAATACACATTAAGAAATACATTTTTTTGCAGGTGTTATTCGCACTGGGGATGGACAGGCGGTGAACAGCCCGTTTCTTTAGGGGACGGATGCGATTACTTCGGCACCATAGTCCACGAACTGACCCACGCCATTGGTTTCGACCACGAGCAGAACAGATCGGACAGAGACGACTACATTACCATATTCTACCAGAACATAGAGCCAGGTGAGTAAATTCAGTCCTCGTTTGCTTAATTTTTCGTAAACTTGACTCAAAACTTGGAAATGATTTTTTCATCACCATATAATGCCAGAACATAGAACCACGTGAGTTAATTCAGTTACAATAATAGAGTTAAGGGGGCCCGGATGACCGAGTGGTTTGGACCATTACGCTAGCACTCTGCGCGCTGTAACGGGTGCGGGTTCGATTCCCGCCTTCGCCCTGGGTGTATATTCCTTTCTCTGTGTCTGTCTTACTTGACGAAGGCTTTATAAGCGGGTCTCTAAACAAGCACACAAGCCGGAATATATATGTATATGTATGAGTATGAATAGAGTTAAGAAGAAGGTGGAGATGTTTAACGAGAAACTAAGAGAATAGAAAGTCGCCAAAACAGCCCTAGTATGCCCAAAAAAGGCGCTAATTTAATGTTATTTCCTACTGAAACTCATTATTTTATTCCTTAAAAAATGTTAATTAAAAAAATACTATTTGTGCACGGCCAACTTCAATAACAAGGCCAGAGAAGCTCTCCCAAACATGAGCGTAGACGGAAATTTTGACGTCACTGTTCCCAGTGCCGAAGATCGAGAAACTAGTTCGGACGCATTAGGAACCCTAAAACTGTGGTCAGCCGTGAACGAGTGGTTCCGAACAGGTTTCGAGACAGGTTGTCTTCATCTTCGGAACAACGTCACTCGGAACTATGACGTCAAACTTTCCGTCCCCGAGCTTGTTTGGGAAAGCTTCTTCTGCCTTAGTAGTTGAGTAGGCCGTGATTTGCGCAGTTGTAAGCTATAGGACGATATCTGAATTTACACAAGGTGGTCGTACCTCTTCGAAGGCTCTGGGCAACCATCTTCTATGGGACACGAGAACAACAAAAACAAGATGGTAGTAATTTCCTTCTCAAGTAAGAAAAATGCGTTGTAATCATAATTGTTATTAGATAGGCTTTCGGGCTTTCTACAAAGCGATCGATGGCAAGGCAAACTAGATTGTGTATTGATTTTTACCGGCAGCATCACCATCTCCTTCTTAGCTCTGTGGTCACCATTTGATTAATTTTCTTTTATTTAGTTGAAAATATTCCCTTAACGGCGAATGAGTCGATTCCATTGAGCTGGAAGGGAAACTGGAGTGACGTGTCAGCGAGCCGAAAACCCACTCACACCCTTTTGAGCGAACAGGGCCGAAAAGGACGATTTTCCCTACACTTGTATGCAATGCTTGTATGAGACCCCTCTATCATATTGACTTGGGCTCCTAAATGTATTTTAACATTTTTAGTTCGAAAGAAATTAACTTTCTTTAACTTTAAATTCCAACTTTTTTAAGAAACAACCATGTGGATCACAAGAACCAGCGAAGACGAACGCAATAGCCAAATAGGCACTTTCTAGGTTTTCTCCCCGGTTCGTTTCTTCTGCACTGCCGTGTATTCCTCCGCGTTTCGTTATTGAACCGGCATGTTTGCTACCCTGTTCAGTGAATCACACATCTCACTCTACTTTTCTTCTAGCTCAATGGTCGATTCGCCTGCTGGCCTACAAACCAAAGTCCCTCTGTGTTAATCCAATGTAAAAAAAGATTTTCTAACCCACATTTCTCCAGCTGTATTGAATATTGTTACACAATTTTTTTTATATGATAAATTTAGCTGACTTACAGAGCTCCATAATCCGGCTTTTCCGACTACAAGACACGGTAATATTCACAAAATGTTTGAGACACATATTTTTGTTTTCGGTTGTGACAGACTTAGCATCAAAATACAGGGTGTCCGTAAAAGAATGTCCAAGTTTCAAATTGTGACCCGACATCACGCCTTGTGATTTCTTCCTTTGAGGCTTCGTAAAAGTTGAAGTCTATGTTCCACCCCTACCCCACGATTTACCAACCTTGAAAGGTAGAATTGAACAGGCTGTTGCTTCCATTACTCCGGACTTGCTGCAGACAGTATGGGAAGAATTGTATTTTCGTTTGGATGTGTACCGTATCACTAAAGGCGCACACATTGAGCACTTATACGAAAAACTATGTTAGTTTTCCTTCAATGTCATGTATGATTTGTTATATTTAGTATAAAATAAACTCCTGTAATATACCATTAAAACTCGGACATTCTTTTACGGACACCCTGTATATAAATCTAAAAATTATGCTAGTGTTATAGTCAATAAATTTTAAAACTTTTAGAACTTTTCCCAAAACTTTGTCTTTAATTGAAATTAAACATTTTTTTTTAGAATTCGTTGACCAGTTCCAGAAACTTCGACCAAGCGAGAACCGCCTCATAAACAAGTTCGACTATGACTCAATCATGATGTACGGCGACACTGCATTCTCCATTGATGGCTACAAGAAGACCATGAAACCCAAAAAGAAGGGGGTCAAGCTTGTAGATGCCTACTACAAAATGCCGACCGACAGTGACATATATAGGATCAACTGGCTGTACATGTGTCAGGATTATTTGGAATAAGTTGAGATTTCTGTAATAAAATTTTGCATTTGAGTATTTTTTTGTTTATTTTGTTATGTTAATGATAAAAAAAAAATCGTCACAAAGGAATTATTCAATGACAAATTAGCAACTAATAAATCGCTGACAAAACTAGTTTGACTCCTCTTTTTGGAACTATTTTCGGAAATTAAAAAAAAAATACTTTGCGAAAACATTAATAGTATAAAACTAATTTTTAAGAAATCAAAATAATAAACTGTGGTATTTGCCAAGTAAAACTATAGAGCTACGTGCAGCCATTATTAAGACCTAGAACTAAATTCTAAGCATTAATTAGAATAATTAAAAAATATTTAAAAAATTATAAACTATGCACTACACTTAACAAAATTATAGAAGGAATTTCGATCATTGAAACTTCATTTCCACATGAACTTAGTTTCCTACATAATTTTACTTCAAATAATGCTTCAAGCAATATTTATTTAAACTAACTTTACATTTACTAAGGGATGGAACAAGATACGTATGTTTTAATCTAATTAAAACACTTCCGCCTAAAACTGTAATCCTGTAACTGCAAATTTAAAGTCAAAATTAAAATAAGTATGATAAGATAATATTTTATTAGTGGAACTTTAAAAGAATGAGTAATCCAAGCGAAATGAACTAATTTAGTGTTTTCGTTAGAAACTCAGAATCAAAGAAGCTCAACTCATTGTTATAAATCTTTAGGATATCATAAAGATTGTAGCTTAAACCAATGTATATCTGTATTAAGTTAAGGAGCAGTAATAATACATTTTATTCATTTTTAGGGGGATGTCTATATGAAACTAAAAATATATTGTATTGGGTGGAGATTTTAATTTAGGCGGAAAAATTCTTTTTACTCAGTCTTTCAAATAATTGTATATAGAAAAACTAATGAAATGTTTAACTAAGTTGAATTTGAGTTTAGTTTAGTTTGAATTATCGTAGCACTGGAGCTACACGAGGGCTATTGGCGACGGGCGTCGTATTTTAGAACCACAGTCAAGTGACGAGCCGACCCTGAATAAGTTGAATCTGAACTATATATTATACGATTTGCAATTTAAAATATTATTCAGAATAAATATTACTTGTATATTTTTTTCAAATATGATTTTTAAGATATTTATACAAAGATTTAAGAAAAAATCGGCTTATGGAAGATTACGAAGGGTTATAAATGTAATTTATAATCCTATATTTGAACCATTTTTAATATTAGGTACATATTTTGAATAAGAATATATAAATAATAGTAAAAACACACAAAAAAAGTTTACAAAATACTAAAAGGCAAAGTAAACAGCTATATTAAAAAATACCTTAGGCGTTTAAACACATGGAAATATTTTAGAGTTCAGCCAAAATTAATTAATCTACGTTACTTTAGATTTACATCATTCTAGCTCTAAATCAAAGAATCAAATCGAGGAATGTCCTAAACTAATTTACGTATTCTGATTAAAACCCAAAAAGTGATGGGGCATGTTATAACTTTTAATTACCGTCCCTATTTCCGTGTATAATTAATAATCTTCTTCCTGCTACCTTTCAATTATACAAAGTTACTCTTCTTTAATTAGCTTGTTTTAATGCTAACTTTCCCTCTTTATTTATCAACGGGATCATGTCGGATTTCCATCGGAAACGTTAAATGGTAATTAGTTATGCGGAAAAATATATAACGGGAAATTTTATATAATATAAAAAGTTATTTGTGGGATATAGCCCGTGTTTTCTGTGGTTGGCAGTTATAGTTTATTGGCAAAATTTGGTTCTTGTATATATGTGGGTATATTTGAGCTATTTATATTTGAAATCACTACATGCTTGTTGTACATCCATATTGAGTTCGTTCTGGCGATTATATTTTAGTAAAAGTGGCTGCAATTACTTTAAGTTTAAATACAGGGTGTCCGTAAAAGAATGTCCGAATTTTCATGGTATATTACAGGAGTTTATTTGATACTATATATAATAGAGCGAGAGCCCAGGGCCCCCAGACCTAAGTCATTTTTTAAAGGATGAAATGTATCGGATTAGGTTCGGTTTTCTTTTACTTTTAGTATATGCATAGGCATACCCGCTAGAGTGAACCGACGGCCAATTTACAGGTATCGGGTGCAAAAAGTAGGTAAATGATAAGTTAACTTAAGTCATTTTCTAAAGGCTGATTTTAACGTATGTTTTAGAAAATAATGTTAAAAGTTAATAATAAATTTCCCAGACACTTTCCGTGGGCCGAAACTTTTCCCAGACGCTTTAAACGTCTTTATCAAGTTCAGACCTTGTCCCACGCATCTGGCGGCGTGAGATGGCGCTACAATCGTCTTCGGACGACAAGAAGGGGAAGTTAAGCAAAAAAGAACTATGTGTGTATTGGATATGTGGTTGGTTGGTTAAGAAAGAATATCGTTTCGATTTAATTAAATTTTCGTTTAATTAGAAAATAAATTAATAAACAAGTTACCATAGCCGTCTTTAGCTTACAACATTTTCAAATCTCCAATGATCAAGCACACAAACCGGAATATATATGTCAATCGACCAACCAACCAACCACATCTCCAATACACATAGTTCTTTTTTGCTTAACTTCCCCTTCTTGTCGTCCGAGGACGATTGTAGCTCCAGCTCACGCCGCCAGATGCGTGGGACAAAATCTGAACTTGATAAAGACGTTTAAAGCGATTGGGAAAAGTTTCGGCCCACGGAAAGTGTCTGGGAAATTTATTGTTAACTTTTAACATTATTTTCTAAAACATACGTAAAAATCAGCCTTTAGAAAATGACTTAAGTTAACTTATCATTTACCTACTTTTTGCACCCGATATCTGTAAATTGGCCGTCGGTTCACTCTAGCGTAATGAAACGTAAATGAAACCGAACCTAATCCGATACATTTCATCCTTTAAAAATGACTTAGGTCTGGGGGCCCTGGGCTCTCGGTCTATAACAAATCATACATGACATTGAAGGAAAACTAACCTATTCTTTCCTATAAGTGCTCAATGCGTGCGCTTTTAGTGATACGGTACACATCCAAACGAAAATGCAATTCTTCCCATACTGTCTGCAGCAAGTCCGGAGTAATGGAAGCAGTAACCTGTGCAATTCTACCTTCCAAGGTTGGTAAATCGTGGGGTAGGGGTGGAACGTAGAACCGATCTTTTACGAAGCCCCAAAGGAAGAAATCACAAGGCGTGATTGTCAGGTCACAATTTGAAACTCGGACATTCTTTTACGGACACCCTGTATAATTTTTGATTTCCCAGTTTTTCGATACAGATTTTTTTTACGGAAGTAGGATTTTATATGCTTGGTTGAATTAACGTTACACTATAACTACACATGTTCTACAATGGGTGGGTCAACTGCAGTAACCACAACAATGATTTGGTCCGCTTTTTTATCTAAAATAATCAGTCTTTCAAGATACTTTCAAATTGGTTAAAGTTATTGAGTACTTACAACAATGGTCCAGGTCATTTGTCCAGACACTGCATTTTACCTATCAACGGCAGTATTGACAACAAGACTCGTAACTCAGTCCCATAGAGCTAATGCTTTAGTTTTGAAATCATAATTTTTGCAAAAGAATTGGTTTGTCATGTTATCCCATTTTCACCAGGTATGACAATCATCATAACATCAATTTAAAACAAATTTGAATAGAAAATAACATCCGGTTATTTAATTCTTAATTGATAAAGTTTTAAAATAGTGTCGCCATCTGCTGTAATTTTTCGCATTTTAAAATTTCATAATATATAATTAAATAACTAGATAACATTTTCGTTTCAAAATTTGTTTCATTTCGATGTTATGTTGATTCTCATACCTGGGAAAGAAGGGCTAACATGGCAAAGCAATACTTCTGCGGAAGTTGTGATTAGAAAACTAATGCATTAGCTCTATGGGACTGACAATCCCTCTTTTCTCGGAAATACAAGTATAGTGGCTTTACATCAGATTTAACAAATTGTAATTCGTTAAAACTAGCTTGAACAAATTTGTTAAAGTGATTAATTTTTCAACTAGAACACCCTCATTGAATATTCTGAATTTTTTTTATTTCCGTTAATTTTGTTTGAAAAAAACTATAAAAGAATGAAACAGAGACTATTTGCCAAATTTTATAGCTAGATAGTTGAATAACAAACTAAACTGAACTGTTGAAAGTAGTACGTCTGGTCATTTTATTTATAACGGACAATGTATCGGTAAAGTTAGTACTGTAAAAATGAGTTATTTTGCGTTATAATTTGATTTTTTATGTGGATTCATCAAGAGAGAGATAGATCATTATCTTGATGAAAGCATGGTGGATGATTATTGCTATAGATAGGGAATTGATTTAGCACTAAATATAGTCTGGCTGGCACAACTTGGAATCCCAAATATTTTGATTGTGGAAGATTCCACTTTAGATTAAGGTTTTAAGCCGAAAGGAGGCAGGGTTGCCAGCTCAAGGCGTTTGGCAAGAAGATGGGATTGTTGGTCGAGTTCGATTGTAAATAATGCATCACACTAGAACTACACATCAGTTATCGGCGATAGAGGATTGTTGTTGATTGCTGGTAGCGGATAGCCATTATATGTGTATTTCTTTGTATCTTAACTTGATCATTAATCGATATAAGAGTGAACCTGATGCAAGTTCGATCTACCCTTCAATTGATAATCTGTTTCTAAACCTTAAAGAAATATGCGCCCATAAAAGCAATGAATCGCCAAACATAGTAACTCTTGCCCAAAACCAAAACCTTCCTTACCTTTTTTCAAAGTGGACTGTTACATAATATTAAAATATTTGGAATGCTAAGATGTGGCAGCCAGACTATACCTCACTGTTGTAAGGATTGTAGTGACGCAAGCAGTTGTTAGTTGTTGTTATCGTGCGCATGTAAAGCTATTTATAATATGGGGCTAAAAGCTTTGATGATGAGAGTCGCCAGATCATAGGCCTGGAGACTATAAAGTACGCCTTGCGCCAATCCCAAAAAGAGAGGAAGCAATTGCTTGGCAGTCGAACAAATGGTCTGGCGTTAATTGGGCTTCTGGACAATTAGTAGTTGTTATAGTTAAACTCATAGTTTCCTTTCACAGAAGCCACGACCACGGGCGGATCTATAAAACGGCTGAAATTTTCTCTTCCTCTGATTGCTCCGCGCGTTTTATAACTCCGCCCATGGTCGTGGCTTCTGTGCAAGGAAACTATTAGTTTAACTATAGTAAAAGTCGCTAGTGGGTGACTTTATATTGGCCTTGAGGACACTAAATTGTTATGTTCCTTACTTGCAGTCCACCGCGGTCAGCTGCCGACGAATCCTCCACCCTTGTGACGTAGATACCCAGGCCATATTCGGCCCCGCCCCTTATCATGAGACCCAATGGGAGGCCATCCTCTACCGACACGATCACCTGGGGGAAAAATGAATATTATTAACTATATAACATTATAAAAGGTATAATATAAATATAATGAATAATTAATGTAAAGTGGATAATATTAACCCTCTGAGGGATATAGACGTATATACTCGTCACCTTACCGTCAGGTTTTTCAGCACTGCACATAATTAAAATTTATAAATTTAATAACTTTATTCAATTTAACAATTCAATAACGTTATTTAAATTTTAAATTTAAAGAAAGATGGAGGCATTTATAACCATCTACTACAGAAATATAATTGCAAAAAATGTAAGAGATTAAATTTTCTGCAAAAATTTTCAATTTAAATCTCATTCGGTGAAAGCAAGTCTGCACTTCAGCCAATTTGCTTATCTCTTAGAGTGTTAATGTAATGAGTAATTAATATCATACTTTTTACAAATTGGATAATATAAAGGGTTAATGAATAATTAATATGAAAGAGTAATGGATAATCTGCATGAATCTGACAGTATTAATGAATAGCTAATACGAAGTAAATAAAATCAATGAAAATGTACTTTGAATGGAATATGTATAATCGAATAATTTGAATTGTGTCATATGAATCGATAATGCAATAGATAGTGCATATATTTTAATATTTATATTAGTTGTAGTCAAAGATAGTTGCACAATTTTCATCTGAAATAATTTAGGAAATTGTAATGGTTCTTAACGCTACCGTGGGTTCTAAACTGGAGAAATTGAAAAAATATATATCCCTTCCCCCCCACTCCCTCATAATTTTTAAGTACGAAATTTAATAACATTCCAAGCAATTATTCGAGTAAATCAAAAATCGCCTAAAACTATATACAAAATTATATTATTATAAAACAAAACATTTATTTACAAAAGACTAGAAAAATTGCAAGTAAACATGCATTTTGTGATTTTCGATTCGTACATAAAACATATTTTCAATGTATCTCTTCAGGAATTTATAAGTAGAAAAATCCAGCTAAACTTCTTTCATTTCTTTAGCTCAATAAGATAAACCACACCTTGATTTGTATGAAAACTTTAGATTGCTTAAAATACCTTTGACAAATGTCAAACAAACATATACCTACCATCTAAAAAAAACATATTGCATACTTCAAACCTCATAGTATATTTCTAAACATAAAGCCAACACAAACAAAACATAGAAGACATAGTATCACATGATGTGTATTACATTTTGTGACATGCTGTATTCATGACTTCACTTCAAATTCAAAAAAAAAGAAAAGGAAACAAATACATAGGCTTCAAAAATAGATGAATTCTCTAAAAGCGTATAAGATGGTTTCCCTCTGTAGCACCTGCATCTTTAAAAAATATTTTGGAGCACCGAAGCTGTGGGGTTTTGTTTGTTTATATTTGTGATGTTTACAGATCGATGTTAGGAAATAATTTAAGTGTGAAATAGTTTTTTTAACGTAGAGATAGTTTTCATTTGGTTTTGAAGGAATTAACGTCACACCAGAGCTACACAAGGGATATTCAGGGAAAGTGATATTTTTTTTAAAAGTGGAAAAATGTGAGTTGTGTTGAATTAAAGTCGCACTGTAGCTACAAGAGGGTAATTGGCGACGGTCGTTGCAATTTAGAACCACAGTCAAGTGACGAGCTGAAACCTGAGTAGGCAAATATTATTAGTAACCGTTCATAAGGTCGGTAGTTATTTTGGCCTTATTTTGGTAGTTATTGAGGACCAGTGGCGCAGTGGTAGTGCTTTGCGTTGCCGTGCCACAGGTTCGGGGTTTAAATCCCGGATTGGGCGAGTTGCACTCTACATTTCATCTCTTAATTGGGTCGATAAAATTAAGACCAAGCATGGCTTGGAAAACTAAACACTGGGGATCCCGCGTGAGATTGACCACCTAACCGGGACACATGCCTAGCATCCCAGAGCCCTTAGTCACGAAAGCTGAATTGGGCACGACAGGCCTTGGCCCACTAGTGGGCTGTTGCGCCGAGGAGTTAAGATTTTAGTTTGAGTTATTTTGGCAAAGCAGGGGCCCGAACCTGGGACCTGGGATCGCATGCAAGACAAGAGCCCTACCGTCTTGGTTCCCATCCCCCGAATACAAGTGGGGGGAAAAATGAAACTCAATCGAATGATATAACTGATAGAAGGTTGTTTGAATTTGAATAACTTCCGCAGATTAAATAAGACACATAACTGCAGTATTGAAGATTCACTTGTTGGGAAAATTTATTGCTTGTATTTAAACACAAAATTTCTTTCAACCTCAAACTTCAGCACTTCAAATTAAACATTTCAAAAAGTTAAATAAAATTTACAACTTGTTTTTAAATAAGTTAATTATTTAAGTTCGTAAAAGTTTTTAGTTCGTAAAAAGACAGCATTTTGATTTAGGTTTAGTTTAAATTATCGTCGCACTAGAGCTACACGAGGGCCATTGGCGACGGGCGTCATATTTTAGAACCCCAGTCAAGTGACGAGCCGACACATGAGTAGGCACCCAACGCAAGGCGACATCGTACGCAGCGTTGGGTAC
Organism: Oedothorax gibbosus; assembly: GCA_019343175.1. Classification (NCBI taxonomy): domain Eukaryota; kingdom Metazoa; phylum Arthropoda; class Arachnida; order Araneae; family Linyphiidae; genus Oedothorax; species Oedothorax gibbosus. Next base: position 23,406 of record JAFNEN010000577.1, read on the forward strand.
TTTGGAACATATTTAACGTGCATTCCCTCTACACGGGGTATTATTCGTCGGACAACAGCATTTTGGATAAAGCAACTGGCCATCTAGCTCACTCGATCTGGCGGACTCCCCTTCTAAGTTGTATGTTTTCCGGTTATCTATTATCCTCCATGGAGGTTTAATCATAGCCAATTACGCCTCGTAATCAAAACCCTGGTCAAGTGATGAGGTCGACACCTGAGCTGGCACCCACGGCAAACCAAAGGTGCCATCGTGCGCTTGTTCAGGACTTTCGACTCCACAGATTTAACGAACACGTTTGTCGCCGGCCCCCTCTTTTTCTGCTTTTCTTCTGTAACTCGAGCAAGTGTTGCCACTAGCAATAACTAAATATCTTAATAAAAAATACAATCTCATGATTAAACTCGTTCAAATTTTTAGAGAAAACATTATTTTGGTTGGTGAAAGCAAAAGGTGTTTAAAGACGTTTTAATAATTCAAGTGTTACACAAAGTATTTTTTTTTATTCTTCGAGGTGTCCCGCGTATATGTGTTATAAATTTTTATTTTAGATATTAATATCTTAACTTTTAAAATGTATATGAATAATACAACCTATATATAAAACCAAATACACATTATTTAAAGAAATTATAATTCAATGAGTAGTTCAAGAAACAAAGTCTAGATAAATTTTTAATCGAAATAGCAAAAACTTATATTGCCTAAAGGCTTAAAAATAATAGTAAAATCACCTCCAGCATTACCACGTAAAAGCGTTTCTTAGTACACATTTAGTTCATTTAACTTGTATAACCACTGTTAATGAAGCCTCGGCATAGACTATATTATAAAACTTTTGAAAAATGATAAATGACAACGTTTTCTTTAATATTTATCCTTTGCAAAGCATCCCTTATATGATTGCACTCAATTTACTGCATTTGACATTTCTAAGCGAATTAATTGCATTCTGATTGGACACTCCATGTGATGGGGATGCTATGATTGGACACTTAATGTCATTGGGTTGATGTGATTGGACTATTCAAACAACCTGGTGGTAGAAATAATTGACGGATCAATACATTGATGATCGTTCTCTTTATCATTGGTATAAAGGTAATAGGACTATTTATTGGCGTCCAAGGTACTTCGGGAGTAGAATTAGTTTGTCAATTGAAGTGTGTGGTTGCAAATCTCACATTCTCTAAAGTATAACTAAGATATATAGTTCGGCTCTGTCATTGGCGGCTTTTGATAAAAGTAAATTTAATTGGAAAAAGTCGCAAATGAAACGGCCGGGCCCTATATCTCCGTTATACTTTGGAGAATGTAATGTTATAAAACTATACCCTTTAATAAGTATTACTGGTTTATAGAAATGAAAATAATAAGAAGAACCAGATACAAACAATTAAAGGACTAAAATGTCTCCCGGTTCAATAACCTTTAAACCAACCAGATTTGGACATTTAGATATATTTTTAGATAAATTTTTAAATATATCAATTATTCATAGTTTATATATTATTCTCTTGCAACCTACTAATGGTGGGGGGGGGGGAGGCACAATTTCTCTAAAAATGTGTAAAAAATTCTTTTTATCAATTAATTTCTATTCGAAGAAGAAAGGTATTAATTAGCATTAGACGATTTCCAAGCAATTCTAAGCAATTTAAAACATTTTTAAAATTATTAAAAAAATATATAATTGATTGACTTTTTTGTGATTAAAGGTAAGCTAAAGTCTGCCCTATTTAATGCCAAGTACGCTCACAACAGAAATATCGAAATGAATCAGTCAGTTTTCGTTTAGCTGTCGGCACAACCTTTTAATGAATTATCGTTTTATTGAATAATCGTCGCACTAGAGCGACACGAGGGATATCTTTTAACAACCTTTTAAGGGTCTTGTATGGTAATAGATCTCTATGCAATTCCAATAGGGAAACTTTGGCCCCTGTTTTTAAATAAAGTATGCGACCTGTACTCACGAAAACTTAAATACAGACAAAAGTTATTTTGGCATTAAAATAATTGATAAGTATATTTTTAAAAAATATTAATTAGTTTTAATTAAAACTAAATTTCAGTTATTATTCACAAACTACAGATGGCAGCATTAACGGAATGTAAATATCTAAACAAAAAAAATTGTTTTATTTATAACTAAATAATTACTTTAAAATTATACTTATTAATGGCAAATTAACATTTCTTCCCTATTTTTTGGTAAGTTTTCGTGAGTGCATGTCGTATACTTTATTTAAAAACAGGGGCCTAAGTTTCCCCATTGGAATTGTGTGTGTATGTATATAGATCTGTTACCATACAAGCCATTAACATAAATCTCCAATATCGCCCAACCCCAAAATGACGTATGCGTTTCGTTGTAATTGAGGACGATTTGCGCCGTAGGCTTCAACCCGTCCGGTATGGCAAGATTGGGACCTTGGAGCATGTGGACCTGTTGTGAGGAGTCATAATTTGGAGGAAAAGATAAACATGAACAATAACGAGAGACTTTTCGGGAGAATTTTCTGTTTTGAACATTTTGATGAACAATTTTATAAAACGGCACCCCTGGCGAAGAAGAATCCTAAACCCGTATACATTGAAGATAATGACATGGATTAACCCTGGTTGGGGCAAACAAAAAATTCAGATATAGTGTTCAAAAGTTGTGTATAAGTCCGCAAAAAATCCATTTTAATGAAAATGACGTATGCGAGCAAAATTTAACATTTTGTGAAAGGAAGGATGGATAAAGTTCTGATAAGTTTGTGTGTATTAAGAGCTATTTGTACTTTTGTTAATATCATCATAAGCATTGCATTTCATTCATTTCTGTTTAAAATTTTCGCTGCGGATGATGCATTCACACGTTCACGACGGGGCCGATTTTAGTTTGTTTTTCTGTGAGGCGGAGCTCAAATTAATGCGGCGCTTTATCTGGCGGCGCGCGATATTTGTCTGTTCAAACCTGCATACACGCTTTTTCATGTTTGAAGTACAAGTAGTGATATTGAAAGATCGGACTATAATATCGAAATTTAAGCCCGGAAAAATAAAACGATCATTGAAAAATCACATTCTCATGATGTAGTAATGAGGTTACTACATTAATACAGGGTGGCACAGTGGATAGTGTTTGAAACAAATGAAAAAATAAAAACATATAAGAGACATGAGAAGAATTTAATGACATTTATTGAATGGACATATTGGGCAATTTATGATAAAGAGGTTCGAAGTGCCCGCCATCTTTAACAAGGACAGTAGTTAGGCGGTTCTCGAATCCAACCATACTCAATACTCCATTACTTACCATACCTTCCTCCTTCCTCCATACTCCTGCCATACTCCTTTTGTTTGGCCAATTCTTTTTGTGGAACTTCTCACAAAAGCTAAAAAAAGCTTCCCACAAAAAGAATTGGTCAAACAAAAGGAGTATGGAGGAAGGAGGAAGGTATTGTGTAAGGAGTATGGAGTATTTTTGTATTCGAAAACCGCTTAACTGCTGTCCTTGTTAAAGATGGCGGGCACTTCGAACCTCTTTATCATTAATTGCCCAATATGTCCATTCAATAACGTCATTAAATTCTTCTGATTCTCTATTTGTTTTTATTTTTTCATTTGTTTCAAAACACTACCCGCTGGGCCACCGGTGGCCCGCGCCGGCGTGAACTTGTTAAGGCATCAAGAACGAATGATTCCATATATTAAGTTTTATAACACGTTACGCACCAAAAAGAAATATCTTATGCAGCTCAATTGTTGAACTGTTTTTTAAAAAAAGTTAAGTGCATGCAAAAAATAGTCCATCAGTCACTATATTGATATCCATCGGATTTCATTTTTTTTAATGTGTTTTAACTTTTTATTTCTACTACATGTTTGATATTTTCATTAAAAATTTTTAATTATTTTATTTTACCAATTTCCGGAATAACGTACCACTTTTTGTAAACTCTATTTCCATTTTGGGAGGGGAATTTTTCAATGTTGAACATTTTAATGAAAATGACGAATGCGAGCTAAATGTAACCTTTTGTGTAAAGAAGGATTAATAAAGTTCTTGTGGGTATGTGTGTATATTAAAAGCCCTTTGTACTTTTGTTACTCCTCCGAGCGTTAGTATTTTGTGCATCAGTCTTTCGCACCTTAAATTATAAAATTTTATAATTAATAAAGCATTGTTCATAAAAAAACACTTTCATATTTTGATGCTTTTAATATCATATCTTCAAAAATAAGCCAATTTTATTTTTTTTTAACATATAAAGAGTACGGGGGACGAACCGCGTGATTTATTAGGAGTCGTCCCGTAATTGTGTCTGCTTGGCGGACATTGGCGGTAGGAAATCGGTTTCTCTCTTTCTTCTTCGCTTGGTCCAAGCGTCGGAATCGTCCATCACGTGAATCGCGGTAGGTAGAAAAGTCGTGGTTTAGGACTTTTCAATTAGTTTGCGAATCCAAAAATTTCTCTAAATTGTTTTATAAAAATTCGTGATTTTCAATTAATCGTACTTTATTTTTAAAGCTTAACATGATGATGAACACAGTCTTTTGAATAAAACAACTGAATTTTAGGTTGTAGTGAGAGAAGATGCACAAAAAAATAAGAAACTGGTCTCCTTACACCAGTTTAGGCGATTACTCGCTATCATCGCCAAAGATGCCTGATGAGGAAAGTTTTCTACGAAATTAAGCGGTTTTTCTCCTGTACTCTTCATATATGTCATTTAAAATAAATTTAATTTAAATGCATGCAGTGAAAACAACCATACATATTTGCCCATTTCTATGTCGTTCGATAGGAGATCTTCGTAAGAACAAGGATTTGATATTTTATTCCTATGACACGTTTTTTTTTTTTTTTAAAGTTAAATTCAAGCAAAAAATAGTCCATGTGTCATTATTGATATCCTTTGGTTTCATTTTTTAAAACTGTGTTTTAACTATTTCTTTACACTGCGGTTATACTGCCTTGGTCGCTGCTTTGAGCAGCGGTTTGGATTTGACCTTGGATTTGCCAAGGATTTCCAAAAGGTTTTTTTCGGTGAAATTGGAGAGAAATTGGCGAGTGATTCTATATCGCGTTCGATTTTATTCATTGTTTGAAAACCAACGGAGATTATGGATGAAAAAAATTTGATTGCTGCTTGCGCTTTACATTTAAAAAGCATAGATAATTATCTAGAGGTAATTAGAAAAATATCTGAAAAACGTCGTCGAAGACGGTGATCCCATAGACTGTTAGAGATTTAGGGAAATCTCCGTATTTTTAGTTTTTAACTGTTTGTAATGTTTTTAACGGGCGTAACTGTTTTTTTAACGGGACATGACTGTTTCTTAACGGGATATGACTGGGATCTCTGCTGCCGGTTCCTGCCCATTATTTTACAGGGAATTTTTTTTAAAGTGTGTAGGAGAGTGTTTTTTCTTGATTGTTTTTGTTTTCGGGGACTATTCTTTTCCGTAGTTATATTTTTAACTTTTAATGTCGGAGTATTACTGAATAAAATTAGGTCAAGTAAAAAAGTGTTTATAGTATTGTCTGCCAAAAATTTCAAATTATTAGTATTAAAGTAACTGATTAAGCTATCCACTCCAACCAAGTTTTATCATTTTAATGCAAAATCTGGTTTGAAAATTAAATTTATTGATTACGGGTGGGATTATGAGAGATCGAATACTTTTATTAACATAGAAGCATTTTATTATCAACATATTTTACAGTGTTAAATTTTGAATTTCATTCATATATATGTTTGAATTTTACTTTCAAAATAATAAATGCGTCCTGTTTTAAATCAAAATATATGAAGTAAAACCTCTGGGAAAAACTCATAAAATTCAATCTGAAGTTTTAATATAATTTTTCACCATGTAGGATCGCTTAAAAAAGGGAAAACCCGCCAAGATGGCTGCTATTTACCTATGGTAACCCCTTCCTTTGAAGTCGCCGCAAGATTCCCAAACCAAACGGGAAGCTTGCTCTGGACGATGCCCTTGGCTTTGGATTGTATTTACCGGGTTACACTGCCTTGAGCGGTGCCTTGGGCAGCGACCAAGGCATCGCTCAAGGCGCTGCCCAGGGCAGTGTAACTGCGGTTTTATACTACCTGTTTTATGTTTTCATTAAATAATTTAAACTATTTTTTATTAACTTTCGAAATAATGTACCACTTTTTGTAAACTTTCAATTTAAATTTAAATTTTCATTTTTGTCCATTAATTGTACGGCATTCATTGTTAGATATTAATGAAAAGGCGGTAGGCTACTTAACGTGCCGCTAAACCAAAAATATATATTTTTTGGGTGGAAGTTGGGGGGGGGGGACTAACTTCCCAATTGACTCACAACTTAATTTTCTCTTTAAATAATTCTGATAAAGTTTTAGAATTTTTTTTAAACTACTATCATTATTACTATATTATTTTATTACTATTTTGTTTTTTTTAAACAAAAACAACTTAAATAAAATATAAATTAGGGCAATTTCGAAGTCGAAAAGTTAGTCACTGAATCAAAACTGGTCGGGCTAGATAGAGTTTTATACAGATTTTTTAATCATATTTCAGAATATAGGGACATTCATCGTTTCCTGCTGTCTATTTCTAGCCATCCTTCTAAGGAGCTTTAACACAGTCAATTTCACCACGTAATTTGGAACCCTGGTCAAGTGACGAGGTCGACACCTGAGCGGGCACCCATATCATATTTCAAAAAGGCGCAATCATTACAGCAAATTAAGAATTAAAATTGGTTGGTTGGTTGGTAGACATATATATTCAGGTTTGTGTGCTTGGACAGAGACCCGTTTATAAACCTTCGTCAAGTAAGACAGACACAACAGACAACACACACACATAAGTGGATCCATCTAATTTTTAGAGACAGAGGCCAACTAGAGGATCCCCAGAATTGGCTTGTCACCCGAGGTATTGATTTGGTATGGGAAGTGGAGGACTTTCGGACCCAACAGATTTAACGAGCACGTACTCCGCATATACTCGACAAACACAAACATCCATGCCTTACCGGGATTCGAGCCCGATCCCAGAGGCTCCAAAGGCTAGCTCCCTAACCGTTACGCCGGCCGCCGGGTCGGCGAATTAAACTTAGCCCTTGTTCCTATTTCGTTGTCAGATTCCGCCCAGCCATCAGCATAGAGCTTAGAAAATTTAAAGGCCGGTTTTTAGGCCGGAAAATTTAAAGGCTGGTTGATAAGCTCAACATGTATCTCAGCTACCACGTATCTTATGTGTCATGTGTGCTGCACGCAGGGCTGGATTTACCAATAGGCCCGGGCCTAGGGGCGCACCATGACGAGGGGCGCAAAATTAATCCGCATTTTTTTTTGTCAGAAAATTTTCATAAAATGCTATAGACTACATACATGTCTACATAAGTCCTATGTTTTTATCAAGTGGCTTTCCGTAATTTTTTTTCGGTATACCCGCTCTTTTTTAATCTAATTACATTTAAAAAAGTTCTTTTTAGAGTTCAAAAACAGTACTACTTATGATTTTTTTAAAATCCAATTTCGGATAAATGTCTTTTTTAAAACCAATTTCGTATAAATTTAATTAGGAGAAAATTTAAGTCTTGTATATTAGTATCAGTTTAACTTGAGTAAAATGTAGTGTGTATGTAAATAGCACCTGGCTGCGCGTACCTCAGTTGTGTCAGGATTCTTGAATACCTCCTCTAGAACTGTCTCTACTATTATAGGTGGGAAAAAACCTGGTTATTCAAATCGAAATTGAACCAAACTAACATTTGAAATCAAGCACCACTTTTTCTGTTTCAATAATTTTATTATAATAAATCATTTCTATCTAATGTAGCTGAATCGTGTCATAATAACTACCAAATTAAAAAAAATTTTTTGGTGGAGGGTAATCTAGGATTAAATATGCATCCCACCAGTTTTTTTTCTTTTAAAATAAACATAGCCTCCTACATATTACCTAAAAAATGTCCATTGATACATAATAATACCTAAAAAATATCCATCAAAATTGGAGTTATACCTAAAAAATATTATCAAAATTGGAGTTAACCTGAAACATTTCGGAAAAGTACTAGCATATATCCCAGCATGCACTGCTTTCTTGAAGGATCTAAATTATTAGCATATGTTATTTCTTTTTTCACTATTTCTCAAAATGTACATTACAATTAATTTTTCTCTGAATAAAAAAACTGTATATTATTCAAAGGTTTGCACTACAGTTACACTTGAGCTGCTGGTGGCTCATCTTATACTTTTATGGTCAAGTAATTAGAACCTTAATCTCAGTGGCGGTTCAATAGGAAAAGCAAGATTGGCTTAACACAATCGAGAAACGTGTAACATACCACATTAGATGGGGGCCCGGATGCCCTAGTGGGTTTAATCGCAGCTCAATTACGCTAACAGTCTGCGCACTATACCGTGTGCGGGCTCGATTGCCGCCTTCGCCCTGGGTGTACTTTCTATCTCTGTGTCAGTAAGAATTCTGTCCGTGTCTGTCTTACTTGACGAAGGTTTATAAGCAGGTCTCTGATTAAGCACACAAACTGGAAAATATATTTACCAACCTACCTATCATACCACATTAGATGAGATGGGCAATGTTTAGGGCTGGTTCGTAAACTGAAATTTAAAAATATTAAAAGGCAACCTGGTAAAAAATTACCAGGTTGATTTTAGGAGCACTTATATCGATAGGTTTGGTTGAATATCGTCGTATTAGAGCTGCACGATAGCTATTGGCGACGGGCGTCATAATTTAAAACCACAGTCAAGTGACGAGCCGACACCTGAGTAGGAACCCACACATATTTTACGAGCGACTTTTTACGCGGCGTAAGGAATTTGGAGCATATTTACCTCTGAACGGCGTACTATTTGTCGGAAATTTTTGACTGAATGGGCTATTTATAGGTAGGCAGATATTTCGGCGATGTCTAGAACCGAACCTGGGATCCTTCCATGCAAGGCGAGAGCCTTCATCGTCTGGGCTCTGCAGCCTTTATATAGATAGGGTGACTAGACAAACTATCTTTTGCAATACCAGCTTAATTTGTTATTCAACTATCTAGCTATATTTTATAAAAAAATGTCTACGTTTTATTTTTTTCAAACAAAGTAAATAAAATATAAATTATGGAATTTTAATACTGATTACATAGTCGAAAAGTTAGTCTCTGAAACAAATCTGGTCAAGCTATATATAGAGTTATATAAATTTGTATCATGGTAATATTATTACAGCAAACTTAACGTGATTGTCTAATCCTCCACCCCTTAAAATGATGTATGTGTACACAATCTGGCAGTTTGGGTATGGTATGAATAACAAAGTTCTGGTAAGTGGGTGAATTGAACGCCTTTTTAATTTTGTTACGATCATAACTAGCGAAGCCTTTTATTCATTTTTATTTAAAATTTTCAATGCGGATAATACATTAATACATCGATAACAGGATTCGATAATTTTATTTCTATGACAGGTTACGCAGCTAAATTATTAAACTGTTTAAAAGAAATATAAATAAAAGCAAAAATTACTCCATCAGTCACTATTGATATTTTTCGTATTTCACTTTTTTTTTTAAATTTTAATTTGACTTTTCTTTTCGAATTTTGTTAACAGTTGGATTTTTTCATTCAAGAAGTTTAAAATAAAACTGTCTTATTTTAAAAATATTTGAATTAAAATACCACTCTTTATGTACAGTAAATTTATATATAAAATTATATAAGGTAAACGCGGTTATTCGATTCCACAAATGTTTTTTACTCTGGTAGGCTTCTTAGCTTGCCGCTATTAGCGTAAAGTAAGATTTTTTAGGAGTTAACAAAGAAGTGAATTTGAGACCATTTGCGCGTAAGCAATTCAAACTCATTATATCCCACTAATTTCTACTGTAAACTGATGTAGTAATTTTTTGGTCAAAGAATTAGAGCTTGGTCCTAGAGGGTAGGCAAGATTGGCATAACAAAATCGAGGAATGTGTAACATACCACATTACATAAAAAGACTATTTCCGACTGGTTTGTAAACTGATATTTAAAAATATTTCGATTACCGGTTTGGATGTAAGAGAACTTATATGAGTTGTACTTTATTATAGAAAATTCAAGAAATAAACTCCCGCCCCCCCTTATTTCGTTGAAATTTTCCGCTCAGCCACCAGCATAGAACTTCGCCAAAATTTAATGGCCGTGGGATTGTTGGTTGATGAGCTTCCCTCATGCACCAGACCTACCACACCTTTTATGCCTCAGCTGCACGTATTTTTATTGTGTCAGAATTTTGAATTCCCTCTAGAACCGCATTTATTATTTGTATAAAAAACTGATCTTTGAATCGAATTCGATACAAACAAATTTTTGAATTTAGTTACCACTTTTTCTATTTCACTAATTTAATTATAGAACATTATTTCCATCCTTGCGGCAGGACGAAGTTTTTAAGTGACCACCAATCGCTAGGTATCGAAAACGGAATATTTTAAGGGTTAAATACGAAGCGTGATATTGTATCGTATTAATTTTTGATATTTAACTATCTACAAAAGGGCTGCAACAGTTTGGTTTAGTTTAGTTTGAATTATCGTCGCACTAGAGCTACACGAGGGCTATTGGCGACGGGCGTCGTATTTTAGAACCACAGGCAACAGTCTGGTTAACTGCGTCTTATTTTCCGGCACTCAACGGTTTTTTAAGGGCGTTAGGTGATTTGGTACAGCTCTCTTTTCAACTTACCCTAAAAGTAATGCGAATAACTAATATACAAGAATTTTGTATTTATTTTGCACTAGAGCTACACTTGGGCTACCATGGATTGTTCTTGTAATTTTATTCTCAAAGGGTTACAGTCTTATAAAAACACAGTTATATAAAAGTATATTTTGGAAGTTAAAGAGGTAAAGAATTAAAAAATGAAGCTCAAAAATTAAAAAAAAATATTTTCGACGAAATTCTTGAAAATAGATGTCATGTTTAAAGTTTGGTTCTTTATTAGTAAAGATTTCTTTTATATTACAAACAGAATTATTCTACATTACATAGGTACATTACATAGACTCCATTAAAAACTTTATTTAAAAAAAAACGAAAAATTCCAGCATCAACATTCTATATCGAAAGAAAATTCTATGTGTCACATAAATAAAAACACATTCCTTTAAAAATCAAACCTGATCCCATACTAAAACGTTTCGAATATCAGAAGCCCCTGAACACTTTTCAAGAAGATCGAATCTTTTTTCAGAATCAAATCCTGTTTTGCCGGTCTCCTGGGGGGGGGGGGGGGCGGAGCCCTCCATTGAAGCCCATGTTAAAATGACCTTTATTATGTAAGGCTTATAAGCGGGTCTCTGATCAAGCACACAAGCCGGAATATATATGTACCTACCCTACCCTACCCCTTTATTATGTACCTTTTTCTCAGAATCTATTTGATACTTTTAAATAAAAAAAATTTATTAGTTATTAAATGGATGTTCAACTATACTTTACTGGAAGCATTTTTAAAAGTGAAGCTACATATTTTTGACCTAAAAAAACATCCCTAATATTAAAAAGAGAAAAAAAAAGTAAGATAGTTTAACTCAAATCCCTCCAGCGATTTTTAGAAACCAATTTCTTAAATACGTATAAAAATTTTCAGGTTGATACTTATAGTAGATTCTGAGAAAAAGGTACTCGCACATTGAAAAAGTACGTTTTGAGATAAAAGCGTTTAAAGTGAACAATAGTGGTTTCTTACTTATGAAACATAAGGTGATTTTACCTAAACAACTTTTAAAAAATATATAATAAAAATACTTCTAGCACTAGATACTTTTATTTTAAGATATCGCTGAAAAGCTAAGATTGCATGGTTTAAGAAACATTAAAAAACATTGAAATGTCATTTTTTGATATTTTTGGGGGTCTGGTCCCCTATAAGAGATTTACTTCGAGAGGTAAGAATGTAATGCCAATGTAAAATTCAATGCAAATACTGATACGTCGAGTGAAGCTGATTATAACTTCAATAATCAGCCCAAATTAAACTAAAATGGTAGCTGGTGAATTATTTGACGCAGTATTTTTTGAAAATAAACAAATTGATATGCTACTCGAAACCATCATCAACACTGTAGATAATTGGAGTTTGGGTAATTAGAGTTCTACTGTAGATTATCATATCTTTGGCTCTACTTAAGTAGGATCGTACCACTTGGCGAAATTAAAAAACACTTCTTGGCGTTCATCGGAAAAGCTGATCGCTATTGGACTTTACAGTCCCTGGACAAATTATTAGACGCACTGTATTTTTTTTTAGTAATTTTATGTTTCTTAAGAGTTTTTATGCAATAATGGTATATTTAAACTACACTATTATTGATTTTATTTAAAAAGAATTGCTGTAGACTACATATTTGTATTTATTTTAAGATAATTATGATTAAGATTAATTTATATTAATTATTTATGTGTGGAATCATCATCCTCAAATGCAGGAGACAGCACAGTCTTGCATTGATAGCATGCCGCGCATAAGTAAAGCTTTGATAGCGGCTAAAAAGGTAGCTCAACTAAATATTGACTTTTACTAACATTAATTTCACTTTTCTTTAAAACTTAATAAACTCATGCTTTTCTAAATGAATGCTGTTATATTTATGTCAAATAAATCGGATAATATAAAAATAAAAAACAAATCAATTTAAAATAATAAAACGGTACAATATCACCCAGTAATTAATATTTTACATGAAATCTTGCAGTGCGTCTAATAATTTGTCCAGGGACTGTAGAATCTACAGTCCCTGGAGAAATTATTAGACGCACTGTAAATGCCTTGAAATTTTCTCGGGTGGATCGTTGACTCAACCAAAACTAAGAGAAATTATAACTCATTACATTTATGGACTAGTTGCTAATGAAATTCTCTATAAGGTGCAACACATAAAGAAGAAAGCAATAAAAAATACAATTTTAAAACATATATACAGTCCTAAACGGAATAAATTGATTTTATAATAAAAACTAATAACTGATTTTAAATAATAAAAAAATGTAAATTCTTAAAGAATGAAAATGTAAAAAATTCGTTTCAGTTTGAAGCATCGTACCGTAAATGGTTTTTTTTTGCTCTCAAAAATCAATACGTTAACTTTCAAAAAGCTTCACTTTTAATACCAAAGCATTTCAATTTTATTTTTACTCCCATGATAGTCTCTGTAAGGAATACTGGATTCAACTTGGAATCAGTAACAGTAAAAAAAAATATTCTTTGAATCGAGGGGTTATTTTTGTATGATTGGTTTGATGCTATGCTACTATGTAAATTTCATTTTGTAATTGGGATTTTTTTTTGTAACATTTGAATCGGAATTTTAGTTCGCTATTTGCGCTTTTCTTCAGTATAAAACAATACCATAGTCAAACAATACCACAGTCAAACAATTTTCTATAAAATTTGTTCATCGGTTCAATTTCTCAGAGAAATTAATCCAAATAAGTGTGTTAAGCCATGAAGTACTCTTAGATGTGCGTCATAAAATTTACATGCTCTATAAACATAAACATTTGGCATATAAATCCCTGGAGGGTCCATTTGGCTTGGGTTAATCTCGGCAAAATTAAATCTCGGCATACTTTAACATCCACAGAGAGCTCATATTCATTGTAATCTGTTCGTCAAAATTGGTAGCGAGAGTCGCCTATATGGTGCCACAAAGAAATGGCTCTCAGTTCTGGGGAATATGCTGAGTCTGCAAAAGGCTTGACCGCCAATATTGCAGCCCCATTAGAAAAAAATAAACATATAAAGTCAAAAAAATCAAGTTCAGTTGAAGCGAATTTGCTGTATTTCAATTTAAACTATTTTAGTGCGTTGGTAAACATACAATAAACTCGTAAGGTCAATTAAAACAATGATATCTTTTTTCTATTAACACTAAAAAAATGATAATTTATTAAGCTAGTGAATTGTACTTTTAAATAATTTTTAAAAAATGTGAAATTTAACCGAATTTTGTGTTTTTAAGGTACACGGCTAATATTAAAAACGTCTGTAACTAACACTAAACAACATTTTTTAAAGTGTTATTCGTGTTAGAAACGTGGAAATCACTTGCAATTGGTATGTATATATTATAGTAGGGTTTGAGAAATTTTAAAAATTCCAAAGTATACTACTTCAGATGGTCGACTTTGACTGGAACTGTATTTAACGTAATATTTATCTTATTCCAAAGTAATTTCATGGTTCTATGCTTAAATACTTACTATTTAAACAACAACAACAAACAATAGTGAACAGTTGCAAGTGACATCCATTGTATTTATTTAAGGTATTTAACTATTTGTATCTTTTTTTTAATGTTGCTACCACTTTTTCTGCATTACAAGTTTTAGTATAATATTTAATTTTTATTCGATATCACGCTTTCCCTATTTTGGTAACAAAATTTTAAAGGCAGCACGTTAGTAAGCTTGCTGCTAGAATCGAAAACAACATTATTTAGTATTATTCAGTTTATTAGAAATTGTATGCTTTTGAAATATGAAGCCGGGTCACATATCCCGCCCCCAATCCCAACCCAAGAAAACTTACTTTCAAAATCTTTCAAAGAAGTCAGATGATTTCTAGTAATTTCTTTTGATGTTGATATTTTACATTGTGCTACCAAATAAGATTTGTTTGAACTGATAACAGTTTTCTAATTATTTAATCTAACAAAACATAAAATTAACCTTTTAAATAAACATGAAACTATATAATATTTGTTTGCTAACCTAATTGATATAAAATAAGTTTAGATTTAGTACCAACAAATGTTTTCTCTTTGAAGCTTAGTTGCAATAACCTATTTCTAGGGCAGACTTGGTAAACTGGTTGCCAACGTAATTCTTTTTACTGACAACCTGTAAACCTCAACGCAGTTTGTTGTGAAAAACGAAAATCTTTAGGTCGATGTTTTTCAAACTCACCAAAACACAATACTCGCAATAACCACGCACTCCTAATAGACGATTAGAACAGCCACGTCTACAGTGATGTCAGCCGTTGTTATAAACTCCACAAATTAACCACCCGGCAGCAAATTCGTCTAAATTAGTGACGCCAAACCGAATTTAATTGTATTTGGACTAGCGGTTCAGGAGTTAAGATTCAAAATAGATTTTAAATCAATTTTCAAAATAATGGCCAATCCATCCTCGTTCATGTCAAAAATAGATCCGCATGCTTCTGTATACTAGCCCTGAAAGTTTTATAAATGTTTCTCAAAACCCACAGTAATATGTCGCTCTGCTGCTTGACCAATACTGAAAATGGTTTCTTTGGCCGCTGTAAAGCAATTCAATTACTTTTAAAAAGATTCACTTTTTCGTACCAAAGCATGTCATTTTTACTCCCATGATAGTCTCTCTAGGGAATACTGCATTCAATTTTAATCAGTAATGGAAAAAAATCTTATGATTCGAGGTGTTATGTTTGTATGATGGGTTTGATGCTGTGCTGCTACTCTGTTTATTTAGTAATGGCGAATTTTTTATAGGCATTGAAATCAGAATTTTTGCTTGTTATTTGATTTTCTTCAGTATAAAACCTTACATTAGAATAGAGGCGAGTACTTGAAAGAAGTACTCTTCATTTCATTTTGTCATTTCGTCTCGTTTTATTTATCTTTTCTTTCATATTTTGCTTCTATAGTTTGATGTTACAAAAATAAAATAAATTATTCTTTGTCCTATTTATCAACTAATATTTAAATTAAAGTACCACTTGTTATATACAAGCATTATGAATATATAATATATTTTTTTAAAAAATAAATTGTGGTCTTAAATAATATGTCCTAGTTTTATTAGCGGCGGTAGGCTATTTAGCTTGCCGCTAGTACTGAAAGGAAAATATATTTTTGGGTTCAACTATGGAATGTATTCAAAACCCTTTATATAAGCACTATGCAACCCGAGCTCGTTATAGTTCCTATAGACTAATTAAAGCTAAGGGTCCACATGCAAGAAAAATTGCACAATTTTCATGTAATAAACTTGCTTGTGTGTTAGCATGGAGTTTTCATTCTCTGTCGCAAAAATTAATAAACACCCAAGAACGTAAAAAATTCAGTGTTGTGGAAAATGTAGTGTGGTGAAGAAGTGTATGTCGGCATCAGATTTGGAAACGTTACTGAAGATGATTTTTACTAAAGGTGAAGAACGAACTGGTTGCAGTAGAGGAAACTGTCGAAACTATTCATAAAAAAGAAGTAGAAGCTTTTATCACATGTGTATTCCGACGATCAAGAGCAAGCAAGACGAAAACAACCATTTACATAGCTACACGGTTTGCAATAAGCTCGCCAGAATATCCAACCTGTTGGAACCGAGCAAGTTCAGTTGCACAAACCGTTTACACTCTTCAATTTCTCTCGCTACAATATTGCCGAGAGTTCCTGCTTGGTGACTGAATGATTGTATACGCGTGCAAGACGGTTTGCAAACTTTAAGTTGCAAACAACTTGGGCAAGTTTTCTCGGTCGTGGACACTAAACTTTAAGACAATGCTGTCTTGTGGTGAGAGAATGAATTGGATTTATGTAAAAATCATCATTAGCAAAGCATTTAAAACATCATTTATGTTGAAAACTTTCACTGTTTTTTTTGCGGCGATAGACTACTAAGCTTGCCGCTAGAACAACAAAATAAGGTGATTTGGGGGGAAAAACTATAGAGTGCATTAAATAACCAATCCGATATTATGTCCGATTTTCTTGAAGGCATCAAAGAAGCATCTTATGCAACATATGTTACTATTCTGTTGTTGTTGTTTTCGAAATTTTTTACACTTGAGCTACTGGTTACTGATATCGTAATTTTGTGGTCAAGTGATTAGAGACTTGTTCTTAGAGGTGGTTTTAGATTAAAGGCAATATAACATAACACAATCAAGGAACGTGTAACATATACTGGATTAGCTGAAAGAGCACTGTTTCATGACTGTCTTTTAAACTGAATTTTTTTTTTTTAAATCAATTACAGGGGTTGGTTTTATTAGAATTTTTAATAGAATTATTTAATTTTTTATGATATTCTGAAAAAGCTATTTTATTGCAGCAAATGCAAGAAATAAACTGTACAGTTCCTCTCAAAACTGCAATGAGGTCGACAGGAAAAATTTGAAATGTGTTGAAGACCTATAATAACATAAAAGATTGGAGTGACACACGTAAATCGACGATATTAAACGTAATGTTTAGCTTATTATAAAGTAATTTAATAGTTATATGCTGAAATACTTACGATTTAAACAACAGAACAAAGTACCACTTTTTCTGCATTACAAATTTTATTATAGCAGCAGATTAGTAAGCTTGCTGCGAAAACAAAATTCTTTGGTGTTCTTCAGTATATGAATTCAAATTAAATGCCTTTGAAATATGAAAACTTACTTACCAAATCGTTCAAATAAGTTAGATGATTTCTAGTTATTTCTTTTGATGTTGATATTTTACATTGTGCTACCAAATAAGATTTGTTTTAACTGGACCGTTTGCTAATAATTATTTATTAATAATAATTTAATTTAACAAAATATAAAATTAAACTTTTAAATAAATGCAGAAACTTTAAAATATATTATAGTTATTTGCTAACCGTATTTGATATAAATTTAGTTTCGATTTGGTACCAACAAATGTCTTTTCTTTGCGGCTTAGTTGCAGTAACCTTTTTTTAGGTCATCTCAACCATCTTACACAGCAAAATTGTTAAACTGAAACTGTAAATAAATAGTAAGACTAAATAAAACTACTAAATATAACTTATAATACTAAATGAACGAAATAAAATCAAAAAATAGTTCATTAGTATTGCATCTTGTTTTATTTTTAATGTTTTTGAACTATCTTTTCCTTTCGAATTTTGCTACTATAGTTCGATGTTTCAAAAAAGAAAATAAATTTTTCTTTGTCTAATTTCACAACTAATATTTAAAATAAAGTACCACTTGTTATATACAAGAATTTTGAATATAGTATTTCATTTTTAAAAATGCTCATATATATTATCTCCTTGAAAATTCTTTTTTGCGGCGGTAGGCAACTTAGCTTGCCGCTATTATTGTAAAATAGTAAAAGAAATATGGAATGCATACCAGACCCTTTTAATAAGCAATCCGAGCACATATCTACCTTATACTAATTGTCTCAGATGAAAGGGCACTATTTCGGGGCTGGTTTTAAAATTGAAATTTAAAAAAAATATTTCAATCACCGGGTTGGTTTCAGGATAACTTATGATAGAGTTATTTAATTTGTTATGATTATCTGGAAAAGCTATTTTATTGCAGCGAAAGTAAGAAATAAACTGAACAGTTGTTCTCAAAACTGTAATGAGGTTGACAGGAAAAGTTTGAAATCGTTTGAAGACATATGAAGAGTACTGGGGGAAAAGAACTTCATTGCATAGGATTATGTCTGCATCAGGATTCTTTGGCAACAATAGCGAGTCATCGCCTAAACTGGTGTAAGGAAACCGGTTACTCACTTTGTTTTTCTCTCGCGGCAACCCTGATTCACGCCAGAGATCAGTGGACACGAGTCACACGTTTGTACCGTGAAAGAAGAACCGAAAGAAAAACCGGTTTTCTGTCGCCAATGTCCGCCAAGCACAAAAGAATACGGGAAGATCCCTACGCAATGAAGTTGTTTTTCCCCTGAACTCTTCATATGTTAACATAACATTTGTCTGAGAAACGGAGGAGAAAAAGCGAGTAACTTCGATCATTTCAGCATCGAAGCATCGCTATTAGATGCTGACAACTGGTGTCAGGATTAAAGTAAAACCCCAATTATCAGATATCTCATTATTATAGCAAATGAGTTTCGAAATATCAAATTGGAATAACGATATTTTTTAAGATATAATTTAAATAGTTTTAAATTAAAAAGAACTTAGCTTTATGAGACTGCCCAAAGAAAACATAGTTATTTAAATCGATATTATGTTTATGAGCTGTCAAAACACATGGTAATGTGTCTTATTAATTTGATTGTGACAACACTATTTAACCAGGTAAACAAAAACCAATATTTTAAATATAAATAGTAATAATATATTAAAAAATATCAATAATACATTATTTGGAAAATGTTATATTCATTACAACATACTTTCTTCGCTGAAAATTATATTTTGATTTATATTACGAAAAATTTATCATCCAAAAGTATTAATGAAAACACTGCAGCAAAAACATATAATTTTCGATTAAAAAAAAAGAATTAGTAAATCTAATGTGGGGACGTAAAAAAAAGGGGATGGTCACAATTCGACTAAAAGTCCATAAAAAAAGTTCTTGTATCGAAACCTCCAATTTGAGATTTAAAAAATATTCATTAGAATATTTCCAACAATTTAGAAACTTTAAACTTCACATTTAAAAGTAATTTAATAATAATCGAAGGAGGCCAGGGCCCTCCAGGGGCTGTAGTGCCACTGATGATGATAACAATAATAGACAGACTTATTTGTGAACAAAAATAAGTTAGTCTGCCCGAACCTACCGGCCCATGAGGCGTTGCCTATGTCTGTTTCTGTAGCCTTTGTGCCTGAGGTGCTGAGACTGACAATGGTTCCTCTGATTTTATGCAATGTGCCCTCAACAGAAATATTGAAATGGATTAGTGAATTTTCGCTTAGTTTTTGCACAACCTTTTAAATTTGAAGTAATTCCCAAATGCCCTCAAAAATGGCATATGCGAGCCCCATTTAACCTTTTGGTTATGGATAATTACCAAAGTTCTAATTCACAATGTTATACAACCTATTTATATTTTAGTTAAACTTTGGTCTTTCTATTCGAAATGTTCTACTAGTTTGTTGTTTTAATTAATAAAATACCAGGTTTTATATACTACTAATTGAAATATATTATATATTTTCATTTACTAGAAGCTAACGTTCGTGGAACGTAGGACATTCCTTTTTCACAGCGGCAGGTAACTTAGCTTGCTGATAAATCCAAAATGAAATTATTATTTTTTTTGGGGGGAGGGGGCAATCAAGGTCCACTAAATGTGCAGGACGAACTTATTATGTTCTACCATTTTTTGTCATTTAAAACAACCACGATAGAGTTGTAACAGTTCAATCAAGTACCATCTTATAACTCTTCACGGACCGCTTCTTTGAAAACGTTATGTTGTTGTTGTTGCTGATCCCTGTTGCCCAACAGAGCTAGACCAGGTCTATGATATTGCACACTCTCAAGAAATCAATAACCAACAATGATCGCTCAAGAAGATCTTCTTTATCGAGTCCCAAGCAGTGAAGGCTGTGCTCCGGAGTGACTTGGCCTTTGGAACACTTGGTACAATCCGGGAATTCCTTTTCTTTGTTGGGGGACAGTTATGACATCAGTAACTGATATAATTTCAAAAACTTGTCATGAAATTAATTATTAGTAAAATTAAAAGATATGCAGAGTTTTTGTCAAGGTTTTGCACTAAAGCTATACAAGGGCCACTGAAGACTGATATCTTAATTTCATGATTACCTGATTCGTTTTAGGAGAACTTATATAGAGTTTGTAAAATTTTGTATTTTAGAAACGAAAAATCAAAAAAACCCTAAATATTTATAACTTTAACAACCTTGAAACTTAAACCCAATTTTAAAGATAAATTTAACAAATATGTCTTATTTCTGTAAAGTTATGCAAAATAATAAGGCAGATAATCCATTGATTTTTAGCATTTAACGTCCAGGTACATCCACACTAGAAAAAAAATGGATAAGTCTATTGTCGTTGTTGGTTTATATTATAGACGTAACTCTGAAATAATCTCCTTAACTAAATTATTGCGTATACTCATCAAATTCGACTTTTTGCTACTTGCTGGATTATCAAAGTTCTGGTTACTTTGTGACGAACTATTTTTGAATTATGCTAATATCATTAGCACAACATTATATATATTTTTTTAATTAAAAAGAATTAAAAAAATTAAATAAATAAATAAATACATGCCGTCGATGTCCGTCCATACCCCCCTTCGGTTCTATTCGTCGTATCTCAAAAATTCTTTTTTTGTTAAAAAGGTATGACCTCAGAGACCCAACTTTCATACTTTTTGTTCGTCTTTCTGTACGTCCCGGATGGAAATCTGACAACTGACTGTTGGCGATATATTTTTGTTCATACATCAGTTAAGAATGACGTCCATAAAAATGTATAGCACAATGTGACTCTTTGATTGTTCATTATTTGTTTATACTAAGAAAGCGGCAAGGCTTATTTTTTGCATGGCGTTTTTGTAAGTTCTAATTTTCACTTTTTAGTGCAGTTTGGAGTAGTTCATGTCTTTTTGTTATTGATAAATATTTCATTATTCTTTGAACCACAAAAAAATTGAGCAAACGATGCCCGATGAATAATACTAATTTAATTTGAGAAAGAAAATTGATGGTAATTGTTGATTTTTGGTTTTTAGAAGTTTAAAGTAAAGCTGGATGCTGTGTTTGGCGATTTTTTTGTGTATAAATCTTGTGTAGAAACGGTTGCAGATAATATTTACCGCTACAAACCTACTTGTTTTCCGATAAGAATTTCAGTATGCATAGTCTTGTGGTAAGTAAGGGAATTAAATTTATGTTAAAATCATCTTTAGCAAAGCAACTGAAAAAAATCATTTCTGTTAAAAATGTGCACTGCTGAAAAAACATTAAGGCATCTAGAACTAAAGATTCGATAAGGTTATTACTATGACACGTAATATCAGAACGAACATCTTACGCAGCAAAAAAATCTTAGCTGATAAGTTGTTGAAGTGTATAAATTAAATATAAATGAAATTAGACAATAGAACAAAAGCCACATTCTTTCCATTGTGCTTATTTTTTTAATGTGTTTTAAGTTTTTCTTTCTTTTTCAATTTCGTTTCTAGTTTGATGTTTCAATCAAATGAAGTAAATTATTCTTTGTCTAATATTTGAAATAAAGTACCACTACTTATATACAATCATTTTAAATTTAATATTTCATTTTCAATTACATATCCCTCTCGAGCGCAACTTATTTTTTTTTTCTGCGGCGGTAATCAACTAAGCTTGCCGCTAGTACAGCAAAATAAGGTGATTTATTTGAAAACTATGAAGTGCATTTAAGGCCCGAAATCATGTCTCCATTATACTAGTTGTTTCTCGTGATAAAGGCCCCGATAGAGATGTAACTTTTCGGTAAACTACCTGTCATCCATATAAGGATGCGTCTTATGTGACATCTTTTACTGTTCTATTTTCAATATCGCCCAAAACGTGAAAGAAAAGTAATTAATAAAAAGATTTAATAATATAAGTTTTTTTTTGTAAAAATGTTGCATTCGAGCTACACATGGGTGTTGGTGACAAATTAAGTAGTTTTGTGGTCAAGTGGTTAGAACCTTGGTTCCAGTTCTAGGGAAGGGGGAATGCAATATTGGCATAATATAATCAAGGAAAGTGTAACATACCACATTAGATGAAAGGGCACAGTTTCGTGGCTGGTTTTAAAACTGTCATTTTAAAATATTTCTATTACCGAGTTGATATAAAAAAAAAACCTGTAATGTAGTTATGTAATTTTGTAACTTATTCCAAAAAAGGAATTTCTTGCAGAAAATGTAAGAAATAAACTTCAACAGTTGTTCACAAAACGGTAATGAAGCCTACGAACAAAGTTTGAAAGAGGTCGAAGAGCTATAATAACATTAACGATTGGAGTGACACACGTAAATCGACGAGGTTTGCCAATTGGGTGTGAGGGACAGAGGAGATTAAAAAAAACACGAATATCTTAGATCATTTCAGTACACTATTCTAGGATACCACTGTTACATAGGAACAACTGGTTTCAAGATTAATTTACAGAAAAACTCCAATTATCCGAAATCTCAATATGTTATTACCAATAAATTTCAAAATATTTCATCGGAATGTTAATATTTCTTAATAGTTTTAAATGGAAAAGAAACTAGCTTTATAAAACCAGCCAAAGAAAACATTATTTAGATCAATATTATGCTTTTGAGCTATTTAAATACATTGAAATATATATAATTAAATATATTTTAACAACACTATCTATCAATCTATCAATCAATTAAAATCTATCAATTAATCTAAAATCATCAATTAATATCTATCAATTAAAATAAAACCTAATATTTTCTATATACACAGCAATCATACTTTGTTAAAAAGTGTCGGTAAATAATTATTAGGTTTATGGATTACTTGAAACACACTTCCTTCGCTAGAAAATTATTTTATTCAATTACTACTACGAAAAAGTAACAATCCAAAAGTATTACTAAGAAGATTGAAATTAATGTGCCTCATTTCCAAACTAAAAAGTACCACTTTTTATATATACAATCATTTATTATATATCATAAATTGAAAACTTTGCGAGGTCGAAATTGCGATAAAGTTTACCAAAAAAGCGGATCGCTATAGGCCGAGATGCCTAAAAATTTCCTCTACCGTGGTTCGCCAAATCGCTAAAACTAAGGGTAAATATAAACTTTTATTTACGTTTATAAACAATTTTAATACCGAAAAATCTCTATAGATACAACAAATAAAAGAGAAAGCAATAGAAAAATGTACTAGTTTTCGAAGTACATCTGTCCTAAACTGAAAAATTTGGGTTTAAAATAAAAACTAATAACTGATTTTTAAACAATAGAAAATGTAAATTCTTAACATTGAAAATGTAAAAACTTAATAAATGATTTTTGCCTTAAATACTTTACATAGAGACAATATAGTTCCTAATACTGATTCATTGATAGTAACAAAAATGATATTGTAAGTTTTTTTGATGATTGTGCTAAATATGGTATTGGTCGACAAAATACATTTCACGACCTTTATGATTGACTTATTAGTGTCTCTTGAACTACTAGACAATCGTCCAATAGTTCTCATCCTTTAGGGGGACAGTAAATAGTTCCTCTGAGTTTAAGCATTTGATGCCCAAGTAGCGCCCACAGAAGAAATATCGAAATTCATCAGCGCGTTATGCTTAGTAACTGAACTAACGTCGAAATTTATTTCTGAAAAACAAAAATTTTACGTAAGGGTCGTGTTATTAATTAATAACACTTATTAAACTTTTAACCTAATCCTTTTTTATTGTTAACTAAAATAACTTAACATTAAGTTTACAAATATCTATTTCCCTGTGAAGCATTAGATAAAAATGATGTATTACGAATGTGTAAAATAATTCAAAATAATACGTAATATTTTTAAAACTTCAAAAAACAGAACAATACATATATATTAATGAAATTTACAAGCCCTAATGATTAAATTATATTTTTGATAACATCTCAATGGCTATGTGATGGCTGTCAGTTTCATCAAAAAAGATGTGCTCAAAACTTCCAATTGATTTTCTGAATAATGTTTTTTTTTTTTTGCATATTACACTTCATGGAAACAGTGATTTCTAAAGAGTTCTATTTCAGATTTCTTTATTCTGTTTTCAATTTTGTAATCAGAAATGTTTGGAGCATGTTGTAGACCTCAGACTTTTGTGTGTGTTATTGCAAAAATGTCAGATTTTTTTTAGTGTTCTCAAACAAAAATTCATATAAAATGTTCTAATTCAACTAAGAATTAGTTGGAGGTCTATAACATGGAAAAGGATTCAATGAACATATTCCAAAAAGAATTAGCTCTTCAAGTAAATTAGAATCTGTAGAATCACTGTTTTCAATAAGGGTTAATAAGGATACTAATTGCTAATTAGCTAATTAAGTAATAGGTCAGAGTGATATTTTTAGACTCAAAACACTTAGTCTGTGTGTACCTTATGTATGGTATAAATTATAATTTTTTACGATAGAGAAAATTTTAAAAACAGTTTAATATTGACCCAGGGATATGTAAAAAAACAAAAACAAAAAATAGTGGGGTTTCAGAAATTAAAAAAAAATCCGAAATATCTCAGATGCTCGATCACTTTTGACATCTAGTGTATTAAACGAAATATTTAGCTTAATTATATAAATAAAAAAATAATAAGGTTATCTTAAACATTAAGTTTTTCAAATTCCGCTTTTGTGTAAATCAGTTTGTCTAAAAGTCCTCAGCACGATTAGAAAAATAATTGCTAAAAACAGCATCCAGCTAGAATTTAAACTTCTAAAAGCCAAAATCAACTATTTTCCTTAATATTCTTTCACAAATTAACTTATTATTTATCGTCTGCTCGATTTATTTGTAGTTTGAAGAATAATTAAATATTTATTAATACAAAAATAATGAAACTACTCCAAACTGCTTTAAAAATATAAATGTAAATTAAAACTAAGCAGAATTGTATACAAAAAATATGCCTTGCCGCTTTCTTAGGCAAATATTTTTAAATAAAGTGTCTCATGCCATTGTGGATTTTTGGCAACAGTGATTTAAATGACTGAAAATTGAATTTCAATGCTAATTCAATGGGAAATTCGCCGACAGATAGTTGATTTATGTCCGTCCGGACGTACAGACAGGCGGACAAAAAGTATGAAAGTTGGGTCTCTGAGGTCATAGATTTCTAACAAAAGAAGAATTTTTAAGATCCGATTGATAAAACCGATTTTTGTAGGCGGGGGGGGGGGGGGGGGGGGTACGGACAGACAGACGGACATCGACCGCATGTCAATACCTACTTATTCATTTTTTTTTTAGTCTTTCGAATTAATAAAAGAAAAGTAGGCTAAAAATAAACCGATTGAGAAGCGCTTTTGTTTTTCAAAAACCGCAAATTCCTAGAATCTCCACATTCGTGGTTTTGTCATTTGGCGATATTAGAATGCAATTTTACTCTACAGCGAGGGTCTAATAAGCTTGTCGCTAATACTGAAAATAATGAATACCTTTTGGAGCTTAACTGACAAGTGAATATCTAATACCTTATAAATTCACAGTACGAATACTTTACATACCCAATTATTATTTTTTCTTTTGAAATAACCAAGACAGAGTTGTAACAATAAGTTAAACTACCATAATATATTCCGTAATGCACCGGTGCCTTAAAGGCTCTACGATTTTTTTTACTATACTATTTTCAAGATCCCTTAAAACTTGGCCATACAATTAATATTAAATATTTATAAGATTAAAAAATATGCAGGTTTTTTTTCTTAAAAAAATGACTTGTGCACTGTGTCTGATCTAGCATTGGTGATCTGATCTAGGGCAATTATTATGATGATGGAATCATAATGAAATGATGTTTAGATATATCACTTGGTCAAGGACGCTTATATATGTCAATAAGACGCAAGATGAAATAGGTAACAATACCAACAGATTCAGATGAAAGATTATTTAGTGAATAAACCACCCCAGATACTCCCCGCTTATTCCGTTGCCAGATTTCGCTAGGCCACCAGCACTGCTAGTCGCCTAATTATTTAGAATGACCCTTATCTGCGATTCGTAGGCCACTGCTAGCGTAATTTGACTAGATTGTGGTTGATGATTCCCTCATGAACCAGACCTACCACACATTTTAAGCTTCATGTGAGCTGCACGTTCCTCAATAGTGTCAGAACTCTTGAATTACCCTTAAAACCGCATCTACTGGTAGTAGAAAAATAATCGAATATAATACAAACATTTGAAGTAAAGTACCACTTTTTTCTGTTTTATTAATTTGTTTTAAAAAATAATAATTTCTTTCTCAGTGGCACCACGTTCGTTAACATAAACTACTAAGGCGACGGGTTATTAAGCCAGTCGTTAGTTAATAAAAACAGGATTCGTTCAATTGACCAGGGTTCTAAATTACGAAACATGCATTAGCTATGTAGAGTCAATATTATAAGATGCATGCTCAAACGGATGTTGTCTGGTATCAGTCACAAAAGCAAAATGATAATGTAAAAAAATCGTTTTAGTTTGAAGCATCGTACTGCAAATAATTTCTTTGGGCGCCATAACTTACGTTAACTTTTTAAAAGTTTCACTTTTCCGTATCAAAGCATTTCAGTTTTACACCTATGATAATCTCTGTACTAGGGAATACTGGATTCACCTTGGAATCAGTATCAGTTAAAAATGTGTCCTTTGAAAGGAGGTGTTATTTTTATTTGATGGGTTTGATGCTATGCTACTACTATGTAAATTTTATTTTGTATTGGGGAATTTTTTTAAGCATTTGAATAGGAATTTTTGTTTGCTTTTCTTGAGTATAAAACCTTACCATAGAATAAACGCGAATACTAATTTTTTTTTATTTTTATGTGTAACTGAACGGCAACTAAGAAACAACATTCAATAAAATTTGTTCATCGGTTCAATTTCTCAGTAAAATTAATCCAAATAAGTGTGTTAAGCCATGAAACACTCTTAGATGTGCGTCAGTAGTACACGCACATTGAAAAAGTAAGTTTTGAGATATAAGCGTTAAGTGAACAATAGTGGTTTCTTACCTATAAAACATAAGGGGATTTTACCTAAACAACTTTTTAAAAAATATATTAAAAATACTTCTAGCACTTGATACTTTTATATTAAGATATCAACGTAAAGCAAAGATTGCATAGTTTAAGACACATAAAAAACATTGAAATGTCATTTGTGAAAATTTTTGGGTGTCTGGTCCCCCTTAACAGATTTACTTCGAGGTAAGAATGTAATACCAATGTAATCTTCAATGCAAATACTGATACGTCAAGTGAAGCTGATTATAACTTCAATAATCAGCCCAAATTAAACCAAAATGGTAGCCGGTGAATTATTTGACGCAGTATTTTTTGAAACTAAACAAATTGATATGCTACTCGAAACAATCATCAACACTGTAGATAATTGGAGTTTGGGTAATTAGAGTTCTACTGTAGATTATCATATATTTGGCTCTACTTAAGTAGGATCGTACCACTTGGCAAAATTAAAAAAAAAAAAACCTCTTGGCGTTCATAGGAAAAGCGGATCGCTATTGGACTTTAGATGCCTTGAAGTAACAGAAAAAAATATATATATTCTTTGAATCCACTTGTTGTTTTTTTTTGTATGGTGGGTTTGATGCTAGACTACTGCTATGTAAATTTAATTTTGTAATGGAGAATTTTTTTTTTCAGTTTTGGAATCGGAATTTTGGTTTGCTATTTGTTTTTCTCAGTATAAAACCTTACCTTAGACACACAAGTACTCGAAAAAAGAAAATATGTGGATTTTTAATTTGTAACTGTACTAGCGACAACCAAGTAACGACATTCTATAAAAATTGTTCATCGGTTTAATTTCTCAGTAAAATTAATCCAATTGGGTTAAGCAATGAAGCACTCTTAGATGTGTATCATTAAATGGTAATAGAGTATGTAAATTTTAAGTCAAAAAATCAAGTTCAGCTGAATCGAATTAGCTGCATTTCAATTTAAACTATTTTGGTACTTTGATAAAATACACTAAATTTTTCAGGTCAATGTCAACTAAAACAATGATAGTTTTTTTTCTATTAACACTAAAAAATATGATAATTTATTAAGCTAGTGAATTGCACTTTTAAATAATTTTAAAAAATTTTAAATTTTAACGAATTTTGTGCTTTTAAGGTATACGGCTAATGATTAAAACGTCTGTAACTCTAACACTAAAAAACTTTTTTCAAATTGATATTCGTGTTTAGAACGTTGAAATCATTTGAAATTGGTATGTATATATTATAGTAGGGTTTGATAAATTTAAAGAATCTCAAAATATATTACAAAAAAAGGTGTTCGATCACCTCTGACTGCCACTGTATTAAACATAATGTTTAGCTTATTATAAAGTTATTTCATGATTCTATTCTTAAGTACTTACGATTTAAATAACAACAGAAAAAATAGTGAACATTTGTTATAGTGGCGTCCATTGTATTTATTTGATGTGTTTAACTATTTGTTTCTCTTTTTTTTAAATGTTGCTACCAGTTTGATGTTTTAGTTCAAAAATGACGTTTGAAGTAAAGTTTCACTTTTTCTATTTTATAAATTTTATTATAGTATTTAATATCTAGTTGTTATGAAGGTTGAGGATCCATACAACGGCATTACATTGACGGCAGCAGGTTCGTAAGCTTGCTGCTAGAATCGAAACAGAATTATGTAGTTTTCTTCAGTATATGAATTTAATTTAAATGCTTTCTAAATACGAAGCCGGTTCACATATCCCGCCAATTTTTACCCAAGAAAACTTACAAAATTGTTCAAAGAAGTCAGATAAATTCTAGTAATTTCTTTTGATGCTGATATCATAACATTGCGCTACCAAGTTAGAATTGTTTGTACTAACTACTTTAAGTATTTAATTTAACAAAACATAAAATTAAACTTTAATATAAACTTTTAATAAAGAATTTTTTTAAGCATTTGAATCGGAATTTTTGTTTGCTATTTGCTTTTCTTCAGCATAAAACCTTACCATAGAATAAACGCGAATACTAAAAAAATATGTTTATTTTAATGTGTAACTGAACGGCAACTAAGAAACAATTTTCTATAAAATTTGTTCATCGGTTCAATTTCTCAATAAAATTAATCCAAATAAGTGTGTTAAGCCATGAAGCACTCTTAGATGTGTGTCATAAAATTTACATGCTCTATAAACATTTAAAGTCAAAAAATCAAGTTCAGTTGAAGCGAATTTGCTGTATTTCTATTTAAACTATTTTAGTGCGTTGGTAAACATACACTAAACTCGTAAGGTCAATGTCAACTAAAACAATGATATCTTTTTTCTGTTAACACTAAAAAAATATGATAATTTATTAAGCTAGTGAATTGTACTTTTAAATAATTTTTAAAAAATATGAAAATTTAACCGAATTTTGTGTTGTTAAAGTACACTACTACTAATAGTAACTCTAGTAACTATAGTATGTAACTCTAACACTAAACAACATTTTTGAAAGTGTTATTCGTGTTAGGAACGTCGAAATCATTTGCAATTGGTATGTATATATTATAGTAGGGTTTGAGAAATTTTACAAATTCCAAAGTGTACTACTTCAGATGGTCGACTTTGACTGGAACTGTAATTAACGTAATATTTAGCTTATTCCCCAAAATAATTTCATGGTTCTATACTTAAATACTTACTATTTAAACAACAACAACCAAAAACAGTGAACAGTTGCCAGTGACATCCATTGTATTTATTTAAGGTATTTAACTATTTGTATCTTTTTTTTAATGTTGCTACCACTTTTTCTGCATTAAACAAATTTTGTTATAATATTTAATTTTTAATCGATATTACCTTTTCCTATTTTGTAAAAAATTTTAAAGCCAGCATGTTAGTAAGCTTGCTGCTAGAATCGAAAACATTATTTTGGGCCATTCCAGGGTAACTGACTGACATTCGGAGGACGAAATTACATGGTTTACGAAATAGCGGGACAATTATATAGTTTTACATATTAGGTTTTCTATATTTTAAAAGAGAATTTTCAGCTGAATTCAAATATGGTTTACAATTTTAGATAGCCCTCATAGAAATTGTTAGAAAAATTATTGAAGTTGTGGTAACTGACTGACATATCCGCGACCTTCATTGACACTTCAATTATTCAATATCATTTTCTCTGAATATAAAAAGAGGTGGCTTTTAAAAGTCAGACCTATATTAAAGTGGAAGAAATGAACTATCCAGCACATCATTTCTTATATCAAAATATTGAACCCTGAAAAAATACCAGCTTTTAGAACGCCTTGGTAACTGACTGACATCTCTGAAATACTTAACATATCTGATGAGTTTAGTTTAGTTTGAATTATCATCACACTAGAGCTACACAAGGGCTATTGGTGACGCACGTCGTAATTTAGAACCACAGTCAGGTGACAAGTCGACACCTGAGTAGGCACCCAACGCAACCATTAAGGACGACATCTGGGGACAGCGTTGGGGCTTTGGAGGATATTTAACGTGCACTCCCTCTACATGGGGTATTATTAATCAGACATTTTCGGCTGCACGGGCCGTTTATAGGTCGGCAGTTATTTTAGAGATGCCCGGACCCGAACCTGGGACCTTCCGCTTGCAAGGCGAACGCCTTAACCAACTGGGCTCCCCAGCCGCCCATGTCTGATGAGAGAAAACTTAAAAATTAGATGCACATTCATAATCAAACTGATAGAAGTTTGCTATTTCTTTAATCTAATTAAACACAATTAAACTTTTTAATAAACACAGAAATATTAAACTATATAATATTTGTCTGCTAACCGAATCGATATAAATTAAGTTTCGATTTAGTACCAACAAATGTTTCCTCTTTGAAGCTTAGTTGCAATAACCTATTTCTAGGGCAGACTTGGTAAACTGCTTGCCAACGTCATCCTTTTTACTGAGAACCTGTAAACCTCAACGCAGTTTGTTGTGAAAAAGAAAATATTTAGGTCGATGTTTTTCAAACTCACCAAAAAAAAATAATCGCAATAACCACGCACTCCTAATAGACGATTAAAACAGCCACGTCTACAGTGATGTCAGCCGTTGTTTTAAACTCCACAAATTAACCACCCGGCAGCAAATTCATCTAAATTAGTGACGCCAAACCGAATTTAATTGTATTTGGACTAGCGGTTCAGGAGTTAAGATTCAAAATACGCCCGGTAGCTCTCGTGTGCAAGCCTCGGCTCGCTCGGAAGGATTGTGCGTTCTGTCCTCGCGTGCTCGCATCTGATGTGCTGTCGGCGCTTTATTGACTAGCCGCGAATGTTTTATAATAGTTGTCTGGACACGTTAAATATGTCGTTGTACCAAAAATGTTCCTCCATAAAGCAATTAATACCTCTGGGGTGTACAGATCAAGGCTATCCTTTTTACTGGACAGAATTCACGAGTTGTGTGAGAATGGTGTTTAAAACTCCTAAAACGGATTGTCATGCTCTAGCGAAACGCAGTCACTTTCACCTTGTGCCAAATAAAACGAGCGCCATTCCTAAAATGGGAGTTCCACCGGGTTTTACGTGTATTGAAAACAAAAGATTCAAAATAGATTTTCCACCAATTTTCAAAATAATGGCCAGTCCAGCCTACGTCCCTGTCACAAATTGATCCCCATGTGCTTCTGCATACTAGCCCTGAAAGTTTTATAAATGTTTCTCGAAACCCACAAGAATATGTCGCCCTGCTGCTTGATAATACTGAAAAAGGTTTCTTTGGCCGCAGTAAAGCATTTCAATTACTTTTAAAAAGCTTCACTTTTTCGTACCAAAGTATGCCAATTTCATTTTTAATCCCATGATGGTCTCTCTAGGGAATAC
The DNA here is from genome assembly GCA_019343175.1 of Oedothorax gibbosus. Taxonomy (NCBI): domain Eukaryota; kingdom Metazoa; phylum Arthropoda; class Arachnida; order Araneae; family Linyphiidae; genus Oedothorax; species Oedothorax gibbosus. Next base: position 55,696 of record JAFNEN010000577.1, read on the forward strand.
TGCATTCAACTTTAATCAGTAATGAAAAAAATATCCTATGATTCGAGGTTTTATGTTTGTATAATGGGCTTAAGGTGTGCTGCTACTCCGTTAATTTATTTAGTAATGTAATTTTTTATAGGAATTGAAATCAGAATTTTTGCTTTTTATTTGATTTTCTTCAGTATAAAACCTTACATTAGAGTAGAGGGGAGTACTTGAAAAAAGTAGTCTTCATTTCATTTTGTCATTTCATCTCGTTTTATTTTTGATGTGTTTAAATTATTCTTTGTCTTATTTATCAACTAATATTTAAAATACAGTACCACTTGTTATGCACAAGAATTATGAACATAATATTTCTTTTTTAAAAAAGCTTTCGCCACGGTAGAATCTACGTTAAGTTTTAATTGCGGCGGTGATATTTAGCTTGCCGCTAGTACTGAAAGATTAAATATTTTTGGGTTCAACTATGGAATGTATTCAAGACCCTTTATATAAGCACTATGCAGCCCGAGCTCGTCATAGTTCCTATATACTAAATAAAGCAAAGGGTCCACGTGCAAGAAACTTGCTTGTGTGTTAGCATGGAGCTTGCAATTTCTGTCGCGACAAGGCGCTGCAAGATAATTTATAGCTTTGTTGCACGTTAAACTTGCAGGGTAGTGTCCACGACAGTACACTGCAATCATGGTTTGGGTCAGTTATAAGTATAAACAGTGATCGGGATCGTCCATTATTTTGCCACTAGTACAACTAAATAAGGTGAATTGGGGGAAAAAAACTACAGAGTGCATTAAATATCCAATCTGATATTATGTCTCCATTATACAAATTTTTCTCTCATGAAATAACCCCGACAGACAAGTTAAACGTTCGGTAAACTACCGATCATATATATGTGATGTATTTTTACATCACATCACAAGGAGTAATAGCACCGTTTCTTGACTGTCTTTTAAACATAAATTTTAAACAAATTCAATCACCGGGTTGGTTTTAGGAGAATTTTTAATAGAATTATTTAATTTTTTTTATGATATTCCGAAAAGGCTATTTTATTGCAGCAAATGCAAGAAATAAACTGTACAGTTGCTCTCAAAACTGTAATGAGGTCGACAGGAAAAGTTTGAAATGGGTTGAAGACCTATAATAAAATAAAAGATTGGAGTGGCACACGTTAAATCGAAGAGGTTTGCCAATTGGGTCTGAGGACGGAGGAGAAAAAAAAGCGAATCACTTAAGATCAGTTCAGTACACTATTCTAGGATACCGCTGTTACATAGGGACAACTGGTTCAAGATTAATTTATAGTAAAACTCGAATATCCGAAATATCACCGTTATAGCCAATAAGTTTCAAAATATCTAATTGGAGAATGACGATATTTTTTAATAATTTTAGATTGAAAAGAAACTATCTTTATAAGACCAGCCAAAGAAAACATAATATTATTAATAATGCTTTTGAGCTATATGAATACATTGAAATGTATATGCATGTGTTTGTCTAGTTTATGTTAAGATCGTCAATAGGCATTTTATCATTCTCTTTAAAATTTTCGCTGAGGTGATGCATTAAGCCAAGGAACTAAAGATTCGATAATGTTTTTCCTGTTACACGTTACGCAGCCATTCTTATGCAAAGCGTCCTGATAGGAATAATGTTTACTAGAAGCGTGTCACAGAGCAGTTAGTTTCGGAATTACGGCTACACCAGATGGCGCGTTTCGATAATGTTTTTCCTGTTACACGTTACGCAGCCAGCATTTCTTATGCAGAAGAATTGCTAAACTGCTTAAAACCAATGGAAATAATATAAAAAAAATGGTCCATCAGTCGCTAACTATATCTAACCTATTTCTTTTTAAATGTGTTTAACTTTGTTTTATTTCTTTTCGAAATATTCTACCAGTTTTTTGTTAAAATTAAATTTCATAAGATAACGAAATATTTGACAACCCAACCCCAAGAGACCATTCAAAGTTGTGCTAAAATGAATACCACCCAATGCAGATCCTGGAGAAATTAAGCAAGAATTAACTGAAACAAGGTTATCCCATCATGAAGGTTACCCAACTGGTCAATCGTATGTCTCGACAGCTGTTGGGAATATTCATCATTGAAGTGGAAAGAAATGATACAAAGGATGAAATATATAAACTCGACAAATGCCTCTTCCTTTCAGTCGTCTTCGAAAAATATGAACCCAAGAAAAAAGTTATCCAATGCTTCAAATGTAATAGGTTTAATCACACCGCCAGAAATTGCCTTATGTCTCCGGGGTGTCTCAAGTGTGCGGGCGAACATGAAACCAGGTCATGCCAGCTCCCAAGATCGAACACACCCAAGTGCATTAACTGCAATGAAGTCGGACACACTGCCGCCTACACCCAATGCCCGAAATTCCCCAAGACCCAGGAACAACGAGACGCGGAAAGAATCAGAGAATACAGGCCGAGACAGCAGCAGTTGGAATGACTACATTGACTACCAACCAATGCCATCGGGCTCCCCCAGCAACAGACTACTCCAGAAGGATTCTCTGCCCAACGCCGCTTCTACCACAATCAGACCCGCACCTATGCAGCTGCAGCTACAATCCCCAGCCGCCCACCAGTCAACATCCCAGATGACATTAACCAACTACTTTCAAACCTGCAACCCGTCATGGAATTAATCAAAGAGCTCACATCTATTTTCAACGGCCTTGGCAATATCCAAGAACTCCTAACAACCATGAAAGCAGCCAATAATCCAATAGACAAGCTTCAAGCTTTCGTTAACTACACTGCCTCAACTAATTCATCCCTTCCACTCATTAATAATGTCCCAAAATAGACAGTACCTAAACCTATGCTTCTTTAACTGCAACGGACTCAAGAACAAAATTTACACTACCTGACTACCTGAACAAGTACTCAATTGACGTCCTACTCCTACAAGAAACTCACCTCAAACAAAATGACAACATTTACCTTCCCAACTACTCCATCTACCGTGATGACGGCGACCTTATCCATGGACGAGGAATGCGTGGCACAGCCATTGCAATTAAGAGCACCATCCCTCATCATTCAGCGTCTCTTCCCTCTCTCAAGATTGCTGAAGCTTCGGCCATCACTGTGATGATCCCACCCATCCACCTCTGTATCTCGTCTCCATCTACGTTCCTTGTGGAGCCAACCCCAAGAATGTCTCACACGACCTTCAAACTATCTCCAAAATTCAAGATAACATCATTATTACTGGCGACTTCAATGCACACCACAAAAATTGGAACTGTAATAATACCTGGAAAATCTACCTTGAAAATCTACCTTGGAAAATCTATTTACCGTCTTGTACAAAACAATAATCTCCACATTGCATTCCCAAAAGATCCCACCCACATCACCCCGCTTGGCAACAGCACCATATACTTTGCAATCATTAAAAATTTTAATCACACTCACCACGTTAACTCTATTTCGGAACTCTCATCAGATCATAATCCTGTGAACATCCACTTCAGTTTCAAATTCACTATGACCCCTAATAACAGAAGAACTGCAACTAACGGGGCAACTATAGAAAAGAACTTGCACAGATCAATATTTTCCAAACCCCTATCCAAAATCACAATGACATCGATGCAGCGGTCCAGAAAATAACAAACTACATTACCCAGGCCCATGAACTCTCTTCTAAACCTATAAACAACGCTCCTAAACAATTTATCCCACTACACATAAGAAAACTCATGACAAGCAGAAACCACCTCAAGAGTTTGGCAAAGATCCCGTTATCCCAATGATAAGACACAGTTCAATAGAGTGAACGCCATCCTTCGGAGAGAAATAAAAGTCTACACTCAAAAATCATACACCGCCTACATCGAATCCCTTGGAACTGCAGGCAGAAGTATATTTGGTGCGGCGGCAAGAATCAAGAGAAAATTCAAGCCCATCCCACCCCTTCAAAGGACCGGACCTAATGAAGACAAATGCACCGCCACAACCCAAGAAGAAATTGCTGAGACGATTGCTGACAACTTGGCCAACCAGTTCACCGACAACCCCATCTGCCACCCACCCATTGAACAATACGTCAACAATAACGCCAACAACTTCCTTCGAAGAAATAAAATTATTTTATTTCAACCCATCAAAACTTCCGAGCTCACCCTATTTTCCAAGAAACTGAAAACCCGTAAAGTTCTCGGGATCGACAAAATTACGAACAAAATTATTAAAAACCTTCCTACGAACATTTTCCTCGTGCTTAGCCATGTGTTCAATAGCATGCTTACCTACGGACACTTTCCTACCCAATGGAAAACCGCCGAAATTATCCCAATCTTCAAAGATGGCAAAGATCCTTCAAAACCCGACTCTTATCGCCCAATTTCCCTCCTAAATATTCTAAGCAAAATGGCCGAGTCAACTATTCTTTCACGTATGCGAAATTTCACCGATGAAAATAACACAATTATTCATCAACAATTCGGTTTCATGCCCAAACTTTCGACCACCCATCAGCTTGTCCGAGTGACAGAATTTATCTCAGAAAATCTTAACAATAAAATCCCCGTTGGTGCCATTCTGCTCGACATCAGCAAAACATTCGATAAAGTTTGGCTTAACGGACTTATTTCAAAATTAATCGACTACAAATTCCCCGACTACCTGATTTGCATCCCATATCTTACTTAAACAACCGTCAATTTATTGTCAAAGCCAACGACCACACCTCTACGACACGTCAAATCTACTCAGGAGTGCCCCAGGGTTCACAACTGGGACCCCTCTGTTTCCTTCTTTTTATTAACGACATTCCCCAAATGCCTGAGAAAAGCATCACTAGCCTTTTTGCAGATGACACCGCCCTCCTCGCGAAGGGCGGCCCCGGATACATCAAATTTAAATTGCGAAAACACATAAACCTAATTGAAAACTGGCTCATCTCCTGGAAAGTTCAACTAAATATCGATAAAACCGAGGCCATTTACTTCTTCAAAAGCAAGAAAAAACCAAAAGAAATCACCCTCTACGGTCAAGCTCCGTGAAATATCTCGGTGTCATGTTTGACTCGAAACTAACCTGGAAAACACACATTAATTATATTAAGAAAAAATTCCTTAAATGCAGATACGCTCTTTACCTCATCGGATGGAACAGTAAACTCTCAACCTACAATAAAATCCTAGTCTACAAATATTACCTACGCCCCATCATTGCCTACGCCGCCCCTGCATGGGGCTTCTCAGCTAAAACTAACTTTCACAACATACAAGTCCTGGAAAATAAATTGCTAAGATGCATAACAAAAGCAAGATGGTTCATGAGAAATGAAGATATTCGTTTTGCACTGGACATCCCAAGTTTTAAAACTTTTACTCAAAAGCTAGCCCTTAAATTTTAAACTTCTATTGAAGACCATCCGAACACCGAAATCCAAAAAATGCAAGACTATGATACAAACATGCCTGCAAACAAGAAAAGACCAAGTGCTTTCCTCCACAAATTGTCCGTAAATTGCCGATATATTCAAAATTTTGTACTATATCAACAAAAAACCAATTTTTTTTACAAGAAATAAAAGAAATTAACTTCAAAGTTTAACCATAAAGTAATTTTAAGGTCTTGTGCTTAAATACTTACGATATAAAAAAAACACAAAAAAGTTTATTAGTCGCCTGTGATATCCATCGAAATGATTCAATGTGATAACCTTTCTGTGTGTGTGTGTGTTTTTAATTTTGTTACCAATTAACTGTTTTAATTATATTTTCATTACTGACAAATACCACTTTTTATGCATTACCAAATTTAATATAATATTTCATTTCCAGCAGACAGAATATTATGCATGTAATGTTGCTTTTTTTGTGCAGCGGTTGGGATAGTAAACTTGTCGCCAGTATTGAAAACAAAACTTTATCTTTTTATGTTTTTTAATTATTGTACTATTTTTTATTTCTCTTACATAAGCCGTAGATATTCCACCAATTTTTACTCGCGAAAAATCGTTTACAAAATCATTTGATGGAATTCAGATAATTCCTTGTAATTTCTTCTGTGTTTGATATGAATAAAGTTACAGAAGACAGTGACAATAAGAAATCACTTCAAATGATTATTTTTTGGTTTGCCGGTATTAACATCACACTATCAAATACACTTTAGACAAATCACAGTGTTTCAAGCATTAATTTTAACAATGCAAACATTTAAATAATTGCAAAACAATTGAAATAAACATATATTCCCTAGTAGGAGTTTTATATAAATTGAGTTTCATTATTGTACAAAAACAAGTAGGTTTGTAACAGAATCTGTCACTTAACCCGCTTCCACACAACAGTTAAGTTTAACAGGTAAAATGGCGCCAAACATAGCATTAATTCTATATTAAACATTCACGTTCTAAATTTGGCTAGTTTCATTTATTTTATTTCGAAAATTAAATAATTATTACCTATCGTTTGCAAAAATTAATTTATATTTCAAAGAATAAATATGTAATATTCCTCGCTTTTAAATAGAATGAAAACATTTCATATCAACATACAAAGAATATCGTAGTGAAATATATTTGACGTCATTTCAAACTGATCGATGTCGCAAAAATAATTTTATTTTAATTTATTGTCTAAAAGAATTAAAGTTTCTCGAGCGATTGTTGCGAATGGCAATGGTGATTTAATTCTAATAAAATGTCCTATGCTTTTATCCTTCCTATGCTTTTTAAATGAGCATTAAAGTTTGCAGTTTTTAGACGGACTAAACGATTATAATACCTTCCACTTTTTACGTTCTAAACGTAGTGTTGAAGCTAAAATCACTTTTGTGAATTCAATGATCCATTATTATGGCTTCCTTAGAAAACAATTGACAACAAAATCTGTTACACTGAGAACCTGTTAACCTCAATGCCCCTTGCAACTTGTCTACGGAAACGAAAGTGAACTCTTCTACAAACAAAACCCGGGACTACCATATGCCTCTAATGGACGACTAGAACGGCCGTGCCTGTAGGGATGTCACAGGTTATCTTAAACCCCACAAACATACCGGCATTTAATTCGACTTAACTAGTACGATCACGCCTAAATTAAAACTAGCACGAAATCAGTCTTGTGGTGAGTGAGTGAACTGAAATCATGTCCGCTGATTTTAAGCATTTTAATGCCCAAGTAACGCCCATAACAGAAATATCGAAATGGATTAGTGGATTTTCCCTTTGAACCTTTTAAGGGGAGTCGGATGGTTCTATCTCGCTCATGTTAATTTTACTAACTTTAGGAACATTTTTCTCAGGAACTATTTGGGATATCCATATGAATTTTTTTATAGTTTGTTCCTTACATATAGCTCTTTGATTTGAACTCAGGATATTTCACAGTATAAAAAATACTTTTACAGTGATTTTTTAAAATGTATTAAAAAACGCAAAAAAGATCCGTTTTAAACTTATATATATTTTTTGGGAGAGAGATATTTAAAATTCCTCAGTTTATATTTTTAATAATGCACGAGAAAAATGTTCATAACTAATAAAAAACCTTGTATTTCAGGAATAATTAAGTAATTTATGGAGCCAATGAGTTGTTCTTTTAAATAATCGGCAGAAAAATTAAAACATGAAAAAGATTAAAATTTAACCGAATTTCGTGGTAAGGTATACTTCAAATGGCAAAAACGTCCGTAACTCTAACACTGAACAACGTTTTTCAAAGTTTATATTCGTGTTTAAAACGTTGAAATCATTTGGAATTGTTATGCGTATACTATTATAGTAGGGTTTGAGAAATTTAAAAAATACCAAAATATTTCAGTGTGATTCGTTGATTGTTCATTATTTGTTTGCCAAAAAGTGACTAGGCATTATATTTCTTGCATTACATTCTGGCTAGTTCTAATGCACATTTCTTATTTTTTTAAGTGCAGTTTGGAGTAGTTTCACGTTTCTTTTTGGTATTGATAAATATTTATTCTTCGAACTACAAACAAAAAATACGATAAATAATATTAATTTGAGCAAGAAAATTGATGAAAATATTTGATTTTATTATATTAATATTTGATTTATTTTAAAAAATATCTTATGATTCGAGGTGTTATGTTTGTATAATGAGTTTGATGCTGTGCTGCTACTCCGTTTATTTAGTAATAGCGAATATTTATAGGTATTGAAATCAGAATTTTTGCTTGTTATTTGATTTTCTTCAGTATAAAGCCTTACATTAGAATAGAGGCGAGTACTTGAAAGAAGTACTCTTCATTTCATGTTGTCATTTCATCTCGTTTTATTTCTGATGTGTTTTATTTATCTTTTCTTTTATATTTTGCTTCTATAGTTTGATGTTACAAAAATAAAATAAATTATTCTTTGTCTTATTTATCAACTAATATTTAAAATAAAGTACCACTTGTTATATACAAGCATTATGAATATAATATTTCTTTTTAAAATTAAATTGTGGGCTTAATTAATATGTCCTAGTTTTATTAGCGGCGGTAGGCTATTTAGCTTGCTGCTAGTACTGAAAGGTAAGATATTTTTGGGTTCAACTATGGAATGTATTCAAAACCCTTTATATAAGCACTATGCAACCCGAGCTCGTTATAGTTCCTATAGACTAATTAAAGCTAAGGGTCCACATGCAAGAAAAATTGCACAATTTTCATGTAATAAACTTGCTTGGGTGTTAGCAAGGAGCTTGCAATTTCTGTCGCGACAAGGCGCTGCAAGATAATTTATAGCTTTGATGCACGTTAACAATGATCGGGATCGTCTATTACTTCGCAATGAAAGCTGTCGCTTTGATATTAATTGCTCAAACAATTAAAAATTACAAGAACGTAAAAAATTCAAGTGTTGGTGAAGTATGTAGTGTTGGTGAAGAAGTGTATGTCGGCATCAGAATTGGAAACGTTACTGAATATGATTTTTACTAAAGGTGAAGACCGAACTGGTTGCAGTAGAGGAAACTGTCGAAACTATTCTTAAAAAGAAGTAGAAGCTTTTATCACCTGTGTATTCCGACGATCAAGAGCAATCAAGACAAAAACCACCATGTACAAAGCTACACAGTTTGCAACAAGCTCTCAAAAATTTCCAAACTATTGGAACCGAGCAAGTTCAGTTGCACAAACCGTTTACACTCTTAAATTTCCTCTCGCTACAATATTGCCGAGAGTTCCTGCTTGGTGACTGGATGATTGTATACACCTGCAAGACGGGTTGCAAACTTCTAGTTGCAAACAACTTGGGTAAGTTTTCTCACTCGTGGACACTAACCTTTAAGACCATGCTGTCTTGTGGTGAGAGAATGCATTGAATTTATGTAAAAATCATCGTTAACAAACCATTTAAAACATCATTTATGTTGAAAACTTTCACTTTTTTTTTTGCGGCGATAGACTACTAAGCTTGCCACTAGTACAACTAAATAAGGTGATTTGGGGGAAAAATACAGAGTGCATTAAATATCGAATCCGATATTATGTCTCCATTATACAAATTTTTCTCTCATGAAATAACCCCGACAGACAAGTTAAACGTTCGGTAAACTACCGATCATATATATGTGATGTATTTTAACATCACATCACAAGGAGTAGTAGACACTGCTGGACATCTCATAGTTCTTTATTTAATTAGAATCTGGTATCTTCTATATCGAGGGCCAAGAGCGGCCACTACAAACACAGCCTCACATGTCGAGGTCTAGTTAGAAAGTGCGCAGTTACACTAATCGGATTGTTTTAGTGGAGACTGATCACGTGTTCAACTTTGCCGTGGGAACTCGGCTGAATAAGCAGTTTTTATCTGCACGTGTCAAGGATACAATCAAATTAGGTTGACAAAGTAGTATGATTAATTAGGTTGACAAAGGTGTATGATTAATTAGGTTGACAAAGGTGTATGATTAATTAGGTTGACAAAGGTGTATGATTTAATAATATTTAAGGTATTTTAATAGTGGGAATATTGTCTCGTATTTTAATAGTGGGAATATTGTCTCGTATTTTAATAGTGGGAATATTGTCTTATTTCCCCCCACCGCAAAGTCGCACCAGGAGGAAAAGGAAAAAGAACGAGAGAGAGAAAAAAAAATAAGTGACTGCTGGTTAGGGAAATGTTGTATAAAGGGTCTTTTGGACCGACCAATGGGTGATCAGACCACTAGTGTAGGCCAAAAGTTTGAAATTGAATCGAAATGTACCGTACGTGATCATAGAGCCTTGTTCTTAGTGGTGGTTTTAGAGGGAAGGCAATAACATAACACAATCAAGGAACGTGTAACATATGCTGGATTAGCTGAAATAGCACCATTTCATGACTGTTTTTTTAACATAAATTTTAAACAAATTCAATCACCGGGTTGGTTTTAGGAGAATTTTTAATAGAATTATTTTTTTATGATATTTATTAGAAATTTTTAGAATTATTTTTTTTATGATATTCCTAAAAAGCTATTTTGTTGCAGCAAATGCAAGAAATAAACTATATAGTTGCTCTCAAAACTGTAATGAGATCGACAGGAAAAGTTTGAAATGGGTTGGAGACCTATAATAACATAAAAGATTGGAGTGGCACACGTAAATCGAAGAGGTTTGCCAATTGGGTCTGAGGACGGAGGAGAAAAAAAGCGAATCGCTTAAGATCATTTCAGCACACTATTCTAAGATACCGCTGTTACATAGGGACAACTAGTTTCAAGATTAATTTATAGTAAAACTCGAATATCCAAAATATCATTGTATAGCCAATACGTTTCAAAATATCTAATTGGAGAATGACGATATTTTTTAATAATTTTAAATTGAAAAGAAACTATCTTTATAAGACCAGCCAAAGAAAACATAATATTATTAAGATCAATATTATGCTTTTGAGCTATCTGAATACATTGAAATGTATATGCATGTGTTTGTCTAGTTTACGTTAAGATCGTCAATAGGCATTTTATTCATTTCTCTTTAAAATTTTCGCTGGAGGTGATGCATTAAGGCCCAAGGAACTAAAGATTCGATAATGTTTTTCCTGTTACACGTTACGCAGCCATTCTTATGCCAAAGCGTCCTTGATAGGAATAATGTTTACTAAGAAGCGTGTCACAGAGCAGTTAGTTTCGGAATCTACGGCTACCACCAGATGGCGCGTTTCCCGACCCCTGTTCCAGTGGAGTTTTACATTGTACGAAAGCAGAATCATACTAAGTTATTTGATTAAATATATTTTAAAAATTGATATGTTCGGCTATAACATCTTAAAAAATTTGAGATTATTTATTTATTTATTTCTGGTCATCCATATACCTATACAGTAAATCATTTCCATAAAAGGGTTTTTTTATTTGCTTTCTTAACTTATTTAATGTCTGAATCACTTTTGAATAAAAAAGGAAAAATTGTGTAAGCAAAATAAGTATTTATAAAGTAAGCGATTTTAAATACAGCATTAGTATTTTGATTTATATCGTTGAGTTTTAAATTGAGTGGATTTCGTTAACTTTTATTTATTATTTATTGAATAATTTCTATATATGCACAATCAAATATTACGCTCAACTATTTTTAAAGTTATTTATAAATTTTGTGAATTGTTGGGAAAACTGGGGATCAAATGGCGAAAAATTCCGTAACAGCAGACCAGAGGGTTAAAACACATGAAAAAATTAAATGTTTTAATACTCTTAAAATGGAGATAAAAACAATTAAAATATAAAAACATTTCTTACTTTGATTATATTTCTTGAAGGTATGTAAAACTGTATAAATTATTCTTAAACAAACATATCAAGTTAAAATATATAATTGGTTATAAATAATTTGTTTCATTTGTTAAGTGAATCAAGATTGTGTTTCTCAAGCATTTTTATAAAGCAGGTTAAGTTAAGAGTAAACAGCAAATTCACAAAATCAGAATTTTATTTCAGTTTATTTACAAATGAGCAAAATCAACATGTGTATTTCAAACATGAAACAAACAACAAAAAATAGAAACAGTCTTAAGGACATTACAACTTTTTATAAATTGAGAATGTGATTACCATGTCCTAATTGCATAAAAATAATTACTTTCAATTACCCAAAATCGGAAATCGATACTAACTATCAGAGCATCGGCGCGAAGCGCCCTTTCTCTTTCATCGAAAAAGTGCCGTAAAGGCGATAACTTTTACAAGGAATGAACTTAGGCTCGAAGGCCCGCGTTCTATGGCTCGATAAGGTTGAAGAGAGCCAACATCTTGTCGGCCTTGGTAGTAGCGGCGGAAAGGGCCGCTGCCTTCTTGATGAACGTGGGGATGTCCCCGAAAACGTCTGTAATGGCGTCTCTCACGGACGTGAGGGCCTCGAAAAGCGACGCAGGGTCTTCTGCAGTCTGGAGGCGGGGCTTGGGGTGCTGCCACCTGGCGGCACGCTCGGGAGGCTCCCTTTTGGGAAGCTTTGGTCGCTCCGGACAGGTCACGGAGGAGCTAAGGTGGGGGCCACCGCAGTTGGCACAGCAGTGGACGTTTGAATCAGCTCGGGTGGGGCAGGTACGGGAGTCGTGGCCGAGGCCGCAGTACCGACACCTGGCACCCATATGGCATTGGCTACTAACGTGCCCGTGGTTCTGGCAGTTGTAGCACTGTGGGATGCGCGAGACCTTCCTGTATGGTTCGAAGGTAACCTTCTTACCCAGGAGGCTGCATTGTTTGAAAATCTCTCTAAAGTTTCCAGTCCGGACAACTAGGACCTGGAATATCGGTAGAGGGGCTTTGGTACGAGCCCTGGTCATCTGGGCTACTCTATCAGTTATGTAACCCTCCGCGGCAAGCGCGGCAGTGATGGTTGCTGGATCGGTGTCGCGGGGCAAGCCCTTGACGACCGTTTTGAGAATGGGGCGTTTGCGATGCGAGTGGCGAAAGAATCCTGCCTTTGCATCGGCAAGTATGGCCAGGATCTTAAATTCCTCATCGAGGGTTCGTGGATAAACCTTAACGAACTTGTGATAAGGTTTGCAGCCTATATCACCTCCCACTGCATCGCGAACGCGGAGGCAGATTGCATCGCCGATATCTCCTCCGAGGAAAAGAATCGGGTCAGGTCTGCGTGCCGCCTGGAATTGGGCATCAGGGGTCTTTGAGTCAACCGCCTCCGGGAATTGGGCATCCGGGTTTGGCTTGACCTTCTTAGCCGTCGGGACATCCGTGCTTCCCTCCTGGGACCGGGCTTCCGAGCTTCCCTCCGGGAATGGGGCATCCGGGGTTACAGTCCCTGCCGACGGGAATTGGGCATCCGACGGCAGCTCCATGGACTCGGCCAAGGGCTGGTACTTGTTATAAGTGGGGATGTTGGCCTGGAATTGGGCATCAGGCGCTTTTGAATCAACCGCCTTCGGGAATTGGGCATCCGAATTTAGCTTGATTTTCTTGGCCGCCGGGACATCCGTGTTTCCCTCCTGGGACCGGGCGTCCGGGCTTCCCTCCGGGAATTGGGCATCCGGGGTTACAGACCCTGCCGTCGGGGATTGGGCATCCGACGACAGTACCATGGTCTCGGCCAAGGGCTGGATTGTGGCCACGACCTGTGGCTCATCAGGAAATCCGCATATCGCATCAAGTTTAAGCTGATTGATACGTGCTGGGTCCAGCAGATCATCATTTTCTTCAATGATATGGTTGATCATATCCCATGAAAGGTTCAATTACCCAATATAACATACTAGCTTTATATACTCGACCTTGCATGGGTGTAATTTTAATATTGATGACTTGTATATTATGCAAACAATTAAATATCAGTATATTAAAAAATTCAACTTAAATTTTGCATTTTAACATTACATGCCTTTTTACAATTTTGGAAAATTAACTGAATTTTAAAAGTTTACGATTAGTAGGTTTTACATTTAATTTACGGATATTTTCGAACTTATCACTGTGTTTCCTGGCAATATTTTCAATTACAGCTTTAATAAATTGTTCACAAACTAGTTTAGCTAGCATCTTGCTATGGTCAGGTTTAGAACACAGTTTTACAAAAACTTTATCTAAGTTTTTTTATCAATGGCTTTCCCCATTATAACTTTATATACACCTTTGTTTGGAGCATACTTAAAACAGTACTCTGGAAATTCTTGAATAACAGAAAGGATATAATAGGGCACGCAGAAATGAACCATATTTATAAAGAATGAATAAAAAATTAGTTAATAACGAAGAATAATTTCTAAAACATGTCGAAATGTACTTGTCATTTACATCGAAAACGATTGTAAACAAAGCCAACAAGGGTCGGGAAACGCGCCCTCTACCGGATCACGCAGATTCCCGTGTATCAATGCTAATTTTCAACATCTGACACGCTTTTAGCAGTCTGTTGATCGAGGACCCTTTGCTTATGCAGAAGAATTGCTTAACTGCTTAAAACCTAGTCGTAAAAATACTGGTGTACGTTCCTGTTGAAATGTTCCTGGTCTTTTCCGACCGGATAACTCATCATATGTAACTAATTATTGAATTGAAAGCCAATAACCAGATTTGTTTCAGTGATTAAGTTTTCGACTAGGAAATCATCATTAAATTTTCATAATTCATATTTTTTTTTTTTTTTTTTTGGGGGGGGGGGTGTTTTCGGTTTGAAAAAACTACAAAAAAAAGACTACTTGCAATTTATTTTTATAGCTAGATAGTTGAATAACAAACTAAACCGCACTGCGAAATGCAGTATGTCTGGTCGCTCTACACTTGAGAAGAAAGATTTAATTTCCTCGTAATTTGAAATAGAATATACTCTTTCAAATCATCAAGTATTATTCCAAGCACGGGAGTGGGATCGGTTACAAAAGTGTAAAATCTAATATTCTACGTTCTATATCCTCAAATTGATCACCAAATAACCTTAACTTTGCTTGCGGTGTTAACATAATTCAAATATAGGTGTTAACATCCCTACATAATTATGGATGTATTATATTTGTCGTCAATAGGCGTAAGATACACTTTGCAATAACAGAAAAAACTTCAGAAGCTTTAAAATCTATGTAAGGACTATGTCACATCTGAGATTACTAGGTGTCAATTAAATATCATACAATAGGGTAGATTAAAGAGCTAGATCGTGTAGTTTGTGTAACCACTACTAGACCATCATGTTTATCAAGTTTTCAAACGAACTTGAACTCATAAGAACGGTTGGCGAAATGGTACTATGAATTTTATCAGAATGTGCTGTTATCGGTAAATCGGAACGCGTCACGCGCTGACGCGTGATACGCAGTCCAAGTGTTATATACTTACGATTTAAATAACAGACAAAATAGTGAACATTTGTTATAGTGGCATCCATTGTATTTATTTGATGTGTTTAACGATTTCTTTATCTTTTTTAAAATGTTGCTACCAGTTTGATGTTTTAGTTCAAAAATGACGTTTGAAGTAAAGTTTCACTTTTTCTATTTTAGAATTTTTTTTATAATATTTAGCTGTTCTTATGCTTATTACAGTATTTCTTGATTAGTATTTTTCTAATTTTGACGGCAGCAGGTTAGTAAGCTTGCTGCTAGAATCGAAAACATAATTATTTAGTATTCTTCAGTATATGAATTTAATTTAAATTCTTTCTAAATTAGTCTAGTCAAACTAAGACAAAAAAAAAACATCAACCTCGACAAAATTGTTTCACAAGCTTTTTAAATGGCATTCGTATCAGAAAATGGTGTATTTTAACATATCCAAAATCCGAGCATGGGAAACCTCCCAAAAATGCAATTTAAAATGGCGGCCATTTTTCCATGTTATCGCGTTTCTTAGTATCAGATTACATGTTTTCTAATGGATAATTTTAATATGACAATAACTATAATATTAAAATAAATGATTTTTATGTGTCCGGCTTATAAGCCCAAGTTTGCGGGTTGGAGCACCGGCTGAGTCGTCAGATTTTCTGGATGGGAAAATCGTAGGCACGTATGTCATATGATTTTGAGGCATGTAAAAGATCCCTTAAGTACCCATTTGGCTTGCGTTCTCTTGACAAAATTAAATCTAGGCATGCTTTAATAATGGGCAGGATTAGGGAGTGGTCTGGTGATAGAACAAGTGCTTATGCGGTCTATTAAAAGCAGGGGTGGGTTTACACGAGGAAGTGGATTTACAGAAATTCAACAGGCAACTTTGCTTAAATCAATGCCTGCGTGTTCTCTTTACAAAACATCGCAATGCAAAATACACCAGGGCTTCGTTTGAAACTAGCGAACAGCACAAAGAAGTTGGAGTGAGCCGGCGATGCAGAGATATAAGTGACTTCCAGGAAGTTATGGAATGCATGAAACCAATTTCCTTTTTCCATGAAATCAATTTCCTTTTTCCATGAAATCAATTTCCTTTTTCCATGAAACCAATGTTTGCCTTGATTTCCAAATACTGATTTGGCAGTACGTACGATAACTGTAGTACTTTGCTGCTGACTCTGTTGGTGGCAATCGTGCAGGTGTGACAAATGATTTAGCTGTTGCAACTTTTTCCACTAACATTCAATGACGAAGTGTTTATAGAGAATCCTCTATCTTGCAACCATACAGCAGTAAAATAGCCTTATGTCCTGCAGATTCAATGTCAATCTGTTGTCTTCCATCTGAGGAAAATACGTTTGCAGCCACCTGTAGCTGTTTATCCTTCAACTTCATCAGTTTTTCCAGTGCTGTAGCTTTTCCAATCCCAAAGCTTCTTGACGTAGTATTAGAACCAGTAAAAGTATGTAAAAATAAAATGTTGTTACAAATATCACTCCAGCAAGACTTTAATTCCAAGAATATTGTACACGCGTTTCTAGATAAACCACGTCTAATATCGCTCCGGAAGTACAGTTTAAAACGATTGCTTTCACCATGGTGTAACAAAAGAATCAACAAGTCTGTATCTTCGCTAATAAAGATGGTAGTTCTAATTTGGGATAATGATACTGCAGAATGAACAATATCGAAGTCTGCATCTCCACCAGCATATGCTGAACAGTGCACCCAATTTTCGTCAAGGCCTCTGATATGAGTGTAATAAATATTTGAGTTGCTAAGAAGTGACAGGCGAACTATATATTTTTCACTATAGCTACACTTAGACTATTGGTGATTGTTCACGTAAATTTATGATCAAGTGGTAAAGGCCTTATGAAAATATTATGTCAAAGTATATTTGGTGAGTTAATAGATAAAGAATTAAAAAATGAAGCTCAAAATTAAAAAAAAAATTATAATTCGAAGAAATTCTTGAAAATAGATATGTTTAATGCTCTTGAATTAAAACCTTCAATTTTATATTTAAAAAAATTCATTGGAGTATTTCCAGACTAAGTTTAAACGTAATTTTCAAAGGAAATTTAACAATAATTGAATGATTTATTTGATATTAAATTAAGGTTAGTCTGCCCGAACCTACCAGCCCGTGAGGCGGTGCCTATGTCTGTGTCTTCTATAGAATTTGTGCCTGAGGTGCTAAGAATGACAATGGTTCCTTTGATTTTATGCAATGTGCCCACAACAGAAATATTGAAATGCATTAGTTCATTTTCGCTTAGTTTTTGCACAACCTTGTAAATTTAAAGTAATTCCCAAATGTCCCCAAAAATGGTATATGCGCGCTCAATTTCACCTTTTGAGTATGTAAGCATTATCAAGGTCTGGTGAGTGGGTGTAATGAACGACTTTTTAATTCATTTTTTTTTCCAATGATCCATCATGTGCCGCACTAATGATATCCAATCTGTTTATTTTTTAATGTATTTAACTTTTGTCTTTCCTTTCAAATTTTGCTATCAGTTTTTTTGTTGTAATTAAATTTGATATAATAACAAAATAATATTTTAAGTAAAATACCACTTTTTATATACTACTAATTTAATTATAATGTTTAATTTTCGCTGCTATTTACCTCTGATATTCTGACATCTGACATTCTTTTCTTGCGGTAGGCTACTTTGGCTTACCGATAATACCGACAAAGAAATTATTATATGTATATATATATTTTTTTGAAGTAGGGTTCAAGGCCTACTAAATCTGCAGCCCAAACTTATTATATTCCACCATTTTTTTCTTGTTTATATCAACCACTATAGAGTTGTAACAGTTCAATTAAATACCATCGTATATCTCTGCATGGGCAGCTTCTTTCAAGGCGTTGTAACATCTGTTACTTTTCAAAATCATCAAAATGTTGCCATGGAATTGATTATTTATAATATAAAATAATATGCAGAGTTTTTGTGAAGGTTTTACACTAAAGCTACACATGGGCCACTGATGACTGATCTCGTAATGTCATGGTCACCTGGTTGTTTTAGGAGAACTGATATAGAGTTGTAAAAAAAAAATTCATTATATATTCTTCCATTTGAGAAAAAAAATATATAAATATTTTTAAGCAATTTAACACAATTTTGAAACTTACATGGTGTTTATAATTTTAAAATAATTGTCTTATTTGCGAAACAGTTTAGTTTAGTTTGAATTATCGTCGCACTAGAGCTACACGAGGGCTATATTATTATTTGCGAAAGATTATGAATAGTAGTTGAAAGCCGTGTAATTGTGTTACACACTCCTAGTTTTCATTTGTATTTGGAAGACTATATCTTAGTTTTCTGCACATTGGAATTACAAAATAAATAAACCGTTAAAAATATTTTTTAAAAAAGGGTCATGTCGTTCTGTCTTACAACAATGTATTCTTACGAAACTAATTAATGTTTTCTTTAAAAAAGTTTTTTTTATATTTGGACATTAAAAAACTTAACATAATATAAATGAAACTATAATATTTCACAATATTCAAGACCTTTTAATAAAAAGATCTTAGGTATTCAATTTTTCAATATTTTAAAACGAATTACCATCATTTCAAAGTTCGTAGTAGTTCCAATGTTAAAAAAAATTATTTTTACGCTTTAATCATTCCATTATCGAAATTTTTGTAACGCCATTTCTAAAAATTGTCACACGTACAGCAACTAAAACAAATTTTACATTTTATGGCATTACTTAAACAAAATATGACTTTACTTCGTTTAGTATTCCTAAAAGGTTTGATAATTTCATTATGATAGATACATTAAAAAGGAAATATTTCATAGAATTTAATTTTCACATCTTTTTTTCTTCTAATAATATGTATTATTAGATTTTTACTCCTTAACGAACAAGAAAATTACATCAGCAGTTTAAACAAAAAATGTATAACCTTACTCTCATGAAAGGCTCTGTCTGCTTTGAATGCTAGTTCAATGTGTTTCTTTTTGAGTAGGGTGACCCGGTGTAATTACTGGACACGGAAAATCGGGGTAATTATTGGACAGGGCCCAACAACCATAACGCAGCATAATTTATTGCGTCTACCAAATCAAAATTTGTTAATTGCATATCCAGCATTCTCTGATTAATTATTGGGATTAGATAAGTACTTTTTCTCAAAAAAATTTATTAATAAACCAAAGCACTTGAAAAACAAGGGTTTAAACTTTTAGTTTAATCAATGCCAAATTGTGTATAATTTTGTTTTCTTTTACATTATCTTGAATTTTGTAATGCTCAGTCTTAGATATGTTTATGAAGGTGGTGTGTGCTGAAAAACACCATTTCAGGACGAATAGTAACATTATGACATGCATGTTTAGTTACGGGGTAATTATTGGACAAAGCGGGAAATTTTTTAGAAATGCTATAGGGCAGTGGTTCCCAACGGGTGGTACGCGTACCACTGGTGGTACGCAGTGAAATTTCCGGTGGTACGCATGAAAGTTTTATCGATCTTCATACACAAGATAGTTCCATGAAAGATTATTTTAAATAGAAATCTTTTATGAACTTCTGGATTGAATGTAAAACCGAGTACCCTTTGATTTTCTGGAAAAAGCTCTGCTATTTTTGATGCCATTTGTTTCGAGTTACTTGTGTAAGAGTGGATTTTCTGACCTTTTGTACATAAAAAATAAACATAGAAGCACAAGTGTTGAAGAGGACTTAAGAGTGCAGAATCTTTTTATTTCTCCTTTATTATAAGCATGTTATAAATAAACAAATATCTAACCATTAAACATGAAGTTTTCACAGGAATTTAATTCAAAAAGCCTTTGAACACTTTTAGAAGAGTAAATATTTTAGGTTTATTAAAATATTAAGGTTTGGTGGTACGCCAAAATTTCTCAAAAAGTCAAGTGGTACGCAAATGCAAAAAGGTTGGGAACCCCTGCTATAGGGTAAGACAAGCAGTATTGCAATGTGCTACGGTTGGTATAGTTTGTGTGATTAAGAAACACCATCTACGCCATGTTTGAACTTGGAAAGAGAAGACATTTAAATGTTTGGTAATTTTTATTAGATTTCACTGTAATACATTTTGTACAGCAGCCATGTTGGGTTAAATAACTATCAAATACACACTTCTATGGTACACACCATATCACACAATTTACCCCTTGTGGCAAGTCTAAATACTGTACCGAACAGATTAAAAAAACTACTGTCCAATGATTACCCCAATTGGTGGGGAAATTTTGGACGCGTGCTTATTTTTATTTCAACTACTACAGAGGAAATAGTAAATTTTTATTTTTACCCGACATAACCCTTTAAGTTCGAGTAATCACGGTCGTGCGGGTATAAAAGAGAATGTTCAAGCTTTTCAAAAATATCGATACCGATGCAGCTGACTTGTACCATTCGTTATTTGTTTACAAATGACTTTGTTCTTAAGGAATTGCTGGCATTGATGCTGTTTAAATTTTAGAGTTTTATCGAAAAAAATTTCTTAGTCTCATACACTTAAATCAGCGCCATCTGATGGCCAGTCTTAAAGGGTAAAATTGTAATAGTCATTATGAAAAACATTTACTGGTTGGAAAATTACATAAATGTGGGAGCTGTTCTAAAAGTTTGATTTTTGTCCAATAATTTACCCGTGTAAACCTATAACCTTCTGCTAACTGATTTTAACTCCCGTTGACAGCAATCATGCCACTTTCGTTATTAACGAAATGGTTTCCAAGCAAAAAAAGTTTATATGAAGATGTAGATTCTACATCTTCAAATAAACTTTTTTTGCTTGGAAACCATTTCGTTAATAATGTTGTAGAGGTTTGATATTACTTTTATTTAACTAAATATTTATATTTTTGTTCACCAATTTCTTAGTTTAATTTAGTTTTGGTGGTTTAAATTGAAGCCAGTTTTGGTTGAAATTGGTTTAAATATTTCATTTTATGTTTATCCCTATGTTTCTTTTTATTTTCTTTGTTTAGCCTATTTACATTTGATTTAGTCGAACATTTAATCACTAAAACAATTTTTCCGATACGATTTAGAACTTTTTTTCTCTATCTACCATTTCAAATTAATAGATTTATATGATTTCTGAACGATCTGTTTACAAACTGTGAGTGTAGAGCCCAGAATCAGCAATCTTAACGAAACAATACTTTACACTTTATATGTAAATAGTTTCGATAAAATTGTTAGT
Organism: Oedothorax gibbosus; assembly: GCA_019343175.1. Taxonomy (NCBI): domain Eukaryota; kingdom Metazoa; phylum Arthropoda; class Arachnida; order Araneae; family Linyphiidae; genus Oedothorax; species Oedothorax gibbosus. The sequence continues at coordinate 77,161 of JAFNEN010000577.1, forward strand.
TGATAAAATATCCTTTTGTGTTCAAATGAATTTCATTTCGGCTGAATGAATCGTAAAAAGTTACATAACTAGCGCCCTCTATTGGAGAGATGATAAAATCCCACATCATACTATTTTTTACAAATTCAAACAACGAATTTACCACCTACACTGAGCAACCTCCAAATTAATCAGACATCCAACAACACACTAAACAGTTGGGCGTGACTAAACGCGAAATCTTTTTTTTTAATGCCTTGATAGTTCTTCGTAACTAATCCGAAGAAACAAGAAGCTACCCGTCCGTTAGCTGGACAAATTAGATTATTATAATTAATTAAAACTCAGGAGTAAATTAAATACCTCGGGTGCATCTTGGGAAACCGATAATGGTGTGGTATGGCATAAGGGTAAGTGACATAATTGAATTTGTTTGAGAGGGAAATGGAAGCATGCGAAAGGTCCCAGGTTCGGGTCCGGGCATCGCCGAAATAACTGCAGACCTATAAACAGCTCATGCAGCATGTTAGATTTAGTGTTAGAAGTATAGTTTGTCGCCTTAGAGCTACATGACGGGCTTTCGGCAACGGTGCGGTCGTATTTTGGACTACATGACGAGCCGACAACCTAGTGGCTACCCAACGCAATCGTTATTGGGGAAGATCGTACGTTGTCGCCGTTGGGATTTTGGTAGGTATTTTAACGTGACCACTCCCTCTAACACGGGGTATTAATTCCCGCGAACATTTCTTGGCTGCACGGCCGGTGATGGTAGGCGGCAAAAGTTAATTTAGGCGGAGCGGCCTCCACCCCCGGAAACCTGGGAACCTTTCTGCATGCTAGAGGCAAAGCCCAAAAGAGCGACTGGGCTCCCTCCAAGGGCCCGCACAGGTCAATCACTGCAGCCCAAAAATGGTCGCGACGAACTAGGTGTATGCAGGGGACCGGTCCCGTTGTATAAAAAAGTTGGTATTATGAGCTACATTTAATAAATGAAATAAATGTTAATTAATTCGTTTGCAAGAGAAGCATTGCAGAAAATTTTAAAATAACCAGATAATATTTTCTCTGAACTTTTGTTTAATTGTTGCTATTGGGTTAAAATTGGAGGCTAACGGCTTGCATTTTAAACTATACTTTGAAAGATGATGGTATTTCAACAATCTATTACAAGTTTGTCAACGAAAGAAGATATTGTGAAGATAATTTAACTATAATATACTCTGTCTCCAATTAATTTTTGGAATTAACTTCTATTTTCTTAGTCCTGTTTCCAAGGAAATGAAAGAATGTAATTTTTTTTGTGTGTAATGGTATTTTAAAAAAATGGCTTTGTTTAGTGGCATGCAATTTTCGGTCATTTTCTGCACTATAGAAAAATATTTTTACTTTATGTCGGGTTGATTGAAATATTTTCTTTTTATTAGACATTTCGATTTTATTTCCTTTTTTTACATGATCAAAGAAAATAGTTATTATTCAATTTTATTCATTTAAACATAATTTTTAACTATGCTCTTTTTTCTTAAATTGAAAGTGGCATAAATACTTTTTTGATCTAAAACAGAGTTTAAAAATATAAGAACTTTTTTTAGTTAAACATTTTAAATTATATTAAAAAAGAACTAACGTATATTTTAAAATCTTTCTTCTCCAAAATAAAGGCCCTCGCCAGATAAGACGGTGAAAAATGCCCCCATTCCAATCGGGCTAATTTTTTTCCTGAAAATACCTCATAGTATGGACAACTTCTCAGCCAAGTTTCAGCTCTAAAGTATGACGCGTTTTTGAGTGAAAAATAAAAGTATTTTTATTTTTAAATTGAATATTCCCTGAATATGTTTGATAATATCCAAACAACTGCTTATGAGTTTTTAGATATCATTAAGTAGTATTCTCAGAAAAATCCGCTCATAAATCTGGTTGAGTGATCATTGTTAAAAATACGATTTTATTTTTCAAAAAAAACATTTTTATGCCAAAATCGTTTCTACATCTTAGGTTTCTATATCTACATGTTCCTCTAACATCAATCTACAATATATAATTTTTTTCAGATTTTTTAAAATATGAGATAATAGTTTTTAAAAAAAATATTCTTAAAACCTGATTTTTCGCACTACTTACTCGGTAGATGGCACCCCTAACAGAGGCGGGAAAATTCAATCTGGTACAATTTCTTCAAGAACAGGAATTGATAGAAATTCGTTGTTTAAAATTTAAAAAGTTGTGAAAAAAATTTTATAAAATAAATGTTGACTATTAATAAAATAAATAATTACTTAAAAAACAAAAAAAAAAGTAGATAAAGACAAGAATATGTAAAACAAGAGGATGATGTAGAAAAAAATTATGTGACTGTACTAAAGGATTTTAGTGCGATTCCTGTTCTTGAAGAAATTGTACCAGATTGAATTTCCCCGCCTCTGTTAGGGGTGCCATCTGCCGAGTAAGTAGTGCGAAAAATCAGGTTTTAAGAATATTTTTTTTAACTGTCATCTAATATTTTTAAAAAATCTGATTTTTTTTATATTGTAGATTAATGTTAGAGAAACATGTAGAGATAGAAACCTAAGGTGTACCAAACGATTTTGGCATAAAAATGTTTTTTTTTTTAAAATAAAATCGCATTTTTAACAATGATCACTCGATCAGATTTATGAGCGGATTTTTCTGAGAATACTGCTCAATGATATCTAAAAACTCATGAGCAGTTTTTTTGATATTATCAAACAGATTCAGGGAATATTCAATTTAAAAATAAAAATAAACTTTTATTTTTTACTCAAAAACGCGTCATATTTTAGTGCTGAAACTTGGCTGAGAAGTTGCCCATTTTATGAGGTATTTTTTTCTGACATTCGGATAATTGGAGTTCTACTGTAATAAAAAGATGTAAATGCGTGGTGGCTGGCGCCTTTAAATTACATCAAGAAAATAAACTTAAAACCATTTTTGACTGATTTAAATCCCATTGATATCAATAAAACAAATATTTGTTTTATCCAAGACATTCAGAATGTTTAAAAAAGGTTAAATTTCTAGTTATAATCACCGTTAGTTAAGAAAATCATGCAAATGAACTACAAAGCCAATCTTATGAATAATTTATATTTATTTTTCACAATGAATATTTTATTATGTCTTAACATACCTTTAAAAAACCTTTTTAATATGCGTATTTTTAAAATATTCAACAGCTTCATTATTAAAAAAATTACCATCGGTTAATTGAAATTCTCCGAATAATGGATAAAAAAGTGGAAATTGTGAAGTATCAAAAAGTATAAAAATTCACTTAGCTTAAAATGAATGCCTTCTGGTTATAAACATTTTAAGAATTATTTCTATTCATATAGAAGGTTGATTGTACTTAATCAGTAAAATAATAAATACTAACAACAACATAGTTTAATTAAAATTTGGAACAAATTAAAATAAATGAGTCAGGAATGTCTGTTTTTCTTTAAGGGAGACAAATAAAAAAATTTGGTTGACATGTATTTATTTAAAGATTTTAAAAGGAATTCTGAAAAAATTACTTTATGGCATATGTAGTAAACTAGTTTTATTATTTTTACAGTATATTTTCTTTACTTTTAAGACTTTTTTTTCCTTAGTGAAATTTTTGCGTAGAAAAAAATAATATTTTCGTGTTTTTAACGTGAGGAGTTATTTTACTTTTCATCGTTTTGAAAACATGGAGGTAATATAGAAAAGGAACTCTTTAACAATTTTATCAAATTTTTATATTCAAAACCTTAATAGAAAAAACTTTAAAAAAATAATAATAACAATTTTTAAAAATCTACAAAATCAGGATACCTAAAAAATGTAATCTAAACTAAGCTATATAAATAAATTTAGATCTAAAGACAACAATGAAGTTAATGATTCAAAACGGCTGTAAGCAAATTACAGAATTATACCGATTGAAAACTACAGAAAAAACAAACTGGTATAAATACAAAAATCCAATTCTCACAAACGCCGATAACCGATATCAACAAGGTTCGAAATATTGAGATACTTCAGGTGAACAATGTTATATTTATGGTAAAGCCTGTAATCTCCGGATACCTTGCATCAGATGTTTCGCCCATTTATTATTGAAAGCATTGCGTATAATCCTGATATTGGCCAAATCAAAGTTACCGAAATTGTTGTATTTACGAAATAACAATAATATAGACTGTATATATCGTAATATTAATAAATGTGTATTGCTTTCAATTACCTAATATGAAATATAAGGTAATGAAAGTATTGCGACGGGGTCGAAAATCCGAAATGGAGATTTTTGGTTTAGTTTCGTTTAAATTATCGTCGCACTAGAGCTACACGAAGGCTATTGGCGACGGGCGGTGAGGTGACGAGCCGACATCTTAACAGACACCGAAAGCAACCGTTAAGGGCGACATCGCGTATGCAGCGTTGGGACTTTGGAGCATATTTAACGTGCACTCCCTCTACACGGGGTTATTATTCGTCGGACAATTTTGGCTGCACGAACCGTTTATAGGTCGGCAGTTATTTTGGCGATGCTCGGACCCGAACCTGGGACCTTTCGCCCGCTAGGCGAGCGCCTAACCGACTGGGCTCCCCAGCCCCATGGAGATTTTTGTGTTTTCTACATGTTTTGTAGGGTGCTGATTCTAAAATAGTAGGGTTTTTTTTAACGTTGGTTCGTCTGTCAGTTTATCTGTCTGTCTTAAACCACTATACATCTCGAACTAAAAGAGCTAAAGGCTTTAAATTCGATACACGAGTACCAAGTTCCTGTCGGACGTTATAATAAGGTTTTTGTGAAAATCGCGCATGCGCAAGCATTGCTGCCATAGAACTTTTTATATTTTAAAGTTATTGATATTATCTTATGGGGTACATAATTGCTTTTTTTAATACATTGATTTAATAAAAGGTAATTGAAAGTGACTTGTAGTGTTATACATCCCCTAGTTCTAAATGTGTTTGTTTTTATAAATATGTTGTGAAATGCTTTGTAACCATAGATATCATAGTTAAAGTAATAGATTGGCGATCACGTGACCTCCAATGCTAACGACGGGACGCGCATGGAAGCCAAAATGGCCAGTGTTGGTTTTAACCACACTAACCACTTTAAGGAGAAAAATACTACGAAAAAATACCATTTAATTCTAAAATTACAAAAAAAATACTAGAAAAGGATTTAAAGTCACTAAAAAAATTTCAAAATTCAGCTAGGATTTTTACGATATTTTTTTTGTAATTTTAGAATTAAATGGTATTTTTTCGTAGTATTTTTCTCCTTAAAGTGGCAGCAACACTGGCCATTTTGCCCTCTTAATTTAGCTTCCATGCGCGTCCCGTCGTTAGCATTGGAGGTCCAGTGATCTGCCAATCTAATACTTTAACTATGATATCTATGTTTATAACCCAAAATAGGTAAATGAAAATTTGAAATAGAGTATATTTTGGGTTTATTGCCAGAAATTTAAAAACATCAACCTTTTCATAGTGTCATAATATATTAAAAATTATCATACAATGAAAGCTTTAGAATTGCTTGTTGCAATAGTGAGGCAAATAACGGTTTAATATCAATACAAAATTTTATTTTAATATGCATTACTAGAGAGTAAAATATATTTCCGAATATACTACATTTTGCAATGAAATATTACACAATTTTAATAAATATTTACAATGCACACAAAAAGCATATTTCCAAAGTTATACTTTAAGCTTATTCCTATATTTGAAATGTAAAGAATATTGAAAAAACAATCTAATTCTAATATGTGTAACACATAATACACTTATATAAATATGAAAATAAATATAATGTACACAAAAAAAGGGGAGGTTAAAGTTAATCTTAAGGTATATCCATGGGGAATTTATTCAACAACTCGTATGTGTTTTATTGCTGGTAAAATAAACGTAACAATGAATATTTAATTCTTTAAAATATCGAAAGTTATTATAAACTTAGTTAAAATTAAAAAGAATGTGTTTTAAAGTTTTAAGATTTGCAGTAAAATTATGTTGAAAAAGTTATTCAAAAGTTTGACATATATATAAAGTTTTCAAGAACAAATAACTGTTTTAAATAATAATGAAAATTTTTAGATATTAATGATTAATTCTCAGATAATAACGAATAATTCGCAAATAATAATGAATAATAATTCACAGATAATATTGAATTAATTCTGAAAAAACATGTCGTTAAATACATCATTTATTTTAATTTTTCATTTATTTATTTCTTATAATTATTTAAAACAACTACTTTAACTAATTTAAAAGAAAATATACGGTAGTTTTTAGATGGAAATTGGAAATCAACCTGTCTTAATGGGATTTTTATAGTTCGCTATTGTAATGAATGATGAACTTATGTCTAGGGAATATACCTAAAACCAAAACTTTTTTATTTAAAAATAAAATTAAATTTTAATTAGTAGTCGAAAAAAGACTAGTTTTTTACGATGTGTCGAAATGATTAATAGGCCAAAACAAAATAAAAAACATATTTCTTAAAAGTTTTTTTAGGTATATTCCCTAGACAACAATTTCTTAAATTAGTAGAAAAAAGAATTTTTAAAATGACTCAATAACTTTTTGAGTTATCTTTTTCCAACTGAAGCTATTTAATGAAAAACTGAAATGCGAGAGAAACGCATTTAAAGTTTCAACATCTGGTTGATTCGAGTGCTACTGACATTTACTAAATTAATAACTACTTTTGTTCTAATTGCGTCACAGTTAAAATGAAGACAGTTTTGGAAACAAGAAAATCTGGGTAGAGATATAAACAAATAAACCCATATATCAATTTTCAATTTTTCCGAAAATGGCACTTTCAACGTGTAGAGATACCTTAAAATCAATATATAAATTAGGTACTTGAATTCAAAGATTTTTCATAGAAGCAAATAATTATACCTGAATAAAATTGGAGCTTTAAACAACCTGTAGTAATAATAATAATAATTTTTATTGCACAAAAATAACATATATTAATTTGAAGGGGGAAAAAATACAAAAGCAATTATACATTCTATAGAACACCAAGGGTCACAAGGACTATATTGGCGAACGTAAAAAAGTACATAGATGTAAATTTACAAACACAAAAAAATAACAAATATTAAATTACAAGTAAATAATATTATGGCAACAGAAGTGTCGGGGGTATATTTAAGAGGGTTAGTCAATACAAAATGAATGACTGTACAGTTATTTTATTTCAATAATTGAAGTATGCATAATCAAAAATAGTTCTCTATATCGGGAATATCAAACAAAAGATTTTTCAATTGGTTTTTGAAGGAAGTAAGATTAACTAAAGATTGTATTTGAAGCAGAAGACTATTTAAAAACTTTGGTGCAAGATAAATAAAATTTTTACAGAAAATGTTCTTTTTAGGTTTAGGAATGATGTAAATACCATTAAGTCTTCTTGGGTTAATACATATCCGCTTATTGCACACATCAGGATTATTAAAAATATATAAACAAACTTTAAAGAAATAAATATAACGAATAGGTAGAATATTTAACAATTTATAATTTTCAATGTTTATGCTCACATTTGCCTTTAACAAAAATTTAACAAATTTATTTTGTATGTTTATAATTCTTTTGAGGTTTGTTACATAATCCCCTCCCCAGGCAAGGATTCCATAATTAAACAAAGGATGTACAAAAGCGTTGTAGAGTAATCGCATGAAATCATGGTTTATTTTATATCTCAAAAAATAAAATTGTCTTAAAACGAATCTTAATTTGTTTGATACGTAATTGGCGTGTGATTTCCATTTCAGGTTATTATCTATAAAAACACCGAGATACTTAATGGTATTTACTTGATCGAGGTTATTACAGTTACAGGAAAGCAAATCTGAACAAACTCTGTCATGATATTTTAAATTGAGAGGAGTAGTATAGGTGCTATTTTGCAGGCTGAAAAGCATATATTTAGTTTTAGAAACATTAATACTTAAATTATTATTTAGGAACCAATTTCGGATTTTAAATAGATCTGAATTAATTAAACTGTTTAAGACTTCATATGCAGATGAGGATGAATAAAGTAAAACAGTATCGTCTGCGAAGCTAATAATTTTTCCATTTATATCCATATTACAGAAATCATTAATATAAATAAGAAATAACAAAGGGCCCAACCAGAAAGTAGTAGAAAGTAAAAGTTTAAAACTACATCATTTCAATGAAACACACTTATTCCAATAATATATGAGAAGAACTGAACTCTTAAATGTTTAATTTAATAGCAGTTCCGAAGCATTAAAAATCTCAGCATGGGAAATGACATTTTTCAGTAAAATTAACTTATCAATGGATTCCATTGAATCAAGTATTACTCTTTTAGTTTATTTTTAAAAAACATCTCGTATACATTGGATATTGAAGAAAATTAGTTGATGGGATTGTTTTTTATCTGTGGGATAAAGTGTTGACAAATACTTCAAGACGCATTCAATTTTATAAACATGTTTAAACATTCAAGAATTGAAAGCGAGTTTTGTCACGCATAAGAATATGCAAACTGCCACGTATAAGAAGTCACGGTTTGAAAATTATGAAACTGTAATGTCTTATACGCATAGATATCATAGTTAAAGTATTAGATTGGCAGATCACGTGACCTCTAATGCTAACGACGGGACGCGCATGGAGATCAGAATAAGAGGGCAAATGGGCCAGTGTTGCCACCACATTAAGGAGAAAAATACTACGAAAAAAACCAGTTTAATTCTAAAATTACAAAAAATTACCATAAAAATACTAGCTGCATTTTGGAATCTTTTTAGTGACTTTAAAAAAAACTTGAAACGCTTTTTTAGTATTTTTAAGGTATTTTTTTTGTAATTTTAGAATTAAACGGTATTTTTTCGTAGTATTTTTCTCCTTAATGTGGTGGCAACACTGGCCCACATGCCTTCTTATTCTGGTCTCCATGCGCGTCTCGTCGTTAGCATTGGAGGTCACGTGATCTGCCAATCTAATACTTTAACTATGATATCTATGCTTATACGCGACAGTTTGCATTTAAAGACTTACTTATTAAAATCAATGCAATCAAAACATTTTACATTGAATAAAAAATAATTGCAATGCTAAAAAATATCTCACAAACTAACGAATACCTTTTTTTCTTTTTTGTAATAATCATTTCTATAAACAATAAAAAAATCACCCAAAAATTCAAATAAAAACCTTTCAAACTTTTCTATTTCTCCCACATTCCTTTTATATCTCAATCAATACTATCCAGGCACGTCAGATAACAAAATTGGGCTTTTATGTCCTTCTATAAAGAACCTCAGAAAAATTCGAACATAAAACGCTTACAGTCCAAAAGAGAACATAAAAAAGGACCAAAGGGCCAGAAAATGGATTATGAATCTCGCGTGGTCGTCACTTTCTTTATTCAAACCCAAAGAGTTAAGAAGTTGGAGATGCTTGGCGCGATATAAAGTGAAGATGTCAAAAAGTCGCCAAGTAACCCTAATAAGCCCAAACAAACAGCTCGCTCAACGTGAGTTCAATATAAAACGCATCATTTTATTCTTTGTTGCTGTTGTTTTTAATCCTCAGCTCCTCTGACAGTAGTCACTTTGATGTTCGGGTGGAATACGCTATGAACATAGATATCATAGTTAAAGTATTAGAATGGCAGATCACGTGACCTCCAATGCTAACGACGGGTTGTGCATGGAGGCCAAATGGCCAGTGTTGCTGCTACTTTAAGAAGAAAAATACTACGAAAAAATACCATCTAATTCTAAAATTACAAAAAAAATACTAGAAAAGGATTTAAAGACACTAAAAAGATTCCAAAATGCAGCTAGTATTTTTACGATATTTTTTTGGTAATTTTAGAATTAGGTGGTATTTTTAGCTTCCACACTACGTTTGTAACGTAAAAAGTGGAAGGTTTTATAATCGTTCAGTCCGTCTGTCTGTCCGTCCGTCACCCACTTCACAGAAAGAACCACAAGTCCCACAGACAAGTGGGATACGTCATTTTAAAGCAAAAATCAGATTGGTACGTTCCAATTTCATTAAAATTAATTGAATTATTAAATTAAAACAACATTTAATCTAATTGAAATAACTGCATTCATTTATTCAATATTCACTGTGCCATCCACAAGTCCCACAGACAGTGCATGCGTCATTTTAAACCAAAAAATCAGATTAGGCTACATTCCAAATTTCATTTAAAAATTTAAATTAGAAGTTTATTTAAAATTTAAATAACTAAAAATTTAATCTACATTGAAATAACATGCAAATTCCATTTTTATTCAATATTTTCACTGTTGCCATTTCGTTAAACGTACGAAAAACTTTATTTGAAATAAAAATAAAAATATTTATTTATGTGATATAATTCAGTTTGGATTGTTGTAATATCACAATAGAGTTCTTTTGATGGTTCATTATATATGTATGAAGAAAGATGCATAGAAAATTCTAACTTGGCATAAAAAAATATGCAAAGTTTCGCTTTTATTTTTAAAGCATCAATTGTACTAATTATATATTTTTTGAACAGTAAATTAATTGAACAAACTATAAATAAGTGAATTTTCGAAAGAAATGTAAATGGGAAATTAAGGCAACACAAAGATATTTATTAAAAAAGATTACATCATTATTCTTCGAACTTCAAACAAATTAAGCATACGATAAAGTCTAATTATTAAATCTGAGAAAGAAGATTAATGAAAATAATTAATTTTATCGTTTAAATGTTTAATTACAACTAGCTAAAGGTTCTGTTTGCCGAATTTCTTTCTGAGGTGTATAAATAGTTTTTTTCCTGTTGAGCACAAATGCTGTGTGGAAGCGGTTTAAGTGACAGATTCTGTAACAAACCTACTTGTTTTTATGAGAGAGTCAGAAATCGCCAAATTAATATAGTATACCTATGAAAACTCCACTGTAGAATAGCGCCAAATACCTCACCGAGAGCATTTGTTTAGGCTTAATATAAAGCGATCGATGGCTTCACTTAGCGAACTGGTTTTTGCTTAGGTTTTGGAACTCCAGCATCTCCATATTTTCTTCTTAAATCTATGTTCAAACGCAATGAATAGAAAGAAAATGGTTGAAGTTCTCCGCCATTTATCAGTTTGTAGTGTTGAAGTAGGCATCTGCCAACACTCCGGATTTAAACTGGTTTAACAAGGACACTTTTGTTCTTAAACATTTTTAAAATCATGGTTTTCAAATTTTTCAAACATTTTCAAAAAAGCCCACCGAAAGTAGATTGCTTTCCTTTTCTAAAATCAATTGTTAGATTTTCCCCGGAAATCTAGAAGTGTGTAAACAAACGGTATTGTCGGGGGAAATACGTAGAGTTGTTAGTGTTGAAGTAGGTATAGAATATTTCATTCTAAATCATGAAGTCGTTCACCGGCATGGTATACCATAATGGTCAAAGGCTGCTGGCCAGAAAACTGATTAGGCTTCACGTGCTGTCGACACTTTCTCCATTCAAAACCATTGAATAAAAAGAAATTGGGCGAAGTTCTCCATCACTTGTCACTTTATTATTGTTGAAGTAGGTTTAGAATCTTTCATTCTAAATAAATGAAGTCATTCCGTGGCATGAGCCGCGGTAGCTTAGGTCGTGTGAAGCGTCGTGCTCGCATCGGAGCTCGCAATTCTGATGGTTGCTGGGTCGGCGCTTGTATTCGGCTAAAGGCCGCCGTGTTGACTAATGGTGGCTGTGGCACGTTAAATATGTCGTGTTCACAAAGTCCTCCGTGTTCCCATACCAAATTAATACCTCTGGGGGTACCAGATCAAGGGGTTATCGGCCTTTGATCTTGATCAAAATTCCGATATGTGAGTGAGAATGGATGTGTGAAAGGGACCTTCCTGTAAAACGGATGTGTAATGCTGACGAGCAAAAGTCGGACTCTCTCCCTTGGGGCGCTCAATAAAAACGGAAGCCGCCCCTCTTCGCCTTAAAATCGGGTAGTTCTCTACTCCGGTTACCGAGTGGCATTAGAAACAACACAACTTTCCGTGGCATACCGTAGTGGCCAAAGCCTGATGTGCCAATGTGAGTTCTTATGGCAAAAGACTGTGGGATGTTAAGCCAACACCTTCTTTAGAGAAGGCCTCTAAACGAAACCACTGGAATAGTCCTATCTATTCACAAAAGGGAAATACAATGCCAACACATAGTTCGTAAGCTTTTTTTGGTAAGTGATTGTTCAGAGTGAACTGCTCTTACTACGACACGCATAAAGTTGTAACCCTTGCAGAGGCCTAGTTTACAGCCGGAGTTGATAAGCTATGTCCATGTTAGGTCGTCAACCCCAAGTGTTTAGTTCCCAAGCACGCTTCGTCCTCATTTTATCGACCCACTTAAGGACTGTCAGTCCCATAGATCTAATGCATGAGTTTTGAAATCACAACTTTTGCAAAAGAATTGCTTTGCAATGTTATCCCATTTCCACCAAGTATGGGAATCTTCATTACATCAATTAAAAACAAAATTGAAACGAAAATAACATCCAGTCATTTAATTATTAATTGATAAAGTTTTAATCTAACAGTGCCATCTACTGTATATTTTTGGCATTTTAAAACTTCGAATATATATAATTAAATAACTAGATAACATTTTAGTTTCAAATTTGTTTCATTTCGATGTTATGTTAATTCCCATATCTGACGAAAAAGTGCTAACATACACTCTTAAAACAAAATAGTGAAATCCACTCCTATAGGGGAATTGCATTTTCGGCACCGGAAAGGAGTGGAAATTAACTCAGACTGAGTTAAAAACCGCTCGTTTGTTTTAAGAGTGTATCAAAGCAATACTCCTACGTGAGTTGCGATTCCGAAACTAATGCATTAGCTCAATGGGGCTGACAGTCCCTCTTATGGAAAAATGATATGGTGGTTTGGTTAGGTTAGTTTGACTTATCGTCGCACAAGACCTATTGGCGACGGGTATGGTGGTTTGCTAAAATGGTTTTGGAAATGGTATGTCGATTTTCTCATTTTGTGGTCAATAGGTCTATAAATGTAGAGCTCCAAAATTTTTATCCTGTGTATAGACATATGGAGGGCTCAGAATACAAGTGAACCAAGTCTATAAAATGCTTCTTTGTGCTACAGACGTTCAAAGTTGAAGCCGCTAGGCAGTAGCAATTGAAAGCATTTTTTTAATTGCTTTTGCCTAACGCATATTATCTAAACTAGGAATTTTTTCATTATTGCACTGAAATTCTACATAGATAGTACATGCAATTCCGTTGCTAATTCGAAAATGATAAAAAGTGGACTTGGTTCGCTTGTATTCTGAACCCTCCATATATGAATAACAAAAATTAGTATCAGAGAATGTCTAGTGTGAATAGTTTTTCTTTTTTTTTTTAATGATGAAGTTGAAAATTTCGCTATCCATACCAATTTGTATTAATTGATGTTGTGGTAACATTTTGCAAAAACAAACATTAAAAAATTCTTTTAATTTTAGGAGAAGTAGCAGTTTGAAAAAAAAAGTTAAAATTTTGTAATTAAAAAAATATGCTTCAATATTAATTATTTTTTGCGCATGCTTAGTGAAGGTTAGTTCTTTGCAAAAAAAGTTTAATTTGCATGCCAGTGGTAAAAATACTGGATTTTGTTTCTTGGGTAACGCGTCGATCCCCTTAAGTTATGGACCCACCCTTTAAGATCTGATTGTTTTTTTGTTTTTAAATCACGCAAAATCATCTAACTAGTAGCCTGGCTAGCTTGATAAGTCAGTTTTGACACATGCAAGTTTGTTTAGTTTAGTTTGAATTATGGTCGCACTAGAGCTACACGAGGGCTATTGGCGACGGGCGTCGTATTTAGAACCACAGTCAAGTGACGAACCGACACCTGAGTTGGCACCCAACGCAACCGTTAAAAGCGCGACATCGTACGCAGCGTTGGGACTTTGGAGCGTATTTTAACGTGCACTACCTCTACACGGGGTATTATTCGTCGGACATTTTTGGCTGCACGGGCCGTTTATAGGTCGGCAGTTATTTTTGGCGATGCCCGGCCCCGAACCTGGGACATTTCGCATGCTAGGCGAGCGCCATGCAAGGCCAGCCCCCATGCAAGTTTGTCAGTGATGTGCAGTCAACTGACTCATTTTGGTTAGTAACAGGAACCGTTTGTTCTTTCGAGAGTGATTATTTCAAATCTGTTGTTTTTCTGGCTTGTCAAATTAGTTCTCTGACAGACGCATTCCTTTAAGTAAAAAAAACAACTTATGTATGAGTTTTAAGTTTACTTAAAAAAAATTGACGAATTTTAAGCATCTAATTTATTTTACTATATTTTTAACTATTTTTAATTGCATTCAAATAATTTTTATGTCGAAAATATTTACTCTGAATTAATTTTTTTTATTAGCGCATAAATATATACCGAGGAATTTAAAGACAAATGTTTTAATGGGTAGTCTTATGCTTTAAACCACATCGCCTCCAGTGTAAAAGGCTACCGTAATTGCTTTCGCAAAGAATGCACGTGATTCTTAAAGAAAAAAAAGCATAGCATTTACAATAATTTAAACATACACTTTCCAAGAAAGTGCTTAAAAATAGGACAATTGTACATTGGATACCCAATTATTAAACTCAGTTACAATTTCTAATAAAGAATTGTCAAACCAAAAAAGTGGTGTTTTTAAGTTTACAAAGAAACTTTTTATTTAATATTTTAACGCAAAATGCAATAAATAACACGATAAGTGACTAATATAACTTAATATATTCGCTATTAACCTTTTAAAAAACACTTGAATGATTTGTCTAGTTATACGCCATCATTAGGGGTGAATAGCATAGTGCCGATTTGTTTTTGAAGTTTTTAAAGGTTAAGTATCGATGCTTTCTAATCAATATTTTTTTTTTGCATTACATTAATTTAAAAAGTGTTTCATTTCATTTGGGGATTTTGGTAAATAATAAATTAATAAGATATTTAGTTACATAAAGCTAATTTACATTTACAGTAAATTTGGATGGTATGGAGAAAAACAGTTTAAATATAAAAAGTACTTAAAAACACATAAGGAAGTACTTAATATAAGTACTTAAATACTAATAAATACGTACTTAATATAAGTACTTAAATACACATAAGGAACTTCCGTTTACATAAAAAAGCTTTTATATGAAGTCACGTGTTAAAAACGTAACATCATCGTGCTCCAGTTTACAAAAACTTTCATAACTTTTAATTTTAAAATAACTTTGTAAAATCAAAAATAGTGGTACTATTTAATACAATGTTTACAAAGAGATTTTGTGTTTACATATTATATGTTTTACCACAGAGTGTCATAAAAATCCCATCAGATAGTTTCATGAAAATCAACCTAAATGGATTGTTAGACAGTTTTGATGAAATCACTTACTTCATGGCATGCCTCATTCCAGATGTCTTGTTAACATTTGTTTGTTAACTTTTCTTAATATGTTATTTGCTTTTAATCTTACCTCTAATGTCTCGAGGCTGCTTTGTATGCCTCATTGAAGCCTGAACAGATACGTTACAATGATTAACTTTTGATCTAAAAAATCATCATTAAATTTTCATAAATCATACTATAACGCGGAAGCTTCTTCACTTAAAAGTCTCTCTTTGAACGAATATGGAAGATAAAATCGTAAGTGGTATATTTCTCCAATCGCTTGTGAAAGTCACTTTACATAATATGGGCGCATCCACAATTGCGACGAAAATTACCGGAATATTTGCGTGTAAAAAGGGCCTAACACTAAGTCCGTAAGCGATTCAAAACAATCAGGTATGTAACAGAAACTATCATTTAATACCGCTTCCACACAAAACCAATGAGTCTAAAAATACACCAAACTCAGCATTTAATTCTATCTTAAACTTTTATTCGTCAAAACTTATCTATTTTTATTTATTTTCCCTCGAAAATCCAATAGTTATTCCTTATCGTTTGTATTTCAAAAAACAAATATATAATATTTTCCTTGCTCTTAAATAGAAGCGAAAATTTTCATATCACCATAAAACAACATTATATAACTATCTATATATCATAATGTCACTCCAAACTGACTTATATCACGAAAATAAGTTTTCTTTCAATCTTTTTTATTAAATTGAAATTAAGTTTCCCGAGTGATTGTTCTTTAGAAATGGTGATTCATTTCTTTAAAAAAGTTTTTCTTCTGTAGTTTAAATGGGCATGTAGTAGTCTGCCAATGAAGAGATATGAACGTATCCGGTTTTTGGTACCAATAACCTCTTGCGTGCAAGCTTAATACTGAACAGACTGCGACTAGATAATTATTCGATTTGGAGGGTTATTATTGGGTGGTTCTTCTGAACACCACCTATATAAAATTTTGAAGAGAGGTTTTAATAATAGAAGTATTTGTAATTCATTTTTTCATGAAACTTTCAATGATTTCTAGCATAGATGCATTGATTTATTTGACCGATCACACTGGTCTAAAGCCCTGGTTCGTAAGAACACAAATTCGGACGCTGAGCTGTGCGTCCGAATTTCCCGGTTTCTTATTGGCCTTAGTTGTCACATGACCGCGGCACCAAAAATAACGTTGATCTCAGCGTCCGTAAATCTCGAATCAGTCGTGGTTTGATTCGAGCGTCCAAAACGTGCGAAATGACCAATGTTTCTACCTAGTCGAAAGATATAACAATGGCCTTCGCTCACTACGCATGCGTTAGAAGCGGACGCATCGCTAGACGTGAATTCTAACAAACCACCAAAGCGAAGATAAGACGCTAAGATCGCCGAGCAGGCCGATTTTTCACGCCTTGGCGTGCGTTTTCAGTTCTTACAAACCAGGGCTTTAGCAGTAGTAGTTTTGTCCGTCACACTCTTTTACAGCCCAGATAAACAGACGGACGGACGTATCTTTATAAAAGTTTCCCCTTTTTAATGTTATAAGCGTAGTGTATGGAAGCTAAAAGTTGGGAAATTGGGCTGTGAATTGTGCGCTTCCGACACTTATTTTATGCGTCGAGGTTAAATAAAACAGTGCTGAGCTCACAAAACGAACAGAAAAATTGTTTTAAAATGAATAGAGAAATGTGCCTATAGTCGACACTTCGTATTCTCGAGTGGAGGAGAAATGAATAGGGAATTTCTGGAAAAGGTAGGGACATTTGTCAGTTTGGCATTGTTGAAGTAGTTAGATCGAGTTTTCGAATCTATTATTCTACGGTGAGGAGTGAATTTATGTGAATGGAACATACGTTTTTGAAGAAGAAGCTAGCTCCGCATTGTACCACCTCCACATTGTATACAACAGGTCATTTTTTTGCCATTTTGTGATATTTAGATGGGAAAGACTGCACGTTTCATCACTACCGAAGTGTAATACATGTTTCTAAATCCGCGAATTCGTTCAAGTTGATAGACGTTACGCATTCGGTCAGAATTCAGATTGAATAGAGTTTAAATCGTAATATTTCACCATAGAAAAGTAAAAAAGGTTACATTTTATCTTTGGTAGGAAATTGAACCAGGAGCGTCACTAAATATTTTAAATTTAACAGTAAATTGCTTTTTTTTAATTTATCACATCAAAAAATGAAACAATTCAAGCACTAAAAATACGATGTAAAATCTTTTTAAGAGTATTACATTGATTTTGTTTCTTTCTGAGACTTTTTTATTGTAATTTTCCTCGCTGAGTCTTATTTGTTTTACGTTTCTTTGAAACTGAATTTAATTTTTTCTCGTTCAATTTTTTGCAGGTTAACTATTTTTCCTAGATTTAAACGAAAGAAACAATTTTACCATCTTAAAACATTTTTCAAACTTCAATCCAAGTTAAGAAAAATGGCCCAAAATGTAATGGTGAAATGTCCAAGTTCTGTCTTTGTTATAGCTGTTCACAAAAAAAGTTCATCTGAACCAGGTTCCATAATTAAATTATGTGTCTCCAAGGCACATTGTTTACTTTAGAAATATTATTGTAGGACTTGTAGTTGTCAAGTTAACGACAATTTCAAAAATAAGCCTTGTTTTTTCTTATAAAGGAAACGTTGAATAAATGATTGCAAATTGTTATAATTTAATTAAAAGTCAACAAATACGTATAAAATTTTTCTATTATTTTTTTCTAAAATCAAAACTAACTCATGTAAGATAATTTTGAAGAAAAATGTGCTTACTTTTATCTAAATAAACACAATAAAAGATAAATGAAGACCAAAGTACTGAACAATTTATGTAAGAAAACTTAAGTAATACAAAAATCTAGGTAATTTTTTTTTTGAAATGTAGGTGATGATGGCATTCACAAAAGCGACGTTAATGGGTTAATGGCAATTTTAAAAAAACATGAACAATGACATTATCGTTCATTATTTCATGTATCTTAGATCTTAATTAAAATTCAAGTTAAGATATGAGTTTAATGTAGTTATTAGAAAAAGTTCAAGTTATTAAAGCATTTCATGCAATGTGGCAGTTCAATACGTTTAAATTAATTTTAAACACTAGTTCTAAGATATTAATTAGTTATAATTAAAACAAGTTTTTGTTTAGATATTTACATGCCGCTAGTGTAGCCATCTGTGTAGTTTGTGCATAATTACTAAAATTTTGTTTGAATTATAACTAATTAATATCTTTAAAATTTTACTTATTAGATATTTAAATGGCAAAATAATTTTCTTCTGCATTTTTTGGTAAGTTTTCGTGAGTGCATGTCGTATACTTTATTCAAAAACAGGGTCAAAAGATTCCCGATTGGAATTGTATAGAGATCTGTAATACGAGACCCTTAATTCTACCTAAAAATGGAAAAAGTTGTAACTTACTTTTCTGAATGTGGGGCTTCTTGGGTGGTTGGAGGGAGGGGAGACAGGTCTTCCATTCCTGTCGATCCACATGAAATCGTTTGTCGGGTTGGTACTCGAGGAATATCGTCTGCTGACAAAAGCTGAGCGAAGAGAAGAGGCTATTGATGGTGGGTACTGGTTGCCGGATGAGTTTACCTGGAGCAGAAAATATTTAATTAAGCTCAAAGCATAAAGAGTTTGGTTAAATTTTGAAAGGATGATTCAAATGAGGTGGAGCGTGGTTTGTTTGCGAGGCAGAAGAGAGTGATGTAGCTGTGATTTCAAGATAAGCGTGACTGTTTTAGTGTAGAGGGACTGTCAGTCCCATACAGATAATACATTAGTTTTGAAATCACAACTTCTGCAAAAGAATTACTTTGCCATGTTATCCCATTTTCACCAGGTATGGGAATCTTCATTACGTTAATTTAAAACAAAATTGAAAAGAAAATAACTTCCGGTTATTTAATTAATTAATAAAGTTTCGAAATAGTGTCGCCATCTGCTGTATATTTTTGGCATTTTAAAACTTCAAAAATATATAATTAAATAACTAGATAACATTTTCGTTTAAAATTTATTTCATTTCGAGGTTTTGTTGATTCGCATACCTGGGGAACATGAGATAACATGGCAAAGCCATACTTCTGTGGATGTTGTGATTCCAAAACTAATGCATTAGCTCTATGGGACTGACAATCCATCTTAAGTTTTAGTTCGGACGAACTAGTTGCCAGGTGGTTTGTATGTGGGGTATAAGACAATATTGCACGTAGATATGATTACACGTGGTATTTCTGGTCGTCCATTGTCTTGGATAAATCGTGCAAACATATATTCGTTGTGTACAGAGATATGGAATATGGCGTTTCGATACAGCATTAAGGGGGAATGGGCGTACTGGATCGCGGGTCTCCAAACTCAAGTGCCTCAGTGTTAATCCAAATGGGAAAAAAAACTATATTCTCTGCTGCCACATTTCTCCGGCTGTATTGAATATTTTTACAAACGGCTTTTTTAAAATAATAAATTTAGATAACTTACAGGTCTCTGTCTTCCCACTTTTTGAAATTCCTTCGAATATTTTATGTAAAATTATTTATTGCAAATTTAAAAAAATAGTCGAACCAATTTCAAAAAATGGGAAGGTCGGGACCTGTAGGTCAGCTACATTTATCACACAAAATAAATCCGCTTGCAAAAATATTCAATACAGCCGGAGAAATGTGGCAGAGGAAATATGTTTTTCTCCATAGGATTAACACTGATGCACTTTGCTTTGGAGACCCCCAGTCCAGCGCGCCCATTCCCCCTTGAGATCTTTATTTGGTAATATCCGTTTCTATTTCAATAAATCTGTAAAGTTAAGTTGATTGTTTATTTGAATTCTTTTAGCCCGACAATTTTTAATTAAGTTATCCGACTATGTTTAAATCGTATTTAAACATATCGGCAAAAAAAACATTCTTTTATATATAATCTTAAAATAAAACACCAATCTTAAAGGTTCTAAAACTGTCGAATTTATGTGTGCAATAAATGCGTTGGAACGCACGAGAAGAAGAAGTTAAGGGTTTTTGAAATTAAAGTTACAGCCATCAGACCTGCCATAATCAACTTTAAACACGCTTTCTCAGCATAAAATTTCCATCAAAACTTTTACACGAATGCTGGGATATTTCACAAAGTTTTGCGAGTACATTTTCAAAAAAAGTTTCTACAATTAAGTCAAGGCTTTAGGGGTGTTACGAACCGAGGACTTGCTATTAACAATTTTTTTAAAGATATTTAAATTGATCAATTATGAAGGATTTATCAGAAAAAAATTCAAGGCATTTTCAAATCCTTTTAAAATCCATAATTTGGGCCAGATTACTTCAACTTCGGTTCATTACACTCTTTTTATTTCAAAGGAACACATATGTGAAACAGATACCTTACAAAGAAATTCAATTTTGGTAAATAGCATTTTTCGTAGAAACAATATCACGAATAATTAACCATTTTTTGTAAAATAAATTTTTTAAAAAATAGTTTTGTGTTGTTGAATAAGATTTTTAGTGCATAAGTAACTCCTAAAAAAAATAAAGTAAAAATTTCTACAGATTTATTTTTTTTCCTCCAAACGTTCTATCATGTATAGATGCGTTATTTATTATGCGTTATCAAACGCATTCTATCATTTATATATAGTTTATACAGGGTGTCCTTAAAAGAATGTCCGAGTTTTCATGGAAAAATTACAGGAGTTTATTTGATACTAAATATAACAAATCATACATGATATTGAAGGAAAACTAACCTAGTTGTTCATATAAGTGCTCAATGTGCGCGCCTTTAGTGATAAGGCACACATCCAAACGAAAATACAATTCTTCCCATACTGTCTGCAGCAAGTTCGGAGTAATGGAAGCAACAGCCTGTGCAATTCCCGTATCACTAAAGGCGCACACATTGAGCACTTATATGAACAACTAGGTTAGTTTTCCTTCAATGTCATGTATTTGTTATATTTAGTATCAAATAAACTCTTGTAATATACCATAAAAACTCGGACATTCTTTTACGGACACCCTGTATTTCGAATAATTAACCATTTTTTAAATTAATTAAAACAAAAATAGTTTTGTGTTATTGAATATGATTTTTAGTTCATAAGTAACTCCTAAAAAAAAAGTAAAAATTTCTACAGATTTATATTTTTTCATCCAAACGTAGTAGGATACCTTCAGATATCTTCAAAATTACAACCACTTAGTCTATGAAAAGGGTTTTAATGGGACGCAGTAAAAGAAAAATAAGATTGAACAAAAATGGTGATAAGAGACTCTAAACAAATATTGATGCAAAGTTATGAAAATATTCTAAAGGAACTACAAAAATACCAAAAGAATTTTTCACTTCCGAAGAGAAGAATAAAAAATTTTATTTCAATTTTTCAGTTAGAAATTTTCAGTAAAATGTCTAAGCCATTTAGTTAAAATGTGCGTGATTATGCAAGTTTTATTTTCCAAAAATGTGACAATTATGTTTAACGTGTTATATAAAAATGCCTTATGAAGTAAGTAAACTACTCGTTAGAACCCAACAAATACATTAAAATTATTTTTTAAAGACAACGTCAAAGATAACTCAAATAAATTCTTACACTCCAGAAAAAATTTCCCAATTCCTCATCACATGTGGAATTTTTATTTGCTAATAATCCCAATACATACATCACTTTTTTTTAAAAAAAAAAATCTTATACCTTAAAAGCACTCCCCCTCCTAATTGCCATAAGATAACTTACATACGTGCTGTTGCTATAGAAACATTGAACATTCAATATACATCTTACCTCACCAAAATTAGCATCCATTTTAGAATAATGGTAAGTGATATTATATCGTTAACGTTGGCTGTAGGTTTACATTGGCAATGCTTGATTCATTGGACAGTTTTAGCTTCCACACTACGTTTATAACGTAAAAAAGTGGAAGGTATTATAATCGTTCAGTCCGTCTGTCTGTCACCCACTTTCACAGAATGAACCGCTAGTCGCAAAAACAAGTAGGATAAGTCATTTTTTAGCAAAAAATCAGACTAGGCTGCATTCAAAATTTCATTAAAAAAATTAAATTAGAAGTTTATTTAAAGTTTAAATAACGAAAAATTTAATCTACATTAAAATAACATGCAAATTCCATTTTCATTCAATATTTTCGCTGTTGCCATTTCGTCACACGTACGAGAAACTTTATTTAAAGTCAAAATAAAACTTTTGAAATAATATTTATTTATGTGATCTAATTCAGTTTGGATTGTTGTAATATCACAATAGAGTTCTTTTGATGGTTCATTATATTTGTATGAAGAAACATGCATAGAGAATTCTAACTTTGCATAAAAAAATGTGCAAAGTTTCGCTCTTAGTTTTAAAGCATCAATATTACTAATTATATATTTTTGAAACTGTAAATTAAATTAACAAACGATAAATAATAACTGATTTTTTTAAAGAAATGTAAATGGGAAATTGTGGCGCGACTCAAAGATATTTATTAAAAAAATTACATATTTTTTCTTCGAACTTCAAACAAATTTTACAAACGATAGTCTAATTATTAATTCTGAGAAAGAAGATTAATGGAAATAGTTAATTTTTGCGTTTAAAAGTTTGAATTACAATTAGCTAAAGGCCCTGTTTGTCGAATTTCTTTCTGTGGTGTATAAATTGTGTGTTTCCTGTTAAGCACAAATGTTATGTGGAAGCGGTTTAAGTGACAGATTCTGTAACAATCCTACTTGTTTGTATTTGTCTTAGAAAGTAAAAAAGAAACATTGTTTTTTGTTATGTCTCTTTTGTACTGGGTTCGAGAATTTGACAAATGTTTGAAACATTAAGGAAAAGTGTATTTGTTTTCTTTGGTAACCGTAGAGTTTGTTTAGGTTTTCTTAGCTTTAGTATCTTTAAGTAGAGGCCACTATCAACCGTCTCCCTTACATTTCTTCACCTAAAACATTAACGTTTAGTGTTAATGTATTTAAAGCAATTATTTGATGTAATGCAATAGTAATAAAGAGCGCTAGAATTACAATGTTCAGAAAATTCTAACTTTAGCCGCGGAAGGATACCCATTAATAATTGAAACAAAAAAAATGCTGCTGATTAGTCAGTACATTGGCCCTAGTGATTTAACAGAAATATCTACGCAGATTTTAAAACATATGTACCGTAAAAAAACAAAAAACATTTAGGAAAAATGGCCTTATTTCCTTTTACTCTAATCGTCACATAAATTATTAGGTTGAAACAAACGGACCAAATACTAGTATACCAACCAACGACTAATATTCAACAAGTTGGTTTGTAACAGAATCTGTCACTTAACCCGCTTCCACACAACAGTTGTGTTTAACAAGATAAAAAGGCGCCAAACACAGCATTAATTCTATATTAAACATTTACACGTTAAATTTGGCTAGTTTCATTTATTTTATTTCGAAAATTCAATAATTATTACTGATCGTTTGCAAAAATTATTTTAGATTTCAAAGAATAAATATTTAATATTCCTCGCTTTTAAATAGAATGAAAATATTTCATATTAACATACAAAGAATCTCGTAGTGAAATATATTTCACGTCAATTCAAACTGATCGATGTCGCAAAAATAAATTTATTTTAATTTATTGTCTAAAATAATTAAATTTTCTCGAGCGATTGTTGCGAATGGCAATGGTGATTTAATTCTAATAAAAATGACTTCCTATGCTTTTAAATACGTTCACGCCGGCGTAAAAAGACGGTAGCCGGCTTAAGTAAGGCTGCGCTCAAATAAGTGCCGCGCTTTATCTGGCGGTGCGCGATTTATGCCTGTTCACACCTGCACACGCGCTTTATGTTTGCTCAGTAGTACAGTACAGCTCAGTAGTGCTTGGAATGTTTTAACAAATTACACAAAAAATAATGAATAATGATGTTATAAATAGAACAATGTAGAATTATTATGTTAATTTTGTAGAATTTGAGTTATGAACCATACTGATGTGTATGATACTTATTAATTATAATTGTAATTAAAATGTTTTAATGAAAATACGTTACATTTTATTATTTTAGTTTTCAGCGTCTAACAGCACAATCTAGTGCGGGCCACCGGTGGTACGCGTCTCCGATGAGACAATCTAGCGCGGGTCACCGGTGGTACGCGCCGCCATGAGACAATCTAGCGCGGGTCACCGGTGGTACGCGCCGCCGATGAGACAATCTAGCGCGGTCACCGGTGGTACGCGCCGCCCGATGAGACAATCTAGCGCGGGTCACCGGTGGTACGCGCCGCCCGATGAGCAATCTAGCGCGGGTCACCGGTGGTACGCGCCGCCCGATGAGACATCTAGCGCGGGTCACCGGTGGTACGCGTCTCCCGATGAGACAATCTAGCGCGGGCCACGGTGGTACCGCCGCCCGATGAGACAATCTAGCGCGGGTCACCGGTGGTACGCGCCGCCCGATGAGACAATTTAGTGCGGGCACCGGTGGCCCGCGCCGGCGAGAACGTGTTAAATGAGCATTAAATTTTGCAGTTTTTTAAATAATTGAAGTACTTCGAATTCGAATTCTCTTCTGAAATTTTCAATGTATTCTGATTTCGATGCGCTGAATTTTTTGACGCATCACACTTGTCCGTAGCATTTGTAGTTTGGTTTATGAAAGTGGGTGACGGACAGACAGGCGGACTGAATGATTATAATACCTTCCACTTTTTACGTTATAAACGTAGTGTGGAAGCTAAAACCGCGGACCAATGTTTAAAATCCCCTTTTTTATAATCAGCACCATTTAAAACGTGTCGAAACTAAAAGATATCCATCCAGGAGGCCAAGGGGTTGTCTGAGCATTTATATCATTAACTATAACTTGCTAAGAGTGTATACCAGAATTTCTTTTGAATATTATATTATCACTTACACAACTGTTTAACAATTAGAAAGCCCGTCACACATAATCACTTTTCAATTGATTTAACTTGCATTAGTTTAATTTTATCTTTTCATAAACATCGATAAATCTAATGGTATTTCATTTAAGATAACAAGGATTAACGAAAAACCTTTGACTGAATATACGAATTAATTTTGATGTTAAAAAAAGTCTTAAATAGTTAAAGGTTTCATTTTTAAACAGTCTCAGTATTATCACTCTTTTCCAATTACCAACTTAAATATACTTTAAGGTAAATTACCTTTACCTTGACAATTTAACAAAGCAAAATCATTAATTGATTTATTTTAATCCCAGCTATACTTACTGCTAAAAACTAAAATACCGTTATAAAGAAGCAAAAAGTTAATTTGACTATCTTTTATTAGGTAAAGAACTGCAGTTTGGATTCTAGAAAATAAAATAAATTCTTTCTTCTCTAAGAACAAAGTTTTTTAATAGAATTTCTTCAAATATTCTTGGTATATAACCTTAGAAAAAAGTTAATAAACTTCAAAATTACTTTTTAGAATTTAGTTTCGCTTTAATTTTTAAAAAAATATCAGTATAAAATAATGAGTTAACATTTTTAACCATCTAAAATTCAAAAGAATACATGTTTTCTTCATCTTGAGTTGGTTTTTAAGCCTAATTAAAAGCAGCGTTTGATACATCAAGAAGTTTGAACAAAGGAATGACATTTTAGTGTTTCGAAATGTAATTATTTCCGCTACAAATGTTAAGTTTAGGTTTTTTTTTTTGTAGCTTTAAAAAAAGTATCACTATTTTTTTAGTCCCATATGTATTTAAATTTGTTGGAGCATGATATTTATCTATGTAAAATCCTTTTTTTTTAAAGAAAGAATTGCATTTCTCTCATTATGAAGTTTTTCATTTCCGTGTAATTACTTTATTTCAAATAATAGTAGGTAATAACGATGACACGGGATTTATTGAATATTATGCAAATACTTTTTTAATTAGTTTGAAGAACTGCATCCCATCTATTATCCTGAGATAACAGCAAAATCCTACAAGTATATTCTTCATATAAACATTTATTTTCAAACAATAATATATTAAACTGTATGTTTTTCAAGTAATTTCATAAACGACTGATAAATGTAATAAAAGGCTGAATTATTATTTTCATCTTCTATTAATCATTCCAGGGCTCAAAATTTAAAACTAATTTTGTGGTTACAGAAAATTGAAACAAAACATGCATTTAAAATGGACGTCAAGTATCAGGAGGTTGGTACCCGGATGGCCGAGTGGTTTGGACCATTACGCTAGCAGTCTGCGAGCTGTATCGGGTGCGGGTTCGATTCCCGCCTTCGCCCTGGGTGTACTTTCCTTTCTCTGTGACAGTAAAAAAAATCTGTGTATGTCTTACTAGACGAAGGCTTATATAAGCGGGTCTCTGGTCAAGCACACAAGCCGGAATATATATATGTATCAGGAGGTTATTTATTTGCCTTTTAAAAGTTATGAAGGCTGCTATTTTAGGAGATATAAAGTTAACATTTTATAAACCGTACGTAAAAAAATTACGTGCAAGATTAATCAAACAATATCAAAAAGTCCAAATTAAACATTTAGTTTTATTTATATTTTTTAATATAGAAGCTTTCCCAAAAACAAGCTCGGGGACGGAAATTTTGACGTCATAGTTCCGAGTGACGTTGTCCCGAAGATGAAGACAACCTGTCTCGAAACCTGTTCGGAACCACTCACGACTGACCACATTTTTAGGGTTCCGAATGCGTCCGAACTAGTTTCTCGATCTACGGCACTCGGAACAGTGACGTCAAAATTTCCGTCAACGCTCATGTTTGGGAGAGCTTCCCTGGCCTTGTTATTGAAGTTGGCCGTGATTAAGCCTGCTTTTGTAGACTCGGCTTAATTCCCAGAAATGAGATCCGTTTTTTGGGTCACTATCTAGGCGACTCTCGCTACCAGTTTTGGCTCTCACATCACAATGAATCCTGAGCCTTCTGTGGATATAAAAGTACCCCGAGATTTATTTTTTGCGAGAGAACCCAAGTCAAATAGATACTCAAGGGATCTTTTACATACAACATAATCATAAAACATGCGAGCCGAATCATTTTTAAGGTTTTGAAAGCCTGAGAAATGATTCCATAAAATACCGACATGTGGTGATACATGTGGTGATCGCCAACTGCCGTTGCAGCTACTAGGAACCTTTTTTTGTAAATTTTGTCGCCAAATTTGTAACAGTGTGGCTGTAAAGTAGTCGAACTAAATACTGTAGGAGAGGGTAATTAGACGAAACTCAAACTTTATGTAAAATACAAAATGAAAACAAGCAACTGAAAATATATTAGCAGTCTAGACCCATGTATCAGTAACATAGTGGTGAGGAGTAGACATTGAAGATGCTCTTTGGTCGAAAACCAATGCGGAAAGAGGTTTGCCAAGTGAAGCCAGGGATGGCTTCTAAAGTACGCCCAGACTACGCCAACTGGTAGATTTGTTAATTAGTTGGCGCACCCATGCCGCGTATTAACCCATTATTGACCCATTTGTTAATTAGTTGGCGCACCCATGCCGCGTATTAACCCATTATTGACCCATTTGTGAATTCATGTACGCCTTCCTCGTCGAATAAATATGTTACCCCAAATAACCAACACAGCCAAATTGATAGATTCATTTCACCCAAGTGATGGTAGAACCCCCATTGCCTTATTAGATTAAACTGTATATTGACTTTCGTGTACACAGTAACCAAGCTGGATTGTTTGTTTACCAAATGCATAATTGACTATGCATTGTTGTTGACTATGTTGGGATAGAGAGTAATAATCCGATTATGTTACAATATAATATCTAATTATTTTAGAAGATAAATATTTGAAATTGAGATTTGTGAGATTGAGATTTAGGTGCCCGATGGGGGTTTTAGAATAACAAAAAGTGAAGTAGCTATTGTTGACGATTGGAGCTTAGATTTTAAGATATTAAAGTTGCTCTAGAGTTGTTTATTGCATACAATTAGTCGAATATTTAATGTACTTCAATTGTAGACCCTATCCAAACAGCAGCCATTGACCCCCAGTAATTAAGATAACTAAATTAAAGATGGGTTTTGTTACAGAAAGGCAGAAGCTTTTATCATTCTGAAACCCCAATAGAATCACATACTTATATTGTTTAGATAAACAGATTTTTTTCAACAAACATATATGTCAAGACGCCCATATTTATAACTGTCATTATTATAATACGAGGCGTGTTTTTTAAGTAAGTACCGTTTTTAAACTTGAAAAAAAACATGAAAACATATCTCAATAATTTTATTTTTACATGAAAGCTGTACCTTAATCTACTTTTCTACATAATTTCCTCCAATGTTGAGGCACTTGTCATACCGTTGTACCAGTTTCTGAATACCCTAGAAGTCTGCCGCCTGACTTGTTAACCACTGCATCACGACTGTTTTGACTTCGTCATCGTCTTGAAGACGCTGACCGCCCAGGTGTTTCTTCAAGTGCAGAAACAGATGGTAGTCACTGGGCGTCAGATCTGGGCTGTACGGAGGATGATCTAGAGTTTCCCATTTAAAAGATGTGATGAGATCTTTGGTTCGATTAGCCATATGCGGACGGGCATTGTCATGCAGCAAAACGATGCCCTTGCTCAACTTGCCACGTCTTTTGTTCTGGATTGAACGGCGCAGATTGTTTAATGTCTCACAATAAGCTGCTGCATTGATTGTCTCATTACGAGGCAGAAAATCCACAAGCAATACTCCTTTTCTGTCCCAAAAAACTGTGCACATGATTTTCCGGGCAAAAATTGTTTGCTTAAACTTCACTTGTTTAGGCGAATCCGAATGCCGCCATTCCATGGACTGTTGCTTTGATTCAGGGGTAACATAGGCCACCCATGTTTCATCGCCCGTAACAACTTGGCTTAAGAAATCATCACCGACGTTGTGGTACCGTTCAAGGAAAGTCATTGCACTGCCTAGACGTTTGGTTTTGTGCACATCCGTCAACATTTTCGGTACCCAACGTGAGCACAATTTTCGATATTCAATTGCTCGGTCACAATGCCATACAAAACACTACGAGAAACATTAGGAAAGTCATCAGACAAAGAGGAAATTGTAAAGCGTCTGTTTTCTCTTGCCTTATTGTCCACTTGCTGCACCAAAATTTCATTAATGACCGAAGGACGCCCACTGTTGTTCATCATGCACATTTGTGCGGCCCTCTTTAAAGGATCTCACCCACTTTCTTACCATTCCATCCCTCATAATGTTTTGTCCGTAAACTGCACAGATCTCACGATGAATATCGATCGATTTTAGGCCTTTAGCACTAAGAAATCTTATAACAGAGCGTACTTCACAGTCGGCGGGACTCACGATTATCGGAGGCATCTTAAATACTCAGTAGACAACGGAAACAATGACAAATCAGACTGTAATAGCGTCAGTGCGTAGGCAAGAGATGTAGTTACCCAGTGCGCATGCGCAGAACGCCGATCGCAGCGCTGCGGACGCTGTGTGGCATAACGGTACTTTCTTAAAAAACATGCCTCGTACAACTGGGAAACCCATTAACTGTAAACCTATTCTACCCACGCCTAACCGCAGCGCCACACAAATTATCGAATTATCTGCTACATCCGCCACGTCCCTTAAAAGATGCTAACAAGGTTTAACTTAACAGCCTCACTTTATGTATTTCCAATGCTGGTTGTTTGGAACTACTGTGAAATGAACTCTACTTGTCAGAACATTATCTTTGTTTTTCTTACTATTTGAAGCTCTGTTAAAATGATGCCTCTACTTTGGCTATTATCTTTGTTTTCTGACTTTTCTAAAATTGCGAATGGCAACAGAAACAAGTTTTGTTTTCGTTTTAAAAGAGAATAAAATTGTAAATGTTCGAAATGGTCGTGTTGAGTATGAGTGCGTAATTTTATTGAAATTTGATTTAGATATAAACCCACTGAAAAACTTGAGCACCATACAAAACACTGGTATTGTACAATAAACACCTCCAAGTCTATTAGATGAAATTTCCTTTGACACCGTCTGAACATGGGGGCCCGGCAACTTTTCAATGAACATCTGTTCATATTTAGACGCCCGTCACCAAAGTCCTAGGCATAGATTTAGTGCAACCTTACCTCTAACTGAACCAAAAATTATCTTGATTTTGTGTGTGGAACATTCTAATTATCATCTCACCAAGCAAATACATACTAAAACATTTTGCATACATCGAAGTACAAAACTTTTTTCAATAGAGTATGGGCATGTTGAGTGGATTCGCCGATTCATGCCCACCAACTTACTAGTCTGCACTTTATTTATAACTACTAAAAGGGATCTTGTTACAAGCGCACTCAAAAACGAGTTCCTATAAACGATACACCCTACTGTGCCCCAAATTATCGAAGTAGGTATGCTAGCTCAGTTGCTGTTGTTGCCTTTACCATTGCCAGATTTTCAAAAAAACGAAGCTTCCCTTTAAAAAGGGTTGTCGCTTTAGCAAGGAAACCCCTTTTAAGGGATGTTCTTTTTTTTAGAATACTTAGCCAGTTTTTGATTTAGTAAATGGTTCAACCTGAGTGCCGGTGCTTCTGGTTTTCTATCCCTAAACCTGTCCCGTTTCGAGGAACCTTTATCATCCAGGAGAACAATGAAGCGCATCCGCGATAAGAATGAGACCATTCGATTGGCTAAACTAATGCGAGGAATCGGTAACATGCACACTTTTACAATACCTCTAGAAAGTAGAACACTCAAACTTTAAAATAGGACACTACTTGGATTGCTGATGCTGCAAGGTTCGCCATGCCAGCTCATTTATCGAATGCTATTTGAAAATAAATTGTACATTTCTATAGTTTCGATGCCAGAAGATGCAAGAATGTAGGCTTTAAAAATTTCAAAAACAACTATATATCGTCTTTTAAAACAGTACGATGAACAATTAAACATCAAAATTTCTCGAAATTTCGGAAAAAGAATTCGGAAAAGAAGTTAACTCTTGAAACGAAGGTTAAGAAAGTCGTGTAAAAGAAATATGATAGTTTAGTTCTCCAAATCGTCCAAAAATTGAGGATATATAAATCTTATGCACGCAAAATCATTTAAGAAGATTTGAATTTAAAAGCTTTTAAGGGAATATCGGTTCCAATATACATGAAAGATCAAAAACAACGAGCAAAATAGAATTGCTTAACTTTTAACAGTAATTGATTCCATCTGGGTCAGGACTGAAACTCGACATTAATGACGAGTCTTATTTCATGTATGAACCCAATGTTGCTAGTGGTAGTAAATACTACCATTCTGTTTCATCTGATTCTCTTCCCATAGAATATAGAATCAATCTTAGAGATATTCGTAAGAAAAGTGCTGGCGTGGCACGCCATGGATGAGGATGGGAATGTATCCAAACCGGTCTCTTTGAGGGAACTGTGAATGGTAAAATGTACTTGAAACAACGTATAAAGAGAGTACCGATACCCTTCATCCTCCAGCATCATCGGAAGGAAGGTCTCGTGGTTTTGGCCCGATATGGCTATCAGTCATTACACGAAAGAAGTGACCGTGTTTGTAAGGAACAAGAACATTGATTTCATACCTAAGAAGAAAAATGCGCCGAGCGTCCCACAACCAAGAGGGATAGGAAAGTTGTGGGTAATTATGAAAGGTAAATATTAGTACGAGAAAAAAGGAAACAAAAAACTTGGCCCAATTTAAAAGGGTAGATCAACGTCTCCTTAAATCAGTGTAGGAAGAAACTGTACAAAATGTCATGGCGACGGTAAGAAGAAATCTTCAGAAAATAAGACTTAAAGGCGTATATTCGCGATTTAAATTGTTGAAAATAGTTGAAAGTAAATAAAAATGTTTGTTTGTCAATTTTATGCAAATAGCATTCATATAAGTAATATTTTGTTTAATTTAAAAGAAAATCAAGTGTCTCATTCTTATCGCGGACGCGCTATCCCTTTTAGCAACTATAGTTTTGTCATTAGTTTGTTGATAAACATTACCTTAATCTATACCATCTCTACAATTGTATCCTTAAGCATCCACAAAGACATGCTTTGATGTTCACTTCAAGTTCAATACCAAAATAGTCAGATGCCTACGTTGAAGATCAAAGCTGAAATGGAGTGCAAATGATCAAAGTGAAATGCGAGTACAAAGTATGCGAGCTATTTACTTCTCTGTTTATTGGTTGTAGGTTCAGCTCTTACTACTTAGAATATAATATAATGCTATTAAGATTCAATGTAGATGAAAGTTAGAATCTAATATTGATTTTAGGAAATTTGAATTATCGCCGTACTAGAGCTACACGAAGGTATTGGCGACGGGCATCATAATCTGGAACCATGTCAAGTCACTTGCTGACATCCGGGTAGACACCCGGCGACTTTTTTTTAAGGGCAACATCAAACGCAGTGTCGGTACTGAGGAGCATATTTAATGTGCACTTCCTCTAACGGTAGTTAACTATTCGTTGGCCTTTCTGTTTGCACAGACTGTTTATAAAGTCGGCAGTTATTTTAGCAGTGTCCTTACCCGAACCTGGCACCTTTCGCATGCAAGGAAAGTGGATTGCCGTTGGTAAGGTAGGTAATTAAAGGTTTAAAATTAGATAAATATGCGTTTTCAATCATGGGCATTGTGATTTAATTATTTAATAAAGCACCAAAACTATAAAAACAAAAAATTCTATAAAGAAACAAGAATAGTCAACTTTCCTGCTACTTTAATAAACTAAAAAGTTCTCACAGTATAAAAAATAGACATATATACGCAGACAATTAGGTATAAACGATAGATATCTGATGCCATGTCTTTTTAACAAAACAAAAAAAAAAGATATTTCAAAATCGCATGGTTAGAAATGAAGTAAAAACAGACTGTTAAAGGACAGAACAACGGGAAAGCTCACAGACAGAAGGATAAAAAGTAAAAAATATCCATCTGAAATCATGCCTTGTATAGTTAAACTCATAGTTTCCTTGCACAGAAGACACGACCATGGGCGGAGCTATAAAACGCGCGGAGCAATCAGATGAAGAGGAAATTTCAGACGTTTAATTTTATCTTCATCTGATTGCTGCTTTTATCTTCATTTATAGCTCCGCCCGTGGTCGTGGCTTCTGTACAAGGAAACTATAAGTTTAACTATAACACACACAAAAAATTGGACAATTAGAACAGGATTTTTATTAGACCGTACTATAAAGAACAGGTGGACATGGGCCCATCCGTGGCCGAGTGGTTAAGGCATCAGCCTAGAGATTCAACCTTCTCAGAAGTGCGGGGGTTCGAATCCCAACTACTGCCAGTCATCCTATAAATCGGATCCGTGCTGGAAATAGTAGAAAAAATCCTCATCACGGATGGGCCCGAGTACACAGGGACAG
Organism: Oedothorax gibbosus; assembly: GCA_019343175.1. Taxonomy (NCBI): domain Eukaryota; kingdom Metazoa; phylum Arthropoda; class Arachnida; order Araneae; family Linyphiidae; genus Oedothorax; species Oedothorax gibbosus. The sequence goes on from JAFNEN010000577.1 coordinate 110,928, forward strand.
ACGTGCTCGTTAAATCTGTGGAGTGCAAAGTCCCGATGGCGTTTGCGTACGATGTCGCTCGAAGTTCCGTTGGGTGCCCGCTCAGGTGTCGACCTCGTCACTTGAGCAGGGTTCTAAATTACGAGTCGTTATTGGCTGTGTTAAAGCTCCTGAAGGAGGCTAGAAATAGACAGCCGGAAACGATTACCTTACCTTACCTGCCGTCTGGGTTCTCCAGGAGCAGTACCACGTACTGGTCGGAAAGGATTACTCGTCGGCAATTCTGGGCGTTTCTTCCCTATGACCTGTTTGTGACGTCACATCTCGCCACGGATAAGCAGGGAGCTACCACATACTTGTTTTTCTCACTTTCTTTCGTCGGAAACTTTCCACCGGGTCATAGGCTGGTGGAAACTCGTTCTCGACGTCGGAATTGAAAGTTTGTTTGCAAGTTGGGGACAGTGGGCATTGAGCTATTCATGTAGGCGGCGTGCGATATTAATCCTTAGCCATTGTTTGTTAAAAATTAGTATTTATTAAACCAAAAACGAGATGTTTTCATATTAGAAATGGAATATATATATGTGTGTGTGTATTTCATTTTAGGCTAATTACTCAAGTTAAATTACTTTGTACCATTTTCTTGCTCAAAATTGTCCTTTTCATTATTTATTATCAGTTGATTTTTCTATTTTACTTGAAATTTTGTTACATATAAATAAAGTCCATAAAGTTAGCAATTGTATGTATTTTATTTTGAAGATTATGTTCAATATTGATGTTATGTATTGAAATCTTAAGCTTCTTCTGCATTACCAAAAAGTAAGCATGCCCATAACTAGTTTTGCTAATACCTTTTTTTTTAAATATATTTTATTGGTGAACATCCTATATAAATAGTTGCCATATTTTTTATTTGAATATGAAAGTACAAATTAAAAGTGAATGTGCTTTATACTATAAATTAAAATTTGGCTATGTCTTTAACGCAAATTAACAAAAAGTTGAATAAAAATACAACTTTTGTATCGAAATTTAAAATATGTTAATAGTTTAAATATTTTTTTTTCGGTATTTAATTAGTTGGAGGAAAAATCGGAAAAGAGTAATTACATGTTAACATTCTATTGGTAAACATCCAAAATAAATAATTGCTATCTTTTTATTATTTGAATTTGAAAGTACAAATTAAAAATGACTATGATTTATACTATAAATTAAATTTTATTTTGCTAAGTCTTCATTTAATGGTCTTTTTGTTAATTTGCTTTAATAATACAACTTTTGTATCGAAATTAAAATAATATAAGTATTATAATATAATTATAAATATTATTCAGTATTTAATAAGTAGATGAAAAAAATCGGAATACAGTAACATTTGTTTAAAACTTATAACGTTTGCATTGGATTGTAAAATAAAATAGATTAATATAAGTTGGATCTAATTTTATTTCACTGCAATGAAATGCTTGCCATACAAATACATTAAGACATAAGCAAATTAAATGCTTTCGATCTGCAATAAAGCATGAATGATATTAAGTATAGCAGTTTAATTTTTATTTTATTTTGCAAAAATTCATTTACACTAGTTTTGATATTTAAAGTTGATGGAATAAAAAAAAACTCGAAAAGTAACAAAACATGACAACAAAACCTTTTAAACTAGCTAGTAGCTAATCCCTTTCGGAAAAACTAAACGGGTTCGTCGCCAATTCAACACTCCTATTGGTCAAACCACTTTAACCACTAACCACGCCCTCACCTGAGTTACTTAACATACCACCATCGGAAGCGACTTCCGACATCGGGGAAAAATGCGCTTGTGGTGATACCTAAACCGGTTGTCGGAACTGACGGTCGGAATGGGAACTTATCGCCAGTGAAAACTTCTCGCTGCGGTAACTTTCCGACCAGTAAGTGGTAGGTCTCGCTCCGATTTTAGGAATGTTTGTTTCGGTTGGAGGCCCAGTGGCTTAGTGGTAGTGCTTCGCATTGCCACGCCACAGGTCCGGGGATCGAATCCCGGATTGGGCGAGGTTGACACATCCTTTCATCCCTTAAGTGGGTCGATAAAATGGGTACCAAGCATGCTTGAGAACTAAACACTGGGGGTTCCACGTGAGGCTGACTACCATACCGGGACATGTGCCTAGCATCCCAGAGCCCTAGGTCACGAAAGCTGAAATGGGCACGGCGGGCCTTGGCCCAGTAATGGGCTGTTGCGCCGAGGAGTTTAGTTTAGTTTTGTTTATCGGTTGAATAAATTTCGCACTAGAGCTACAAAGGGGATATTTGCTCAAGCCTAGTAATTATACGAACGTCAGTCAGGTGACGAGGTCTCCACACCCACCCTAGCACCACCTCATCAAACTTGAACAAAGATCTATAAAATTAAATCTAATTCGATCATTAGAATAGTGTGAGTAAATTTCAGCAAGCATTAAAATACTAACAAAGATTTTAAATGAATAACAAAAATGAAATAATAAAGTTCAAATTCCAATCTTACATATTAAATTCACGTGTTTTTCGTACCTATTTTGTTTTTACGTTGTGTTTACGTAGTGAATTTTAAGTGCTGCTTCTTTGTTTTTACGTACTGAATTCTTTTAAATAAAAAAAATAAGACAAATCCATCATATACTTACAACAATGCGCAGTTCTATTCCTTTCGAAAATTCGACTCACGTTTTGAATCCTTCTCTTTGTTTATGAATTTCGAAAAATCTGTTCTTAAATGACACTTTTAGTACAAAAAGAATAAGCTCCTAAAACTTCGTTTTAGTATCTTTACCTGTAATAGTTTTGGCTAGGCGTTGATACATGAGACAAGTCAGGACTTATTCCTTTATAGGTATAGAAAAACGTTTAAAAGTAAATTAAAAATGACCAGATTATTTATGAAAAAGTTAGATCTGCCTCTACCACTTTCCTATTGCGTATAAATTAAATATCAAAAGAACTTTATTGTGATGAATACAATGGCTTCATACTAAACTGATTTATATTGCAATGGTAAATATTCTTTCAAGTTTTATTTTTATTTCAAATAAAGTTTCTCGTGCGTTTGACGTTAGACGTTAAATACGTGCGTTTGACGTTTATATAAAGTCAATCACTTCTTAAATATTATTTTTTACTGAACTATTTATACTAATCTTTTACAGAAATTTGGGAGATACATTTGTCTGATTATTTTCTTTAGTATGACGTATCCCACTTGTTATTTAAAGTTGTGGTTCTGTGAAAGTGGGTGATGGGAATAGACACACTTAGCCTTGTTTAAAGTTCCCTTTTTACGTTACAAACGTAGTGTGGAAGCCAATACCAAACTATTTGGTAATCTACTTTCGAATCTACAAAAACAAATACACTTTCATTACCAACAACAGCCATACTTGTGACTTATACATTTACTCAATACTCTAAAATCAATACAGTACTACCAAATGCTAACTAAATAAATCCAAAGGCAGATAATTCAGCAATTTATGCACACAGTTTCAAATATTAGTCGACATTTTACTGATCAACAAATCATCAATTAAAGCCTTTACACATGTCCAATGCAATCGAATACAACTCCTAAACTGATCTCTTAGCAAGGCATGACGCGTAGTAAACATAGTATACATAAGTAAACAGCATTAACGTTGGGATGTTTATTCATAAAACGAGCTGTTGTCTTAGCATTTGACATTTGAATAGCTTAGTGGAAGAACGTGCTAAGGGATATTTTTGAAATAATTGAGATCTGTGTTAATCCTTTATTATAACATGTAATTTTTATATACGGACATAACACTCTTTGTTCCTTGTTTGAAGTATTTTTCAAACAATTATGTTAAATAGTTTGTTTCTCCCATTTTTGAGTACAGTTTGAAACTTCCCGAGGGTTTTGAGCTGTGTATCTACACATTTCTTTAAGTGCTCTGAAGAAACGCACAATTTTCGGTCAGTTTTTTTTATTAATAGCCCATTTCAACATTTTTTTAATGCAAAATGTATCATAATTTTACGTCTGAAAAAGGTTTTTGAAAGGCGTTCGAATTTCTTGAACTACAGAAGAGCATAATTCTTTCTGGTGGTTGCGTATAAAGACTAAATAAAAGAAAAAAATCTGCCTGAACTCTATCTGAATAATTAAAGCTAATTTTGAGATATTTCAAAACAAAACCATTAAAATTTATGATATCTTCTTAAATAGTTAATTAACATGCAACATAGCGAAGTATTAAAGAAATGGACATCATAGTATGAACATCAACGTATTTAACATCGTGTCCTTTCAACCATAACTAAATACACATTAATCCTTTTAAATTCTAAAGAAAATATTTTATTCAGTATTTTATATTAAGTCCACACATTGAGCACTTAAGGAAACATGTAGTCTCACTTCAATTCATACATTCATGTTAGTATAAATAAATCGAAATACTTAAATCCGGATTCTTTTATGAACCTGTATTTTATTTGAAATAAAATATTAAAACCCTAAGAAAAAAACACCAAAATATTTGGACATATTTCCTAGTAGTATAATTTATAACGAATCAAAAGAACTTGAATTTTGCTGACGTTTTATAAATGACATTTTAACAATGTGTCAAATCCGCTACATTAACAACGCAACAATGCTTCGACCATTCACTGCCACCCACAAGTATTAGAATGTCGAATTGAATTTCCAGAGTTACAAGTCCATCGTCAAATTAAGCGTAATGAACTACTTGCCACATTGTTAGTGAGATACTTAAGGCTTAACTCCCTTTTAAAGGATTGAACTAGAAGTCAAGAAAAATAGGTAATTTAAAGTCATTGTTAGCCTTGTGAAGGAATTGAATTAGTTGCGTCGAACTAGAGCTACATATGTATTGTGCGACTGAACTAAAGTGCGTCTGATCCTTATGAAACACAGGATACTTAATGTCGTATTGTTAATTTAGTCTCAACACCCGAATATACCCCATTACACAATCAATCTGTTAAAGGGACACGTACTATTATATTTGAAGAATAAAATATTAAAACCCTAAGAAAAAAACATCCAAAATCATTTGGCTTATTTCCTAGTAGTATATTTATAACGAACCAGAACTTGAATTTTGCAGACGTTTTATAAATGACATTTTAACAATGTGTCAAATCCGCTACATTAACAACGCAACAATGCTTCGACCATTCACTGCCACCACAATATTAGATGTCAAATTGAATTTCGAGATTACAAGTCCATCGTCAAATTAAGCGTAATGAACTACTTGCCACATTGTTAGTGAGATACATAAGGCTTAACTCCCCTTTTAAAGGATTGAACTAAAAGTCAGTAGAAAATAGGTAAAGGTATAAAGTCACATGTTTTAAGCCTTGTGAAGGAAGCTTAGTAAAAAAGTAGTTGTAGTAAAGAAGTAATAGTACTTAGTAGTTGTTGCAGAAAAACCATTATTTGAAACTTTAATAGTGATTGTTTTTTCTAGATCCTTAATTGAAAGAAATGGATAACATGTATAAATTGATTTTTCTTAATGAGTTTCGTAACATCAAACTCATCTTGGGTGTTATGTCGTTATGCCTTAATTAATTAGACAATGTAAGCACGGTTTTAGTTTTCTTTCAACCGCTCGAGGTAATACTTTTTGTTGGGATTTGGAGCACCTGCAGTGGGAGTGTCAAGATAACATAGGAAACACATTTACAATTTTCTGAAGAAACAGTCGAGACGACTTTTTACTTTCAATTACCTAATATACACTGAAGAGACAAAATTACTGGTATAGACAAACATCTGCGAATAAAGGTGTATAAAACTAATCGAAGTTCGTCGCTATGTTTAGCAGCGTCTATGTGCTGCTATCATCACAGGTTATGAAAATTAAGGGGATTTTGAAAGTATCGGGGGTTGAGAAATGGAATTCCATATCCATGTATCTCCGAGGTGGAGATGAATTTTGGATGTTCACTTACGACAATTTCACGAGTGTACCATGAATACCGATAATCCAGTAAATCTCAGTTAGCTAGCTTTGAACTTAAAAACACCGTGCAAAGCCGGGTCCATTGACAACTGATCATTAAATGTGATAAACGTCTATGTCGATTCTATGTCGTACAAGTGTCGACTTGTTAACCATTCAATGAATATTCACCGATATGGGCTTCTGGAGCCGTATATATCACGTATCGGCAATATATCATGTTTAATGATTTTCGTTCGTCGTCGATGATCCGTTTTTGCATGATCTTTTTTAGGCCACATCCGTGTCGTAGTTTTAATATTTTACTGGATTATCGATATTCATGGTACACTCGTGAAATTGTCGTAAGTGAAAATCCAAAATTCATCTCCACCTCGGAGATACATGAATATGGAATTACATTTCTCAACCCCCGATACTTTCAAAATCCCTTCAATTTTCATAACCTGTCATGGTAGCAGCACATAGACGCTGCTGAACATAGCGACGAACTTCGATTGGTTTTTCATACACCTTTATTCGCAGATATATGCCTATACCAGTTATTTTGGCTCTTCAATGTGAAACATTAGGTAATGAAAGTATTGCGATGGGCTCCGAAATGGAAAAAAATAATGTTTTCTACAACTCTTAAACAAGAGTGAAATCCACTCCTATAGGAAAGTGCATTTCGGCACCGGAAAGGAGTGGAAATTAACTCAGACTGAGTTAAAACGCTCGTTTAAGAGTGTAGGACGCAGATTGTTTTCTTATTCTTTACCTAACGAAAAAGAGTGAATTCACTCCTATGGGAGAGTGCATTTCGGCACGGAAAGGAGTGGAATTAACTCAGACTGAGTTGAAACCGCTCGTTTGTTTTAAGAGTTACACCTTTGAGGGCATGATTCGAAAAAAAATTGAGCATCGTTCCGTCTATCAGACTGTTTGTCCGAAAACAGGGCTGCTGCTATGTGATGCTGGCCACCTGCTTCAGTATTGGAATTTTTGAAAAGCCTGAACATTCTAGTTCATAAAAGAAAAAAATTGTAAAATTAAGTTGTAAAAGGGCATTCTACAAAGTCTTACGCATGCTTACCTCTGGAAGGTAGAGGATCAAGTTTATTTTAAAATATTCGGTTTGAACCATGATAATTGAATAGCTTAGGAAAGTGAAACTTATTCTACCGAATAAATTCTTGAGATTAATTTCGAGTCATCCATTAAGTCCGAAAATATTCTAATTTATGTGGTACAAAAATCCCAGATTAAAATAAACGTGACTAGAAACTGAAAACTAAAGTTTCAAAGCAAATTATATTAGGCATAAGGGTCAGTGTTAAGAAAGTGGTCAATTTGCGTCTCAACCGATATTTTTATATAGTTAATAAACAATAGTCCTTTAAACATTTTTTTCTCACTTAGTAAAGACTTTTTGTTATAAAATCATCACATTTTGTGTTTTACTGAGGTAGGTTTGAAAATTTTCCGTCAAATCGGTAACGTGTCACAACTAGCTATGCATATTTTGCAAAGTTCGTTTTATATTGTCATAAATAAAACTTTTTTCAACCTCCTATAGAGGAGGTTGAAAAAAGTTTTATTTACGTTTTTAAAAGTTTTATTATTGTTTTCCTGCATTCACACATTATTAGAGTTAAAATGCACTATTTCAACAGAAATTTTGAAGGGTGTATATTCTGCTTTCGAATTGGCATTCTTCATAATATTGACCCATAAGCACTAAAATGCTCTAAGAAAATAAATTCAGAAATTTGACAAGCATGTTATGCTTCGCGAAAACTAGGAAGAAAAATTTAATGTTACTAAACTCAGCAACAAAAATAAACTAAATTTTATTAGTTTCTTTCAATTAAGAATCAAGAAAACAATCACTATTAAATTGTTAAATAATGATTTTCCTGCAACAATTTAACTTGGCTTCTCTCGCGGCTTAAACCCCATGACTTTTCCCGGTTTAAAGGGACGCGGAACCCAAAAAATTAAATCCAGTACTTTTATCGCCAGTATTCAAATTAAACTATTTTTACAAAGAAGCAACATTTAATAAACATATACGAAAAAAAGATAAATATTGAAAGTTTTTTTTTAATTAAAAAATTTTAACGTTTTTTTAAAATGCTACTCAACCTATAATTTAAAGAATTTTTTAATGGATTTTTTTCAATATGTTCCCACGACATCTCTTAATAAAAGTTGGTATGGATATTGGGTTATCAGTTAAACAAAAACAGTTATGTAGCTTTATGCAAAAAAAATGGCCAAAAAATAAGATTTTTTGTAAATTTTTAACTTCGTCATTTAAAAAAAAAATCTATTCACACTTGACCTTATCTCATACCAATTTTTGTTAACCGCATATGTTTCAACACAGGAAAAAAAAATTGGAGCTCTACGTTAATTAACCTAAAAGCCTTAGGGTTTTAACCATTCACAAACTGAAAAATTAAAAATTTAAAAATTCAACATAACATTTCCAAAGCCATTTTACCAAACCACTATAGCATTTTCAATAAAACTCCACCATTACAAAGGATTCCTTCTTTTTTGCAATATCCTTAGCTCACAGCATTCGAGCGTGTTTAATTGTTTTCTGGGCAGCCCTAAATTTTGGGTAATGCGTCCCCTTAACTATTTTCTAATGATTTCCCAGTCCAACACTTCAAAAGAGGATTAAGACTAGTCGCCCAATAATAATGCGTCACGAAGTTCATTATGCCTAATTTGCTGAGACTTCAAAATGTCGGAAAGTTAGATGACATACTATTGCCTAGGGGGGTGATGAACTATTGTTAACGTAGCGCATTTGTTACATTATTAAAGATAATAAATGTATATCATTTGTTTCACTAAAACTTTTACGAAATTTAAGATTTTAGTTTTTTAGCTTCCACACTACGTTAATAACGTAAAAAGTGGAAGGTAATTATAATCGTTAGAGTCCGTAAAAGCGAGGAATATTGCATATTTGTTCTTTGAAATATAAATTAATTTTTGCAAGCAATAAGAAATAATTATTGAGTTTTAGAAATAAATAAATGAAACTAGACAAATTTAGCGTTTAGTTAATGTGTTTGGCGCCATTTTACCTGTTAAACACAACTGTTGCGTGGAAGCGGGTTAAAAGTGACAGATTCTGTTACAAACCTACTTTTTTTTCGAATCAGTGCCCTTCAAAGTGTGTTGAAAACATTATTTTTTTTCCATTTTGGACCCCATCGCTATACTTTCATTACCTATTGTTTCATATTAGGAAAGTAAAAAGTCGTCTTGGCTGTTTCTTCAGAAAATGTAAATGTGTTTCCTGTGTTATCTTGACGTCCCCACTGCAGGTGCTCCAAATCCCACCAAAAAGTATTACCTCGAGCGGTTGAAGGAAAACTAAAACCGTGCTTACATTGTCTAATTAATTAAGGCATAACGACATAACACCCAAGATGAGTTTGATGTTACGAAACTCATTAAGAAAAATCAATTTGTAAATGTTTAATATAGAATTAATACTGTGTTTAGCGCCTTTTTTCCTGTGGAAGTGGGCTGAGTGACAGATTCTGTTGCAAACCTACTTGTTTTTAAGTAATATTATAAAATTAAAATATTCTATTTGTACTATTATGTCGGATGGTAACAGCTTTTGCGGAGTATTGAGAATTCATCTTTAATTTCTTTTTGCGGTTATGTAATTGTTATTTTATACCTTCTGAAATATAATATTTTTGCTATTCTAAACTTTTACTATTTTGGTGCCTTGCAATTAAGTACTCAGAGCCAAAAATGAATATTGCTTTTTGAGACTTAAAAAAGTCAAAATAGTTTATTATATAAATAATACCTTTAGGATTTAAAGTGTTAAACTCCATTAATGCATTGACGTTATTTAATATCACACAAAATTAAGCATCCAGTAACCAAAATTGCTAGTTTTAACATCTGGGGGATGCAGACGTCCAGAGATTGGCAGTTTTTCCAACAAAACATGTTTTTTTATTTATAAATTTATAATATTATTAAATTTAATGAAAGTGTTTGAGATTTTAAAAACTTTTTACTACATAAATAAAATTTCAATTTTTTTTTTAAAAGTTACTTGGTCTTTATTGGCTTTAAATTTAATTTAATTTATTACTATTGGATATTAGTGACTTTAATCTAATGCAGAAAAAAACAAGATTACTGTTTGACCAAACAAAAAGTTTATTCCTCAGCAGGTACATTTTTGAACGATAATGACTTTTAAATATATCAAGAAATTTAAGGTGTACGTATACACTTGAACTTTTTTTCTAATATTTCACTTAAAAATCCAATTTTTTTTATATTTGATATAATTCATAAGTGTATGAGGGTACGTGTAAAAATACTTTTAAAAAATTAAAAAGTTAATTAATTAGCATTTTATGCATTAATTAGCATGTTTTTTAAACACTCATAACTCAAGAACTAGTTAACTTAGAAAAATTACCATGCAAATTGATCACCAATTCATTGTCAAGGGCGTGAACCTCAAACTAAGTTTGTGGTTCTTTTAGTTATTTATTTATAATTTTTTTATAATAAGCAACATTAAAATAATCCTATTTTTTAGAAAAGAAATAACTTTGACATGCAATATAAAATTAATTTAAAAGCCAAATCTTCTTTTTTGAGGTTCACGCCCTCCCCCAACTTATTCCACAAGTAAATAAACAATTCATTTGACAAAATGTTAATTTTAACTTTAGTTATCATTGTTTAAGCAAAGTAACACATGAGAAAAATGAAGTTTTGAGAAAACTGAATTTAAAGGTTATAAAAGCTAACTAACTTTCATGATTTGGAAGATTAGAAAAACCTCTGTAACTTTTTATTAGAGTGGAGTATCAGTACAAACTTTACATCATTTTAAAGAGGAAGATTTGGAGATTCTATTGAACTTAAAAACAATAAATGCCTAATTCGGTTATTTTCGGCCTTTTCTAGTGTCTATGTATATCTTAAAGCTTTTCAATAGAAGATAAACTCCCAACAAGTAAGCTTTTATTGTCTGAAAGTCCTCCACTGTGACTTAAATACAAAACCCTATAAGTACTTGGGATTTATTATGCAACAGCGCATATTACAATACGACTTCAGTAAACAAAGTAGTAAAGATATGCATATCTTACTCAACGCAGAAAAGTGGCCCTTATTTTATTGAGTTAACATAGCGGAGACGTCACTGTACGAAATCTAGTCTCTGAATAAGTTATTTGTTGAGAGACATTCATTATATCGAATTTGTTGAAGTTATATGTTCAAACACCGAATGGCATATTACCCATGGGAGCTACGTTGTCGGTTACATATTGTTGGTTACATAAGTAGCAAATGAATTGAAAGTAATGTTAAGTCCCAAGTATTTATTAAACAAAGGATACATTATTTGGCGTATATAGAGATTGTATAGAGATATAATCTTATAGAGATTCACAGTTTACCTGTTGTGGCGGATCTGGTTAATACATTTGCAAATCCTTGTACTTCACACTGTACCTGTAACTGACACTTTCTGTATATAATAACCGTAACAATGTTTGCAAACTCTCTCTCTTGATTTAACTTGATATGATTTAGTTTACGAGTAGCTACCTTTTATTTGTTATGTTTTGTTGATTATTAAAGTTGTGTTGCGTTTAATGCTTAGTCGAGTTATTCATTAAAAACCACAGCACATTTGCGGATAAGTAGCAGGCCGCCTTATCCAGCAAACTGTAATATAAAAGGCGTTAAAAGGTTTTTTTTTATTTTATTACTTTAATAAATATTTGTTATTTATAAGTGTAATAAATAAAACTATTTTTAGGTTTTTTATTATACTTTTTGTTCGCTCATTTTAAAAAAATTTTCCACTATTCCGCTCATAGATCTTTAATAAATGGTAAAACGGAAGGTTTATTTATAGTATTATTAAGATCGCAAAAGATTGTAAACGAAAAAGAACACTATAGTTAAACTCATAGTTTCCTTGCACAGAAGCCACGAGCATAGGCGGAGCTATAAAACGCGCGGAGCAATCAGATGAAGAGGAAATTTCAGCCGTTTTATTTTGTCTTTATCTTACGCGTTTTATAGCTCCGCCCGTGGTCGTGGCTTCCGTGCAAGGAAATTATGAGTTTAACTAAACACAATTGTTTTTTGAATTTTTGTTCACAAAATATCCATATCAATGCATGGTTAATTCCACCCAAACCTAAATTACGAATACAAGCAATTTTTAAAATTAAAACAAAGTAGCAAAATTCTTGGTAATTGAACAACTACTCCGTGCTATCTTCAAGAATAAACAAGCGTTGAAAAAAAATCATTTCAATTTCAAAATAAGAGAAAATTCAAACCTTTTCTTACGATTGCCAGACTCCCAAAACTTTAGTTTCTCCCAAAATTAATTCCGGATGGAAGGTATTTTACACTTCAAAGCGTATCCGCTAAATTCTGTTCTTACGTCGAAACATTCGTATAAAATTTGCATAGCGAACGCTTAGGGACATGTGTAGCCGTAGGTTTTTGCGCTGCATATCAATATATTTAAGGGGGACCGGGGCCCTACATTGAAGCCCATGTTAAATTGACCTTTTTATATACCTTTTTCTCAGAATCTATTTGATACATTTCAATAAAATTTTTACTAGTTATTAAAGGGATGTTGAACTATACTTTACTGGAGGCATTTTTAAAAATTTTGTTTAGCTTTTAAATTATAAATTTTTAAGTGAAACTACGTATTTTTGACCTAAAAAAAACCTCAATAATATTAAAAAGAAAAAAAAAAGTAAGATAGTTATGCTCAAATCCCTCCAGCGAGTTTTAGAAACTTCTTAAATACGTATAAAAAAATTTCAGGTTGATACTTATAGCAGATTCTGGAAAAAGGTACAAGCACATTGAAAAAGTAATTTTTAAGATAATCGTTTAAAGTAAACAATAGTGGTTTATTACCTATGAAACATAAGGGAATTTTACCTAAACAACATAAAAAAATACATCTTAAAAATACTTCTAGTAATTGAAACTTTTATTTTGAGATATCATTGTAAAGCTAAGATTGCATAGTTTAAGAAACACTAAAAACATTGAAATGTCATTTTTGAAAATTTTAGGGGTCTGGTCACCCTTAGTATTGGAGTAAAATTTGCTGAAATTTTATTGGATAGAGGTTAGTAGACGTTGGTTCACTTGTGCCTTTTAGGAAGAAAATATGCAGGTTTTATGGAGTTGAAAATTTGATCTATTTTAAGGAAAAGTTCTATAAGAATTCGAATAGCCTACTTTTTTGAATTTTATAATCACAGAGTGAAATCAAGAGTTTTGAATTTTATAATCGAGTTCGAAAAGGCTGATATAAAATACATAAAAAGGATCTTTGGTGTCATATCTTTCCAACAAAAATAAAGTTTTAAAAAAATCGAACAAAAAGAAAAACATAAATCTCAACGATGTCAATACAAACTCTGCAGTTTTTTTTATTATTTTATTTTTACCAATTGTAAAAAGGAAATACGCTTATAAATTCTATTTTCGTTTTTTATATGAATAAAACTAGAGCTTTTTAAGCTATAAAAAATCCTATTTAAATTTGCCAATTTTAAGTGTGAATTTAAAATACCTTAACATGTAGGCACCCAACGCCATTTTTAGGAGTGCCATTTTTAGGACATCTTATGCAGTGCCAGGGCTTTGAAGCGTATTTAACTTTCACTCCCTACACACTGGGTATTATTCGTCGGGCTTTAAGGTTACAAAGACCATTTATAGGCAGGCAGTTATTTTGACAATGTGCCCAGTCCCGAACCCGATACCTTTCGTATGCAAACCAAGCGCCTTACCGACTAGACTCCCAAACCCTCAGTGTACATGACAACGGTTCCATTGCAGCACATGTTCTGCTGCGCTGACTGACGCGTTATCTTCATTGTTTAGTTCCCAAGCCTTCTGGCTCCTTATTTTATCAACTAGAATAAAATGCTGAATGAACCTTGCCCAATAAGGGATTCAAATCCCGGACACACATACTAAGACAAAATACATATTTTTTTAGCTTCCACACTACGTTTATAACGTAAAAAGCGGAAGGTATTATAATCGTTGAGTCTGTCTGTCCGTCTGTCTGTCACCCACTTTCATATTCCAAACTACAAATGCTACAGACAAGTGAGATACGTCAAAAAATTCAGCGCATTGAAATTAGAATACATTGAAAATTTCAGAAAAGAATTCGAATTCGAAGTACTTCAATTATTTAAAAAACTGCAAAATTTAATGCTCATTTAAAAAGCATTTTTATTGTAATTTATTATAATTTTTACCATAATTTACAAGTTTATGTTATTATTTCTAGAAATAATGTTTTGGGTACCATATCCTCTTAAATACAAAACCCTATAACTACTTGGGATTTATTATGCAACAGCGCATATTACAATACGACTTCAGTAAACAAAGTAGTAAAGATATGCATATCTTATGCCCTTATTTTATTGAGTTAACATAGCGGAGACGTCACTGTACGAAACAATCTAGTCTCTGAATAAGTTATTTGTTGAGACATTCATTATACATAATTTGTTGAAGTTATATGTTCAAACACCGAATGGCATATTACCCATGGGAGCTACGTTGTCGGTTACATATTGTTGGTTACATAAGTAGCAAATGAATTGAAAGTAATGTTAAGTCCCAAGTATTTATTAAACAAAGGATACATTATTTGGCGTATATAGAGATTGTATAGAGATATAATATTATAGAGATTCACAAACACACACAGTTAGAGACGTTATATAGATATTCAGTTTACCTGTAATATAAAAGACGTAAAAAGGATGATTTTTTTATTTTATTACTTAAATAAATATTTGTTATTTATAAGTGTGATAAATAAAACTATTTTTAGGGTTTTATTAAACTTTTTTTCACTCATTTTTAATATTTTTTCCACCTTTCCGCTCTTAGGTCTTTAATAAATGAAGAGTACATTGGAAAAACCGCTTAATTTCGTAGAAAACTTTCCTCATCAGGCATCTTTGGCGCTGATAGCGAGTAATCGCCTAAACTGGTGTAAGGAAACCAGTTTCTCACTTTCTTGTGCATCTTCTCTCACTGCAACCCTGAAATTCAGTCCCGCGTTTTATTCAAAAGACTGTGTTCATCATCATATTAAGCTTGAAAATCACGAATTTTTAAAATTCGCCAACTAATTGAAAAGTCCTAAACCACGACTTTTCTACCTACCGAGACTCACACGATACAGGATTCCGACGATTGAAGCGAAGAAAGAGAGAAACCGGTTTTTTGCCGCCAATGTCCGCCAAGCAGACAATTACGGCACGACTCCTAATAAATCAAGCGGTTCTTCCCCTGTACTCTTCAAATGGTAAAACGGAAGGTTTATTTATAGTATTATTAAGATCGCAAAAGATTGTAAACGAAAGAATAACACAAAAAAAAATTTAAATTTTTGTTCACAAAATATCCATATCAATGTATGGTTAATTCCACCCAAACCTAAATTACGAATACAAGCAATCTTTAAAATTAAAACTAAGTATAAAAATACTTGGTAATTGAACAACTACTCCGTGCTATCTTCAAGAATAAACAACCATTGAAAAAAAACTCATTTCAATTTCAAAATAGGAGAAAATTCAAAACTTTTCTTACGATTGCCAGATTTCCAAATCTTTAGTTTCTCCCAAAATTAATTCCGGATGGAAGGTATTTTACACTTCAAAGCGTATCCGTTAAATTCTGTTCTTACGTCGAAACATTCGTATAAAATTTGCATAGCGAACGCTTAGGGACATGTGTAGCCGTAGTTTTTGCGCTGCATATCAATATATTTAAGGGGGACCGGAGCCCTCCATTGAAGCCCATGTTAAATTGACCTTTTTTATGTACCTTTTTCTCAGAATCTATTTGATACTTTTTAGTAAAATTTTTACCAGTTATTAAAGGGATGTTGAACTAGTATACTGGGGGCATTTTTAAAAATTTTGTTTAGCTTTTAAATCATAAATTTTTAAGTGAAACTATACGTTTAAAGTAAACAATAGTGGTTTCTTACCTATAAAACATAAGGGGATTTTACCTAAACAACATTTAAAAATATATATATTAAAAATACTTCTAGTACTTGAAACTTTTATTTTGAGATATCATTGTAAAGCTAAGATTGCATAGTTTAAGAAACACTAAAAACATTGAAATGTCATTTTTGAAAATTTTAGGGGGTGTGGTCACCCTTAATAATGGAGTAAAATTTGCTGAAATTTTATTGGATAGAGGTTAGTAGACGTTGGTTCACTTGTGCCTTTTAGGAAGAAAATATGCAGGTTTTATGGAATTGAAAATTTGATCTATTTTAAGGAAAAGTTCTATAAGAATTTGAATAGCCTACTATTTTTAAGTTTATAATCACAGATATTCTTATAGTTCGAAAAGGATGATATAAAACAAGTAGGTTTGTTACAGAATCTGTCACTTAACCGCTTCCACACAGTATTTGTGCTCAACAAAAACGCACTATTTATACACCTCCGAAAAAAATTCGCCAAATAGGGCCTTCTCAGCTTATAATTTATTTCTAATTCAAACTTTAAAACGTCAAAATTAACTATTTTCATTAATCTTCTTTCGCAAATTAATAATTACTCATTATCGTTTGCTGAATTTGATTGAAATTCGAAAAACAATGATGCAACTTTTTGTAATAAAACTCTTTTAGTTGCCACAATTTCCCATATCCATTAACTTTCTTTCGAAAAAGAGAATAATAAATAATTAGTAAAATTGATGCTTTAAAAATAAAAGCGAACTTTCGAGAAGTTAGAATTCTCTATGCATCCTTCCTCATACATATATAATGAACCATCAAAAGAACTCTATTGTGATATTACAACAATCCAAACTAAATTATACCACATAAATAAATATTCTTTCAAGAGTCTTATTTTTATTTTAAATAAAGTTTCTCGTACGTTTGACGAAATGGCAACAGTAAAAATATTGAATAAATGAAAAGGCACCAAACCCAGCATTAATTCTATATTAAACATTTACATGCTAAATTTGGCTAGTTTCATTTATTTTATTTCGAAAATTCAATAATTATTACTGATCGTTTGCAAAAATTAATTTATATTTCAAAGAATGAATATGTAATATTTCTCGCTTTTAAATAGAATTAAAACATTTCATATCAACGTACAAAGAATCTCCTAGTGAAATATATTTGACGTCATTTCAAACTAATCGATGTCGCGAAAATAAATTTATTTTAATTTATTGTCTAAAATTAATTAAAGTTTCTCGAGCGGTTGTTGCGAATGGGAATGGTGATTAAATTCTAATAAAAATGGTTATGATTTTTAAATGAACATCAAATTTTGCAGTTTTTTTAAGTAATTGAAGTACTTCGAATTCGAATTATTTTCTGAAATTTTCAATGTATTCTAATTTCGATGCGCTGAATTTTTTGATGTATCACAATTGTCCGTAGAATTTGTAGTTTGGGCTATGAAAGTAGGTGACGGACAGACAGACGGACTGAACAATTATAATACCTTCCATTTTTAACGTTATAAACGTAGTGTGGAAGCTAAAATTGTAAAATTAAGTTAAAAAAGGGAATTCTACAAAGTCTTACACATGCTTACCTCTGGAATGTAGAGGATCAAGTTTTTCTAAAAATATTCGTTTTGAACCAGAATAATTGAATAGCTTAGGAACGTGAAACGTATTCTACCGAATAAATTCTTGATATTAATTTCGAGCCAACCATTAAATCCAAAAATATTCTATTTTATGTGGTACAAAAATCCCAAATTAAAATAAATGTGACTAGAAACTGAAAGCTAAAGTTTAAAAGCAAATCCTATTAGACATAAGGGTCAGTGTTAAGAAAGTGGTCAATTTGCGTCTCAACCGATATTTTTCTACACACTTTGAAGGGCACTGATTCGAAAAAAAAGTAGGTTTGTAACAGAATCTGTCACTTAACCCGCTTATACACAACAGTAGTGTTTAACAGGTAAAAAGGCGACAAACACAGCATTGATATTCTATATTAAACATTTACATGCTAAATTTGGCTAGTTTCATTTATTTTATTTCGAAAATTCAATAATTATTACTTATCGCTTGCAAAAATTAATATTTCAAAGAATAAATATGTAATATTCCTCGCTTTTAAATAGAATGAAAATATTTCATATCAACATACAAAGAATCTCGTAGTGAAATATATTTGACGTCATTTCAAACTGATCGATGTCGCAAAAATAAATTTATTTTAATTTATTGTCTAAAAGAATTAAAGTTTCTCGAGCGATTGTTGCGAATGGCAACGGATATTAAATTCTAATAAAAATGGCTTCCTATGCTTTTTTAATGAGCATTAAATTTTGCAGTTTTTTTAAATAATTGAAGTACTTTGAATTCGAATTCTTTTCTGAAATTTTCAATGTATTCTAATGTCGATACGCTGAATTTTTTGACGTATCACACTTGCCCGTAGCGGGTAACGGACGGACAGACAGACGGACTTAAAGATTATAATACCTTCCACTTTTTACGTTATAAACGTAGTGAGGAAGCTAAAAAGGATCTCTGGTGTTATATCTTTCAAACAAAAATAAAGTTTTTAAAAAATAAAGAACAAAAAGAAAAACAAATTTCAACGATGTCAATGCAAACTCTCCAGTTTTTTTTATTTTTTTTTTTCGAATTGTAAAAAGGAAATACACTTATAAATTATATTTTCGTTTTTTGTATGAATAAAACTAAAGCTTTTTAAGCGATAAAAACTCCTATTTAAATTAAGCGATAAAAACTCCTATTAAATTAAAGCCAATTTTAAAAGTGAATTTCAATTACCTTAAAATGTAGGCACCCAACGCCATTTTTAGGAGCGACATCTTATGCAGCGTCAGGGCTTTGAAGCGTATTTAACTTTCACTCCCTACACACTGGGTATTATTCGTCGGGCTTTAAGGTTACAATGACCATTTATAGGTAGGCAGTTATTTTGACAATGCCCAGTCCCGAACCTGATACCTTTCGCATGCAAGCCAAGCGCCTTACCGATTAGACTCCCAAACCCTCAGTGTACATGACAACGGTTCCATTGCAGCACATGTTCTAATGCACTGACTGACGCGCGTTATCTTCATTGTTTAGTTCCCAAGCCTTCTGGCTCCTTATTTTATTAACCAGGATAAAATGCTGAATGAACCTTGCCCAATAAGGGATTCAAATCCCGGACACACGTACTAAGACAAAATACAGATTTTTTTTTAGCTTCCACACTATGTTTATAACGTAAAAAGTGGAAGGTATTATAACCGTTCAGTACGTACGTCTGTCTGTGTCTGTCACCCACTTTCATAGCCCAAACTACAAATGCTATGGACAAGTGTGATACGTCAAAAAATTCAGCGCATCGAAATTAGAATACATTGAAAATTTCAGAAAAGAAATCGAATTCGAATAAGTTCTTCAATTATTTAAAAAAAAAAACTGCAAAATTGAATGCTCATTTAAAAAGCAAAGGAAACCATTTTTCTTAGAATTAAATCACCATTACCATTCGCAACAATCGCTCGAGAAACTTTAATTCTTTTAGACACTAAATTAAAATAAATTTATTTTGCGACATCGATCAGTTTGAAATGACGTCAAATATATTTCACTACAAGATTCTTTGTATGTTGATACGAAATATTTTCATTCTATTTAAAAGCGAGGAATATTACATATTTATTCTTTGAAATATAAATCATTTTTTACAAACGATAAGTAATGATTATTGAATTTTCGAAATAAAATGAATGAAACTAGCCAAATTTAGCATGTAAATGTTTAATATAGAATTAATGCTTTGTTTGGCGCTTTTTTTTTTTACCTGTTAAACACAACTGTTGTGTGGAAGCTGGTTAAGTGACAGATTCTGTTACAAACCTACTTGTTTCTCTTCAGACCCAGTAACTCTGTGATTCAATTTCTATATTCCACCTATGTACCTTTTCTCCTATTCATTAACTTAATCTCAGTCATTAGGGACATCATTAAAATTCGATCGATCCCACCATTATAGAAACAGTCGTGCAAAAAATATTCTTAATATATCTTAGTTAACTTTCCGAGATTCTTGGTAAAGGGTGTGTTCAGTTAATTGGATACGTACCGGATATAATTATAAATAGTTGGGGTTATTTTTAATTTTTTCTTTGTTAATCCATATTAACTATCTTTATACTATATTTTCAAAATAATTACTTTTTAATCTGTATATGTAGATGATTATTTTGAAAAAAAATTATGTCACTGTTAATTATCATTAGTATTGTTATAAGTTTCTATGATTTTATTTATTCGTATTTGATCTTTTTTTAATAGAAGCCAAATATAATTTTTTTATATCCCAAAATACCAGAAGTGACAAAGCAGCTAAGTAAGTGTACAAACATTTAAATTATAGATATTTAATTTAACAGTTCTTATATAGAAACTTAAGGCCTTCAAAAGTTACTTTAAACGTCCATCCCAAGTGAATTTATAAACCACTGCATTTAATTACTATTTATTAAGAAAAAAAAAGCTTAAACATTAATGGACTGACTGACGTGCGATCTTCATTGTTTAGTTCTCAAGCTATCTTGGTCTTCATTTTATCGAGACACATTCCACTATATTAACGTACCCGTTACCAAATGTTAAATGTAGATTTTTAAAAAAAATACTTGTAAACGCACTTTTAAATCTACAAAATCACTTTTAAATATACAATTATTTGAAAAATATATTTTTATAAAAAAAATGTATGCGTAGGATATTTTTTGAGAGTGAGGAGTTTAAACCCATGAAATTATAATGTACTATCAACAACTTCTAAACCATTATCTCATCCAACCACGTATATTTCTTGAAAACTTTTTGATCACTTTACAAGCCGTTTTTGATCATTTTCCAAGCCGTTAATCTCCAAAACTTCGTGGTCATGTCACATCTTCCCCGGGATAGAAAATTAAGTCGACTTATTAACGTCTACGCTGCACATAATTTAAGTAACTCGACAGGAAAGTTTCGTGACAGATAAAATATCACTGACGCGGCTGTTAAGGGGGAATGGGCGCGCTGGATCGCGGGTCTCCAAACTCAAGTGTATCAGTGTTAATCCATTGGAGGAAAAAATATTTTCTCTGCCACATTTATCCGGCTGTATTGAATATTTTTACAAACGGTTTTTTTTAAATGATAAATATGGATAACTTACAGGTCTCTATCTTCCCACTTTTTGAAATTGCTTCGAATATTTTGTGTAAAATTATTTATTGAAAATTAAAAAAAAAATATTCGAACCCATTTCAAAAAGTGGGAAGGCCGGGACCTGTAAGTCAGCTACATTTATCACACAAAAAAATCCACTTGCAAAAATATTCAATACAGCCGGAGAAATGTGGCAGAGAAAATATTTTTTTCTCCATAGGATTAACACTGATGCACTTTGCTTTGGAGACCCCCGGTCCAGCGCGCCCATTTCCCCTTCAGAAAAGATACCAAGCTTAACTTCCCAGAATATGATATTAAGGGCATACATTTGAGACATTATAGAAGATTTGACGCGTTAAATGACTTAGAATTGATGGGTTTTGCATGTATTAGGACTTATATTTCATTCCACTTGAATTAAAGCTGTGCGAGGAGTTAAGGTGACTGACTGGCATTTTATGATAATTAAATGCTTCTCAATACATTTCGGTAACTAGCTAAGTGACATAGTCGCGGATCAGTCTCATAGATTTAAAAACAAAATTATAAAATTGTAATTTCTGTGAAAGTATTAAAATTCTTAAAACTTGAGCTCTTAATTGTCATGTATAAATGTCTTAATAACAGTACAGAAACAAATTTGAAGAAGAAACTGTCTTTCAGTTTCTGTATTAATTTATTGAACTTAAAAACAGTTGTTATTTATATTTTATGACTTTAAAATTGAATAATTATATAACCAAATAATACGTTGTCTTCAATTTTATTTTAGTGTTATTGCAGTTTTAATTGTAAAGTTATTTTAGGATGATTCAATGTAATACGCCTACTAGTTATGCTGCACGTTGTTAGAACACTTGTTATCAACACTTTACTAGTTATCTTTGTTTCAGTTATTAAAATAGTGCCTTTATAATTGAATTTCAATTTCGTTTATAATAGGAAAGTCAATCTTAGGTTTGTTTACTAAGTATATCTTTAAATAATGTGTAGACTATTAAGAAAAGTCACATATTTCATTATTATTATTATTTAATAATAATGAGGAATGATAAGTTCAAACAATGTATTTCAGTAAGATTTTGCTGATTTTGAGTCCTTAAAAAATCAAATATTCTCATAACGTTATTATTCTTACAGTCCCTTAACTGACGTTACAAAAGATACCCAAAATAGTTCTGAATATCTCATAATACAGTTATAACTGTGTTAAAATCTATAAAAACGAAAAACATAGACTCCTAAAGTAGTTCCTAACTTTGCAAAAATATAAATTTGAGCACTAAAGCTAAATATGGTTATTATTAGTTAAGAAAGTTCTTTAGGCTGCACTAACAAGCACCACACAAGCAAGGTAAAGTGCATAAATAATCAATTGAGAATTATTCATTAATGTATTTTACAATGTTAATTACCACTGCCAAGTACCTAAATATTTATGTCTACACAACACAGCAACATACAATCCGTATATTGAGTTTCAAGAAAACTTCCAATCCCCTAAAGCATGTAATTTAAACAGAGATCTTTAGCATACACATCAGATCTAAGAATCAACATAACTAACTCATAGACAGCACTCACTTTCGTTCTCTCGAGACATGCTGATAGTTAGGTAGGTTGGCAGTACATGTATTTTCCGGTTTGTGTACTTGATCAGAGAGCCGCTTATAAACCTTCACTGGAGCCTCTGGGTCCGGGTTCGAATCCCGGTAAGGCATGGATGTTTGTGTTTGTCGAGTATATGCGGAGTACGTGCTCGTTAAATCTGTTGGGTCCAAAAGTCCTGCAAGTTCCCATACCAAATCAATACCTCTGGGAGGGACAAGCCAATTCTGGGGATCCTCTAGTTGGCCTCTGTCTCTAAAATTAGATGGATCCACTTACGAGCAGTAGTGCTGTCCTCTAGTGAGATAATTATTACAATGGATCATGACTGGTATAAGCTCGCCTCGAGCGAAGCAATAAACCAGCTTACACAACAAACCACCATTCATCAAGTAAGACAGACACAGAGAGAAAGTACACCCAAGGCGAAGGCCGGAATCGAGCCCGCACCTGGTACAGTTCACAGTCTGTTAGCGTAATAGGCTGCGATCAAACCCACTAGGCCACCCGGGACCCTCGAGACCGGTTGATCCCACCAGACATATGAGATTATTTAACTGAGCGTTGCGAGTCCCTTTAAAAGTAAAAAAATAGATTTAACCACGAAAAGAGAATTGGCTTGTTTCAGGTGACGTATTTCTAACCGGCTTTCACGCCTACCCTTACGAAAAAATTTATATGTTATACACATTTTAATATGAAAGGGGAGTTGGCAACGATGGTAGTTTATTTCATTATAACTTTGTTATAGTCTGGCTGCCACAACTTAGCATCCCAAATATTTTGATTGTGGAAGATTCCACTTTGAATTAATGTTTTAAGCCGAAGGAGGCAGCGTGCCAGCCCAAAGCGTTTGGCGAGAAGAGGGGATTGTTGGTCGAGTTCGATTGTAAATAATGTATCACACTAGAACTACACATCAGTTATCGGCGATAGAGGATTGTTGTTGATTGCTGGTAGCGGTTAGTGATTATACGTGTATTTCTTTGTTATATTAACTTGATCATTAATCGATATAAGAGTGAACCCGATGCAAGTTCGATCTACCCTTCAATTGATAATCTGTTTCTAAACCTTAAAGAAATATGCGCCTATAAAAGCAATGAATCGCCAAACATAGCAACTCTTGCCCAGTACCAAAACCATCCTTACCTTTTTTTGAAGTGGACTGTTCCACAATCAAAATATTTGGGATGCTAAGTTGTGGCAGCCAGACTATACCAGCTTCAAATAGCAAAAATTTACAGCACTACTTAGGTTCACTTTTTTCTTTTTCTATTCTTTTTGGAGTTAATTGGAATAAATAGAGATTGGTAAAAATAGATAATTAGTGCCCATTCTCAAAAAAGGTGGGAACTCAAAAGGCCCACTTTCATTATAATGGTTCACAACACAAACTAACAGCTGACGACGCGAAGTTGTGGAATATAAAAGGGGTGTAGAGGAAGGATAGACCTTTCGGATGGGTGTTATGGTTAAAATTCTACATATTTTAGCTTTAATTTTTAAGACCAAGATTATCGATTTCTGTTTAGTGGTTTTCTTTTTATAGGCATTTTTGAGAAACTCTGAACATCAGTTCTTACCTAAACCTTACATTTCTTTTGCGTTTCCTGAAATATAAGGTTTTTCAACAGTTAGGAAATTTTTTCATGGAAAACAAAACTACGTATATATAAAACTGTAATAAGACCAACAGTTATATATGGGTCGGAGACCTGGACCTTGAATCAAAAGCAAGAGAAGATGTTAATAATTTGGGAGCGAAAAATTTTAAGAGTCATATTTGGACCTATCAAAGAAGGTGATGTTTGGAGAAGGCGATACAATTGTTAAGTGGCTAGGCTATTTGGAGAGAAAGACATTATTAAAATCATAAAAACAAAGAGAATTCAATGACTGGGACATATGGAAAGAATAGACGATAGCAGAGGCACAAAGAAATTTTTCAAGATGCAATGTCAGGGAGAGAGAGGAAGAGGAAGACCTAGAAAAGATGGATAGATGAAGTGGAAAGAGATCTGAAGGCCGTAAAAATTAAGAGCTGGAAAGCGAAGATCAGAGACAGGCGACTTTGGAGTCGCATTGTTAAAGAGGCCATGGTCCAGCACGGACTGTAGTGCCAGGGAGTAGTAGGAAATTTTTTCTCAGGCACTATAAAAGAAATCAACAAATTTTGTTTTATTATTTATTCCCCATTAATAGCTCTGATTTAAACTAAGGAATTTTTAATACCTCTGCTCAAAAAAAAAATATATAACTTTAAATCTGATTTTTTTTTGTGTTTTTGATACATATTTTTGAAAAAATCACTGTAAAAGTATTTTTTTATACTTTGAAATATCCTCAGTTTAAATCAAATAGCTATATGTAAAGAACCAAATCTAAAAAAAGTTCATGATGATATCTTATATAGTTCCTATGAGAAAAATGTTCCTAAAGTTAGGAAAATTAACATGGGTGAGATAAAACCATCCGACTCCCCTTAAGACTGAAATTCGATATTTTAAAATAATAACATTTGCAATTTTATAACATAACAATTTAACTTTTTGGAAAAAGTTATATTAAAATTAACTACCATCCTTACTAACTGCAACCCCATATTCAGATGTGTATTACATTACTTTGTTGTAAATCAGCATATCCTCACTTAAGTTCCCACATGTGCTATCTCATTTTCTCAACTTGGCTGAAGTATACATTGACGCCCGGCAGTAAAGTCGCCAATCTGGCAACCCCGCCAAACTCAGTTTTACGGCATTGGGTTTGGCGACAATTTTTGACTTGTCGCCAAACCCGGGCGCTGATGTATACTTTAACCAAGATGCGAGAATGAGATAGCACATGTGGGAACTTAAGTGACGATATAAAGATACTAAAAGCCAAAATGAAGAGTCAATATTTGAAGCTTCGCTGTGTTTGTCCCCATAATACTCTTACCTACTCGCTTTCTTCAAGTCGTTGTTGAAAACGTAGTTTTGTTGCTACCATGGAAACCAAGTGGTCGGAGATCATTAGATTTTAAGTGGGTACTTTTATAGGTATCGGCAGTTGCTGATTGCTAAGAGCTTTCTCGAAGATATGGATTGTGTGTCGCTGCTTGTTTGAGTTTGACATTTTGTATTGTTTGACAAAGGGGTGTCAGGACCTTTAAAAATTACAAATTAGTCTAAAAAACTTCAAATAAGGTTAGTTTGAAATATTGTTGCACTAGAGCTACACGAGGCTTTCTTCAACGGGGGGGGGGGGGATAATTCAGAACCACAGTCAAATGATGAGTTGACACCCGAGTAGGCACCCTATGCAATCGTAAAAGGTGACATCGTTCGCAGGGTTGGGACTTTGAAGCATATTTAACGTGCACTCCCTCTGAACGGGGTATTATTCGTCGGACATTTTTTGGCTGCACGAGCCGTGGAAGTTATTTTGGCGACGCCCGGACCCGAATCTTGGACCTTCCGCATGCAAGGTGAACGTCTTAACTGACGGCCTCCCAGATTCCGCTTCAAATGAAATATCATATTCACAAAAACATTAAAAACAAGAAGTTCTTAAAGAACTAAAATAGCCTACTTTCCTCTGTTACTTAAATACTTACTGAAATTCTAATCGGGAAACAACTAGGTTCATAACAGTAAATATCATCAACAATCGTTTCTACACTAGATTTACACACATTAGAAAAAAAATCGCTAAACACAGTATCCAGCTATAATTTAAACTTCTAAAAGCCAAAATAAACTATTTTCCTTATTATTCTTTCGCAAATAACTTAATATTATTAATCGTATGCTCGTTTTCTTTGTAGTTCGAAGAATAATTAAATATTTATTAATAACAAAAATAATGAAACTACTCCAAACTGCATTCAAAAATAAATGTTCTAAATTAAAATTAAGCAGAATTGTATGCAAACAAGAAGTTCATAAAGAACTAAAATAGCCTACTTTCCTGTTACTTAAATACTTACTGAAGTTCTAATCGGGAAAAAACTAGGTTTCTAACAGTAAATATCATCAACAGCCGTTTCTACACTAGATTTATACATATTAGAAAAAAAATCGAAACACAGCATCCAGCTAATAATTTAAACTTCTAAAAGCCAAAATCAACTATTTTCCATAATATTATTTCGCAAATTAATTAAATATTATTTATCGTCTGCTCGCGATTTATTTGTAGTTCGAAGAATAATTAAATATTTATTAATAACAAAAGTAATGAAACTCCAAACTGCATTAAAAAAATAAGAAATGTAAATTAAAACTAAGCATAATTGCATGCAAAAGTATGCCTTGCCGCTTTCTTGTTAGATAATTAATGAACAATCAAAGAATCAAATTGTGCTACATTTTATGACGTCATTCCAAACTGATTCATGAAAATATTATTTTGCTTCAAATATGTTTAAATAAATAAAGTTTATCATGCCATTGTTGATTTGGCAACAGTGATTTAAATGACTCAAAATTGAATTTCAATGCTAATTCAATGGGAAATTCGCCGACAGAGAGTAGATTTATGTCCGTCCGGACGTACAGACAGACGGACAAAAAGTATGAAAGTTGGGTATCTGAGGTCATAGCTTTCTAACAAAAAAAGAATTTTTAAGATCCGATGGATAGAACCGATTTTGGAAAGGGGGTACGGACGGACAGACGGACGGACAGACAGACAGACGGACGGACAGACTGACAGACGGACTGACAGACGGACAGACGGACATCGACCGCATGTCAATACCTACTTTTTCATTTTTTTAATTCTTTCGAATTAAAAAAAGAAAAGTAGGCTAAAAATATGCCTTGCCGCTTTCTTGGTAATTCAATTAATAAACAATCAAAGAATCACATTGTGCTACATTTTATGACGTCATTCCAAATTGATTCATGAAAATATTATTTTGCTTCAAATATTTTAAAATAAAGTTTCTCACGCCATTGTTGATTTGGCAATAGTGTTTCAAATGACTCAAAATTGAATTTCAATGCTAATTCAATGGGAAATTCGCCTACAGATAGTTGATTTATGTCCGTCCGGACGTACAGACAGGCGGAGAAAAAGTATGAAAGTTGTATCTCTGAGGTCATAGCTTTCTTACAAAAAAAGAATTTTTAAGACCCGAATGATAGAACCTATTCTGGAAGGGGGGGTACGGACGGACAGACAGACGGACATCGACCGCATGTCAATACCTACTCTTTCATTTTTTTAATTCTTTCGAATTAAAAAAAAAAGTAGGCTAAAAATTACCATGAGTTAGTAAAAAAAGTTCTTAACTATAGATATTTTCCTTTCTAAAGAATCCCAAAAAGAATTCCATAAAAAATATTAATAAAGTCTTGTTTTAAAATTTAAAATATTCAACCTAGTGTTGAACACGTGCTAATTTATTGCGCAAACTACACGCAGAATTAAATATGGTTAAAATGCAATAATAAATGTCGTAGAAACATAATACAGAATTACACCAGAAAAAGTCGACACCGTAATGTAGTTTTTGTAGTCTATAATAATTATATAAGTATAGTTGACAACTACAAATAATTGAAGAGTACAGGGGAAGAACCGCTTGATTTATTAGGAGTCGTCCCGTAATTATGTCTGCTTGACGGACATTGTTGGCAGGAAACCGGTTTCTCTCTTTCTTCTTCGCTTGGGCCAAGCGTCGGAATCGTACATAGCGTGAATCTCGGTAGGTAGAAAAGTCGTGGTTTAGGACTTTTCAATTAATTTGCGAATCTTAAAATTTCTCTTGATTGTTTTAGAAAAATTCGTGATTTTTAATCAATCGTACTTTATTTTTAAAGCTTAACATGATGATATACACAGTCTTTTGATTAAAACGCGGAACTGAATTTCTGGGTTGCAGTGAGAGAAGATGCACAAGAAAGTGAGAAACTGGTTTCTTACACCAGTTTAGGCGATTACTCGCTATCACCGCCAAAGATGCCTGATGAGGAAAGTTTTCTACGAAATTAAGCGGGTTTTTCCCCTGTACTCTTCAATTTAAAGTAAAGTTGGTTGAATAGAAATTAAATTGTCATACGTCAAGTTCTAAAACAGCTTAATTTGATAAATGGGCATTTATAAAGTGGAGTAGTAGTCAAATATCATTAAAAAATCCTGGCGTTTTTGTCAATATTTCAAAAACGAGATGGAATTAGGACAAGTATGATACCTTATACCTTATTATGATTACCTTACATTTATTGAGCGATATCTGCGAAAAAAATTTACAGTATGTCGGGTTAACGGCAGAAAGATTAATGTAGCTATTAAAAATTAAGTAAATACTAGCTATTTTTTTTTCGCTTTGGGGGGCACTTTTAGTTAAATTAGTTTTATATAAATTATGGAATTGAGTGTCGAACAATAAACGAAAAATGTTTTTAGTATTTGTCCAATAATTTGGATATCTGAAGTTCAAAGAGATTTTCTTTGCACGAAAAATTAAATCGTAGTGAATGGTTAAATCAAAACGTATGTTTTAATTTTCTTTCAGGTAAAAATTCCATGAGTTAATATAGGGTAGACTGACCAGTGAGTGAACAGTTGGTAAATACATTTAAAAAATAATGATTGAAAATCATTCCACTGGATGAATTGGCAACACTGACTTCCTCCCATCTAGTAGGAAGCTATCTAGTCTATGAATCTATGAATCTAGTTTTTAATTAAAATCCAACATGTTTATTGACTGGACTTTTTTGTGTTCATTCACTGGTATAAGAACTGTTCATTCACTTGGCTTTTGTACCACTTTTTATTTGGACCCCCAAAAGACCCAAAGCAATGCAATATAAAGTCACCTCCTTTTTTTGTAGAATTTACATCTAATGACAGATGTGTTCACATTGTCATACACCAGAAGCTATATTTTCTTAAAAAATGTATGAATTTTCATAAAACAAATTGTGCTTAAGCGTTCATTCACTGGTTAGTCTACGCTACTTATAAAAAACAAAAATCGCAACTAAATATTAAGTTTTTATAAAAATTTTAATTGAAATAGGAAAAAATGAGTATGGGATATCCTATACCGTTGAAATATTTCACAATGAAATTTTGTTCACCATTTATATATCAGTTTCGTTTTCAAGAAGATGTAAAAAGTCAGTAAATATGGAAAACAGAAGTAAACATAAAATATTTATTTTTTAAGGCAAATCTTTTTGCTAACAAAGTATAAAACGTATGAGCTCATTTTTCTATGAAAAATAAAATGTTTAAACGTTATATGTAATTTTGTATTTTTTATATGTTAAATCTTTCTTCACTACAGCCATCAGTTTACAAACAACACAATTCTAGAGGAAGAAATATATTTAGAGACTACAATAGATCGGAAATAATTCAAAGGAAAACCACAATGAACGTTCCAATTTATAGAATTTTATGAAAATTCAATTTCAGGAAATAAAAAATTGTTTCAACTTTCTTCTCTAAATAAAAACATTTTCCGGAAAAACAAACTATCCAAAACCGTTTACAAAAATTATGGAACAATAATACACTTTCTAAACCAACGTCCGCTCGCATTTCGCTTGAAATAAAAATTGAACATTTTCCTATTTTGAAATAAATGCTGGTTATTTTATGTTGCTGAAAATGTTTTCGATCTGGATTTCTCGCCATTTATAAGTCGTGACAAAGGTTCTCTGTTTTCAGGGATAGAATTGTCGATTTTTTATGTGGGATACCGGTATCCCCACCTAAAAGTAGCCGAAAAATATGGGTAATGAAAGTAAAACAAGTAGGTTTGTAACAGAATCGGTCACTTAACCCGCTTCCACACAACAGTTGTATTTAACAGGTAACGGCGACAAACACATCATTGATATTCTATATTAATCATTTACATGCTCAATTTATCTATACTCGCCGCCAACCAAATTAGAACACGTTAGGGATGGCAGTTTCTTAGAAAAACCGGTTTTTCAAATACCGGTTCCATCCCTAAAGTGTAACAAATAAGGGTGGCGGGAACTATAGTTTCATTTATTTCATTTCGAAAATTCAATCATTATTACTTTTCGTTTGCAAAAATTAATTTGTATTTCAAAGAATGAATATGTAATATTCCTCGCTTTTAAAAAGAATGAAAATATTTCTTATCAACACAACATAACAAAGAATCTCGTAGTGAAATATATTTGACGTCTTTCAAACTGATCGATGTCGCAAAAATAAATTTATTTTAATTTATTGTCTAAAAGAATTAAATTTTCTCGAGCGATTGTTGGGAATGGCAATGGTGATTAATTCTAATAAAAATGGCTTCCTATGCTTTTTAAATGAGCATTAAATTTTGCAGTTTTTTACATAATTGAAGTACTTCGAATTCTTTTCTGAAATTGTCAATGTATTCTAATTTCGATATGCGTTGAATTTTTGGACGTATCACACTTGTCCGTAGCATTTGTAGTTTGGACTATGAAAGTGGAAGACGGACGGACAGACGGACGGACTGAACGATTATAATACCTTCCACTTTTTACGTTATAAACGTAGTGTGGAAGCTAAAAAGAGCATTTTTAAGAAAAACTAGGTGTAAATCTTTTACTTTCAAAAAGTAAAACGTTTTCGCAATACAAGTGTATTTTCTTCATATATAAAACCACATTTAACGAAAAACAATCTCTTGCAAAATATTTACAAAACTTAAAAGCAAAATTCATTTTAATCTAACACCCACTCGCATTACGCTCAAAACACAATATGGTCTGACGGAACATTAAGAGGGATTGTCAGTCCCATAGAGCTAATGCATTAGTTTTGGAATAACAACTTTTGCAAAAGAATTGATTTGCTATGTTATCCCATTTTTACCAGGTTTAGGAATCATCATAACATCAACTTAAAACAAAATTGGAAAAGAAAATAACATCCGGTTATTTAATTATTAATTGATAAAGTTTTAAACTAGTGTCGCCATCTGTTGTATATTTTTGGCATTTTAAAACTTCAAAAATGTGTAATTAAATAACTAGATAACATTTTCGTTTCAAAATTGTTTCATTTCGATGTTATGTTGATTCCCATACCTGGGGGGAAAGGGCTAACATGGCAAAGCAATACTTCTGCGGAAGTTGTGATTCCAAAACTGACGCATTAGCTCTATGGGACTGACAATCCCTCTTAATATGATAAATAAAGACCCTTCTATACAAAACTAAAATTGGCGTTTTGTAGGTAGAATAAGAGTCCAATTAACAAACGCTTCTTTTCACTAATCGAGACAATTTGTGCCAAATTAGACTTAAAAGTGATCTGTTGAGTATTTACAAAGACCTTGGTTAACGGAAGTTGCCAGATGCTTTAATAACTCAAAAATTACTAGTAACTATCAGTTTTAGGATATTTAATTTTTTTCCGAGATGTGAACGTTGTTTTCTTATTTTTTGTTACCAACCTTTTTCAATAAAAAAAATATATAAACTATTTTTTTTTAATTTTCTGTGGCTATCGTCATTGTTAACAAATATATTGCAGCAATATGCCCGTAGCATGTTGCTAGTTAAAATAAATTGTGAGGTAAGATATAGAGATTGAGCTTCTTAAGAAGAACGAAGTAGACATTCGAACAGATGATTCACGTGTCCCTGAATTTTGAACGTTCGTATGAAATCATCCTCTACAACCCGTTTAGCTCCAAATGAGGTCATTTTCTCCGGGTTCCGGACCTAATCCCGATAAGCCAAAAGACCGACAGGGTGGAAAACCCGACAATTTTATAAACTTACTTGTGCTTAATTAAGAGCAATTTTATTTTTTAAAAATTGCATTTAGGGGGGGTGGACTTTTCTTTCATTGCTAAGCAAACATAAAATACTTTTGGTTCGAAAAAGGTATATAACATATATAAATTTATCGGAGTAGTTTATTGTTTATGTGTATTTTTTCAGCGTTTTCGTTTTATAATTTGGACTTATTTATTATGTGGCCTGGTCTCGACGGATACAATTTTGTCTTATAATAGGTAATGTAGTAAGTTGATATCATAGTTAAAGTATTAGATTGGCAGATCACGTGACCTCCAATGCTAACGACGGGACGCGCATGGAAGCCAAATTAAGAGGGCAAAATGGCCAGTGTTGCTGCCACTTTAAGGAGAAAAATACTACGAAAAAATACCATTTAATTCTAAAATTACAAAAAAAATACTAGCTGCAATTTGGAATATTTTTAGTGGCTTTAAATCCTTTTCTAGTATTTATAAAATTAAATGGTATTTTTTCATAGTTAGTTAACATACATAGTTTCTAAAATTACCAAAAAAAAATTACTAGAAAAGGATTTGAAGTCACTAAAAAGATTCCAAAATGCAACTAGAATTTTTACGATATTTTTTTGTAATTTTAGAATTAAATGGTATTTTTTCGTAGTATTTTTCTCCTTGAAGTGGCAGCAACACTGGCCATTTTGCCTCCTTATTTGGCCTCCATGCGCGTCCCGTCGTTAGCATTGGAGGTCACGTGATCTGCCAATCTAATACTTTAACTATGATATCTATGGTTGATACCGATAGTGTGTTTCGCTCTAGCGATTATAAATTTTAAATAGAACACAACAATTTTTAACAACAGTTAATATATTATTTAAAATAAAAAAACAGGATTGCCAGCTGAAGCCATTAAACGCTTGAATAATCTATGAATTAGTTTTGGAAGCTTTCTGGCGGCTTCAATAGTTTTTCTCGCCAAGCATATCCCTACATTCGTAGCTCCATGCCGGTACCACTTTTATTTGCGCCACCCTGTATCTTTCTGGTACCGTTGAACAGCTGCATGTGAACGCTTTTTGTTATTCCTTCTCTCGCAACTTTTAAGAATTTTGTAATATTTTTTATAAACATTTATATAATAAGAAATCGTTCATAAAACTGTTGGCGGATTTTAAGTACACGCAAACACTAATAATACAAATGGGCCGTAGTGAGCCTAGTGGTCAGCGTCTCGGTCTCGGGATCGGAAGGTCCTGCGATCGAGTCCCGGTACCACTGAAGACCTACCGAGTATATGCGGAGTACGCGCTCGTTAAATCTGTTGGGTCCGAAAGTCCTCTAAGTTCCCATACCAAATCAATACCTCTGGGGGTGACAAGCCAATTCTGGGGATCCTCTAGTTGGCCTCTGTCTCTAAAAATTAGATGGATCCACTTATGTGTGTGTTGTCTGTTGTGTCTGTCTTACTTGACGAAGGTTTATAAGCGGGTCGCTGACCAAGCACACAAACCTGAATATATATGTCTACCAACCAACCAACCATAATACAAATGTAATGTGGTTGTAAAAGTTTGTAAGACTACTGAAATTAGAGATGTTTTGGACTTTCAGGCTTTGGAACTTTTCCCTAACTACACAAAAAAATTATCATCTTCAATTTTCTGTAATATATATTTACTAATCAAAGAAATAAACCCATAAGCGTTTTGAAAAAAAAAATCGACCTGGAGCTCTGATTTAAGTATGGCAGATTGTGCAGTAAAAACTAAACACGAAAAAATCGCTGTTGAACATTCCTTGCTGCTATAGCAAAGGGTAGAAGTAACCCAAAAAACGCTTCATAACTGGATAGTATTATGCAAAAAGGAGTTAACCCACAAAACATAAAAAAAATGAGTTATCCAACTCTGATGGTAAAATATGTTGCTTTCTACATTAAGCAAAAATGATTTAAGCCCTATCAGCGTTTCAAGGACTAATACAGATAACATTTTAACCCACAGAGCTCATGATTTGCCAGATTTTGTTGACTTTAAAGCCCATTATCTCAAAATCAGGTTTTTGTGGGTTGAGTCGTTTTTGCATAACACCATCCAACTCTTAAATGCTCGAGGTTATAAGCATAGAAATTTGCATCAAAATTGTCTATAAAATATTCGACAACATGCGCAAAAAAAATATGTTTTTGTTGTGTATAGTCTCACTTTAGCGTAACTTTAGTAGCTCATTAAATTATGAAACAAATAAAGGGTAGTCTGGAAGTTCTACCAGTAAACAATTTACTTTTGCATACTCATTTAGTTACCACTTATTTTATTAAAATAAATTAAATATTAAATTATAGGTTAGGTTAGTTTTGAAACTTATTCCATCAAGCCTACAAAGGTTATTCCAGTCAAATTTTTCTACCGGAAAGTTCAGGTTTTTTTTTTTTAACATTGTACTTTACCTTTGTAGACTTTAATGTGCTAAAAGCAAATATTCCTATAAAAAAGTCCCATCTTTCCTCGTTTCCTCCAAATTGAGCAATGAAAAGTGAACTAGTGGCTTTTTAAGTGGTATTTATAAGTACCGTCGGGGCATAAAGGGTTAAACCAAAGGATTTTAAAGAACTCGGAAATTTCGCAACAATTGACTGGACAGGACAAGGACCTAACCGCGGATGGTATCCTTAGTGGCATGTTGTCTTTATCATCTGCCTCCCGTTGAAAACAAAACCGAAGAGCTATTGCCAGATCCTCCGTGAAACAAACGTGACACCCCATTGTAGGCGGTATACATTTTCCCTAACCTCAGGAAAGGTTGTCGATTTTTCAGTTTGCCGATGCGACAATTGGAGCGTTCACAGGCGATGGGATAAATCAACTTACGGTTTTATCAACAATATACGAAAGTTAAAGGAATGGGAGCTTTCTAAATTAAACTTGCAGTGACATGGGTGCCAATTATTGTTACTCTAAAAGACCAATACAGATAACGTTAATATTGTTACTACTTGAACAAATTGAGTTGATTAAACCGATTACGGTATTGTAAGAACAATTCCGTCGCATGTAAATGCTACAACTTGGTTTTTTGCAACTGTGTTAAATAATTTTTATTAATAAAAGCTTGTTAATGTAGATACCAAATAAATAGTTTGTAGTACAATTAATCAATAACTTTGAAAAATATGCGTAAAAGTGATTAAGGTGGAATTTGTGGAACAGTAAGTATGATAAGAAGTAATAAAACAGTGGCGGATGAAACGTTTCTGAGAGTTTTAAATAGCTTAAAATTTCCAATTTTTTACATTGCAATAATAGTTTGACCCTTCAAACATTACTTTCTATCTATTTTCCCGAAAAAAAGTAAAAGAAATATTAACGAAAAGAATGTTGCCGTCGCAGTTAAACAAAACTCATTAAACTATGACTAAATTACGAAACTAAGATAACCTAAGCTTATTTTAACCACTCTGCAATTTCAGTATATTTGGGTTAATTCAGTAATAGACAAATAATTTGTCTTGGTTTTATTTATTACAACTACCACTTTTTTATTAAAAAAATTCTAAATTATATATTTAACTTTTAGTTATCTACTATTAATTTGTAATGTTATTCAATGTATTATATAACGGCAGCGTGCTTATTTGCACGCTTCTAGTTTTAATAGAGTTACTTTTTTTGGGTAGTGTATTTTGCGCCAAACCGACGTGATCAGGGAATGTTGTTATATTTAGTAGTTTACCATGCACAGTGGGGGGCGGGAACACATTGGGACCCTTTATATATATATATTATTTTTTTCTAAGAGAGTTCTATACTTCAATAGTTAGCATTACCTGTTTGCTTAAATACGCATATTTTGCAAAGCTCTTGATATTAATATTTATAAAAATATAGCTGATATTCTGAAGGTCAGTAATTTGATCCAATGTGCCTCATTGAATTAGGGATTGGACCATAATACGAATTGCGCAACAATTGTACTAAAAAAATGATATCTGCAAAATAAAATTATGGTAACAAATTATTTACATCTAAAGATAAATACATTAATAATAATTGATTAATTAATGCGAATATTTAATTTAAAGTCCGGCTGTCACTTCTTACATACAAAATATTTTATATGTGGAATATTTCACTTTGAAAAAAGGCAGAGAACCTAAACGAGGCAGGGTTGCCAATCCCATGGCGTTTGTCGAACACAGGGGATTATTGGGTTAGTTCGGTTGGAAAAAATGTGTTACACTAAAACTACACATTGGTTATTTGTGAAAGGATGATTCTAGTTAATTGCTGATAATCGTCATCAATTGCACATGCATTTCTTTTCTATCTTGACTTGGTCGTTAATAGATTTGTATTATCTGTAGTATGTATTATTTAACAGATTCAGTATCACTTCGGGGAACGCTTTAAGTCAAAATATAGTTATGCAATAATAGTGAACCCGATGTAAGTTCCAACTGCACTTCACTTGAGAAACTGTTTTGTTTAGTTTGAATTATCGTCGCACTAGAGCTACACGAGGGCTATTTACGACGGGCGTCGTATTTTTGAACCACAGTCAAGTGACGAGCCGACACCTGAGTAGGCACCCAGCGCAACCGTTAAGGCGACATCGTACGCAGCGTTAGGACTTTGAAGGATATTTAACGTGCACTCCCCCCACACGGGGTATTATTCGTCGGACATTTTTGGCTGCACGGGCCGTTTGCAGGTCTAACCGAATGGGCTCCCCAGCCCTGAGAAACTGTTTATACATCTTAAAGACATATGCGCCTGCAAAACAAATGAATCGCCAAATAGAGTACTATTGCCTAAATCTTCCTTAACCCTATTTCAAATTGGTCTGTCCCACAATCAAAATATTTGAGATGCTAAGAAGTGACATGCGGACTTTACAATACAATTCCTTTAATGGTATTACTGTTATAATAAAAATCTGTTAAACATTTAAAATTGACTTATCATTACTTCATTTAAATATAATTTATATACATTAAAAGAGCCATCCGCCGTGCATTTACCAAGCTGATTGTGAGTGTTTAACAGCTGGTAAAAATTACGAAGCCCGTTGGCAATAGCCCTCGAGTAGTTTAGTTTGTCAATGGGATTAGCAAATTTAAACCGTTTTCAAGGGGCCCTGGTGGTCTAGTGGGTTTGATCGCAGCCCATTACGCTAACAGTCTGCGCACTGTACCTGGTGCTGGTTCAATTCCCACCTTTGCCCTGGGTGTACTTTCTCTGTGTGTCAGTAACAATTCTGTTTGTCTGACTTGACGAAGGTTTATAAGCGGGTCTCTGATCAAGCCCACAATCCGGAAAATACATGTACCAACCTACTTAACTAAATAAACCGTTTTCAAGTGACGAAGCCGACGCCAGCAATTCACTGATTAAACATAGTGCTACGAATATTATCAAAAATTGCAAATAAGTTCAATTTGTTGTATTTTTAGCACCATTTAATTTAATCAATCGTAACACATGCCGAGAGCGTGTCGGAAAAACATCGTTATGTCATCGGCGCCAGTTGGCGACAACACGATATATTCTGTTCCGTCTCTATACAGTTGCTAACTGTGAACTTTATTAGTGAGAACATTATATTTGCTGAAATAAAGGAAATTGTTCTTGTGAACTGTCGTTTTTTAACACTTTCGCTACGCAGGATTTTTGTTTCCGCGTAATATGTGATAGTAATATCATTATCGAATCCTTAGTTGTACGGCAGCCTGGGACGTTTTCGTAACAATAGACTGCCTATGACAAGGACTGAACCGTGGAAGGTATCCCCAGTGGAATGTTTCCTTTACCCACCGTCCCCCGCATTATGTCACGATTTATGTCATTGCCTACTTTAATCACTAACACAGCGTGCATTCTAGAGCTAGAACAAGCAGGTTCCACAATACGATAAATTTGCTTGACTAATAAATTAATGATATACTTTTGCCTAATTAATGTTGCGTTAAGTTATAAAACGAATAAATTCCAAACTAAACGTTTTACCAAATACAAAGCAGGTTTTATGATATTCATACTAATAAATTTGCTTGACTAATAAATTAATGATATACTTTTGCCTAATTAATGTTGCGTTAAGTTATAAAACGAATAAATTCCAAACTAAACGTTTTACCAAATACAAAGCAGGTTTTATGATGTTCATACTAATAACCCAGCAAGAATTAAACGATCCCCCCCCCCCCCCCTGCTCACTTCTTCCTCGGCTACCTTATACTCTACGTCACCGTAATGCTTGATTTTTGAGACTTTTTGCGGATTTATTTAAGTTTTGGCCATTATATCTAATTTTTTTTGTTTTTCTCTCTAGGCTGTCTCTGAACCATGAAATAGTGATGTTATTACCTCCTAGATATGTTTACGGATTTAGGCGCCTCGTGTCGTATTGTTCAAAACTGTCCGAAATAAGTAAATTAAAAAAAATTGTTTAAGTACCAGTTTTTTAATTTAAAATAATTGCAGATGATATTTTAATTTGCAAGAAAATTTTATTCTCGTTTTTCTGTTAGATACAAAATATTAAAGCAGTGAGCTCCTTTGCATGCTGCTAGTTATCATAAAATACTAGGCAAATAAATGGTAGGTATTGAAGGTGGTGAAAAAAATAGGGAATTTTTCGGGTCGTTCGTTATTGTACTAGGGTAAAAATATTTTAACTCAGAAAATTATCTACACAGATGGTATCCCGATTTCTCATAGGCTGGCTAAGACAAGGACAGATCAGTGGAAGGTATCATCAGTGTCATGTTGCATTTACCCACTGTTCTCCGTGCTAAGTCTGCTT
This sequence comes from Oedothorax gibbosus, assembly GCA_019343175.1. Classification (NCBI taxonomy): domain Eukaryota; kingdom Metazoa; phylum Arthropoda; class Arachnida; order Araneae; family Linyphiidae; genus Oedothorax; species Oedothorax gibbosus. The sequence continues at coordinate 150,312 of JAFNEN010000577.1, forward strand.
GCTGAAACAAGCTGAAGAGTTCAGTATTTTTTTATAACAAATATTTTATGTTATTTTCAATTTATGTTTTGGTAATTAAAGTCACACATTAGCTACCAAATATGACGTTGTTGACCTCTAAATACGTTTACCACCATTAAAACACTTAATCAGCCAGTATCTCCAGCCGAAACCAGCATTAACTAACACTATAGTTAATACTAGTTTCCACTACCTAAAACTAAATTTGAATAACTAATTATAGGTTTACGGAAAATATTGACCTAGTTTTGATTAATAAACACTAGGAATGCATTATATAATTTAGAAAAAAACAGATAATTTTCCCAAATATTAACATAAGTGTATTGCCATAATGCTAGAAAACTATAGTTACCATAAAAAATCCTACTAGGAAGAACTCCCAGAAATCTATTAAAAATAACTACCAGAAATATAGTACTTAGGCTTGAATACTAGAAATCTACTAGACCTAATCACTATACATCTCCCTGCCATACTCCCCCACTCGCTTTTTCGCGACCATTCAATGACATTCTGCCATGTTCTTATTCCCGCCATACCGGAGGTGGAGGTAGCTACGCTACCATGTACTCCTTAACCTGTTAAACGTCGTCGTCGTCACTATACATCTACTTACCAAAAATATACTTAATAGCGAGAGATAGGGAATACTGAATACATTATTATAAGATTTGTTGCGAGACACTCAGGGTTATGAAGAAGTTGAGTATGAAAAAGATATATATTTATTCTCGTACCTTTCTATCAAAAAATATTTTAAATCCCATCAGCGTTTTTTTTTTAAATTATGTAATTTTTTAAAAAAAAATATGTTAGTTTTGCACTATGTTAACGGCATAGATAGCAAATGGAAGGAATTAAATTTATAAAATAAATGAAATAGAGATGGAACAATGCAAAGCTTAATAAAAATACTCAAAACGATGAGAAAAACAGGAATAAAAAAGGAACATTATAATTTTAAATAATAAGAAAGTAAGAATTAGGAAGAAAACCTAGAACTTAGTTTTTAACAAAACACTTTAAACATTTAAAATTGACTGTGTAAATTTGTTTTTTTTTTTAAAATTCGAAAGTAAAGTTTACAAATTGGTTTTTTTCAATTAATTAATAAGAAACTGAAAAAACTTTAAAAAATGGAAAACCGTTTTTTGGCCATTGAAAAACCGGTTTTATAAAACCGGTTCGGTTTTACCGGCGTTGTAAAAAACCGGTTTTTGAAAAACCGCCATCCCTAACGTGTTCTAATTTGGTTGGCGGCGAGTATAGAACTAAAGTTGAAACAGACCGTCATATGACATATTGACTGAAAAGCGTACGGACAGATGAGCAAAAAAGAATAAAATATAGATGATTATGTTATAACTATTCACAAAAAAATAATTTTCTTTAAATCAGACGGTTATAAGGGTGATTATAATATTCTTTCAAAGAACAGATGGATTGGCGGACGTAAAATCTTAGACAGACCAACAAAAAGTACAGAATATAGGTGTTTAATGTCATACCTTTATAATAAAAAATATATTTTTTAAATCTGAACAATTATTTTGAGAATTTCCTTAGAATAAATATTTATAAGTAAAGGCCAACTAGATTGTCGGTTCAAATGACGAATTATAATAGAGTATTATCTTTAAAGTTGCGTAATAAGCTTTCCTGTAAAATGTCAGCTATGTTTCATAATGGAAAATGTAACTTAAAATGAAATATTTTTGGCGGATGCAGTAGCAAAGTGGAATTATGAAACAAAGAGAAAGTCAAAATGACAATCAAAATTCTCTAGTTACGGTGGTTTTACTTATTCAAGAATACTTTGATTACCAGACTATACCATCTATTCTGCAAAAACAACACAGAATTCAACCTTTTTTGAATAACATGATACAAAATTTTATATTTGAATCAATAAATTCTTACCTATGTTCTTCCATACCGGCAACTTTATTTCCCATTTTTAAACCCTCAATTCACCATGGTACTGTACTAAAAGCAACACACTTTTTTAAAAAAAAACTGCATTTTGCTAAAAGTATTCAAACCTATAAAACGCTTTTATAGTTTTCTGAAAGATTTTTCTGCGGAATGATGGTAAAAGATGCATTATTTTCATTACGAAATCCTAGAATTCTCAGACGATTTTTTTATGTTTACGATTTAAGTTCGTAGGTTGTACGTTAGAAGCAATTTCTGTATATTTACATTATTTGTGTTATTGGCTTTGTTTTGTGCTAGTTTGTTTTTAAAAAGTTCGAAGCGAATACTGTTTAGACGCATAGTGCTTTGTTTTAAACCTCTTGTCTGATATTTTATCTTATGACTTGACTTTGATCACTTGACTTTTTTGAGAAATTTTAACGTACCACCAGACCTAAATATTTTAATAAAAGTATATTTACTTTTCTAAAAGTGTTCAAAGGTTTTTTGAATTAAAATCTTGAGAAGACTTCATATTTTATGGTTAGATATTTGTTCATTTATTTCTCTTGTTTTTTCTTTTTTTCTCTCCTGTATTATCATGCTGATAATACAGGAGAAATAAAAAGATTATAGAGAAATAAAAGAAATAAATAGTACAAACTCAGCAAAAAAATTAATCATCATACAAAATATACTTTTATAGTCTTTAGTGTGAAACTCGTTGTTTGCCTGTGATTAAAATATCAACATTAGGAGTAATGGAACTTATCTTCACTCGTAAATCTTCTTCAACACTTAATCTGCTTATGTATTTTTATTTTTTATGTATAAGAGTTCAGAAAATCAACTGTCACACAAGTGACTCGTAACAAATGGCATAAAAAAAGCAGAGCTGCCGGAAGGTGAAAGGGTATTAGCTTTTACATCCGATCCAGATGTTAATTAAAGATTTCTCTTTAAAATAATGTCAATGTTTAAAATAATGAGTAATATGTTTCCGTGCTCACTACTCATGGGTACAGAAGCTATTAATAACATCATGTTGATCACATCACTCACGCGTACCACCTGAAATCTTCCCACGTACCACCAGTGGTACGCGTACCACCGGTTGGGAACCCCTGAACTAATGAATAAAAATTCGAGATGAGAAAAATATAAAATGTAGAAAAAAATTCGTACTTCTTTTAACGACTCTTCTTACTGGACTTTGACGTTTATCGACGGCTATAATCAAGCCCTTGTTTTGGCCTTGCCTATGTGTTTTGAAAATATTAATATTAATTGAAAAATCAAAATCTGTTATGAAAAACTAAGCCTCGGGTGCAAACGTTGGTATTAAAGTGAATCAATATTAAAAATGTCCAATTTATGAGGATAGTATAAGTAGGTCTTTCACGTTCCACAAACATACACACAGATTCTTTCTTTTATTATTATAAATAGAAAAAAAAGTATAATCGTCTTCATTTACATTGGACTCACCATTTCGGAGAGAAAAGAAACTTTATTTTAACAACTTTGTTGGTCGCCAAGGTGCTAAAGCCCGACCAGGCAAATCAAAAACAAACATAGTGAACAAAAATAAAATACACTAATACAAAAAAGGCAAGGCACAAGGTGGCACAAACAACGAACTGTATAACATATTGATTATATAAGTCCGAATAACTTATCTATATATATTAACAAACACGATAGTATGCTATTGCTTTGTGGATTAAATTATGCTACACTCAGTCCTTGATTTAGAATGCAATGCTTTAAGTATTTGTTATAAGGCAAAATTTCTCTGATATGTAAAAATTTATAACTTTTTTCTTGAATTTATCGGGATGTCTAAAGCTCCTTAACTATATAAAAATACAGTCCCTGGACAAATTATTAGACGCACTGCAAGATTTCATGTAAATTATTAATTACCGGGTGATATTGTACCGTTTTATTATTTTAAATTGATTTGTTTTTTATATTATATTATCCAATCAATTACCGATTTATTTGACATAAAAAACAGCATTAATTTAGAAAAGCATAAGTTTATTAAGTTTTAAAGAAAAGTGAAATTAATGTTAGTAAAAGTCAATATTTAGTTGAGCCACCTTTAGCCGCTATCAAAGCTTTAATTCTGCGCGGCATGCTATCAATGCAAGACTGTACTGTCTCCTGCATTTGAGGATGATGATTCCACACATTAATAATCTTCTAATAAATAATAAATATAAATTAATCTTAATCATAATTATCTTAAAATAAATACAAATATGTAGTCTGCAACAATTATTTTGAATAAAAATCAATAATATTGTAGTTTAAATATACTATTATTACATAAAAAACTCTTAAGAAACATAAAATTGCTAAAAAAAAAATACAGTGCGTCTAATAATTTGTCCAGGGACTGTACATAAAATATATCTTGAATATCCAATATGGGGGAAAACAAACCAAGCTACCTGAGCATTAGCGAAAAAGCGCTATTAAAAGTAACTTATTGATTAAGTGCGTTGCATTTTATGTAATCTTAAGTAAAACACTTATTCTCAACACAGATTTTCGTTTTAGCTTCCACACTACGTTATAACGTAAAAAGTGGAAGGTTTTATAATCGTTCAGTCCGTCTGTCCGTCCGTCCGTCTGTCTGTCACCCACTTTCACAGAAAGAACCACAAGTCCCACAGACAAGTGGGATACGTCATTTTAAAGCAAAAAATCAGATTAGGCTACATTCCAAATTTCATTAAAAAATTTAAATTAGAAGTTTATTTAAAATTTAAATAACTAAATTTTTTTTATCTACATTGAAATAACATGCAAATTCTATTTTTATTCATATTTTCACTGTTGTCATCCACAAGTCCCACAGGCAAGTGGGATACGTCATTTTGAAGCAAAAAATCAGATTAGGCTACATGCCAAATTTCATTAAAAAATTTAAACTAGAAGCTTATTTAAAATTTAAATAACTAAAAATTAATCTACATTGAAATAACATGCAAATTCCATTTTTATTCAATATTTTCACTGTTGCCATTTCGTTAAACGTACGAGAAACTTTTGTTAAAATAAAAATACACTTTTGAAAAAATATTTATTTATGTGATATAATTCGGTTTGGATTGTTGTATTATCACAATAGAGTTATTTTAATGGTTCTATATATATGTATGTAGAAAGATGCATAGAGAATTCTAACTTAACATAAAAAAAATATGCTAAGTTTCGCTTTTATTTTTAAAGCATCAATTGTACAAATTATAAATTTTTTGAACTGTAAATTAATTTAACAAATTATAAATAAGTGAATTTTCGAAAGAAATGTAAATGGGAAATTGTGGCGACAAAAATATTTATTAAAAAAGATTACATCATTATTCTTCGAACTTCAAACAAATTTAGCAAACGATAAAGTCTAATTATTAAATCTGAGAAAGCAGATTAATGAAAATAGTTAATTTTGGCGTTTAAAAGTTTGAATTACAAATAGCTAAAGGCCCTGTTTTTATTAGAATTAAATCGCATTTGCCATTCGCAACAATCGCTCGAGAAACTTTAATTCTTTTAGACAATAAATTAAAATAAATTTATTTTTGCAACATCGATCAGTTTGAAATGACGTCAAATATATTTCACTACGGAATCCTTGTATGGTGATATGAAATGTTTTCATTCTATTTAAAAGCGAGGAATATGACATATTTATTCTTTAAAATATAAATTAATTTTTGCAAACGATAAGTAATAATTATTGAATTTTCGAAATTAAATAAATGAAACTAGCCAAATTTAGCTTGTAAATGTTAAATATAGAATTAATGTTGTGTTTGGCGCGTTTTTTCCTGTTAAACACAAATATGTGGAAGCGAGTTAAGTGACAGATTCTGTTACAAACCTACTTGTTTTTTACGTGTTTCCCTTGATGGATAACTAATGGAATTTTAGTCACAAATGGTTTATGACTTTCTTTTCGGATTATTTCCCGGGTTGTTACTAAATAAATGAAAATGATTTCTCATATTTCCTGAGTTAAATACAGAACATTCCTGGCATTTCTTCTAGAAGATTTATAGTTCTTCTTTTTTAAATAGATTTTTGGTAGTCCTTTCTTTATAATAGTTTGCTTGTAGTTATTTCTTTCAAGTATACCGGGTGGTTATAAAATAACGCTCGCTATTCGGAGAGGTCTGTAGCTTGAATGAATAATCCGAATGCAACAAGCATTGAGACACTTACTAATCAAGAAGAGTGAAAAAGAATGGAATCATAAAAAAAGAAACTAAATTACGAGGCGTAATTGGCTGTGTTGGCCGTAATTGGCCGTAATTGGCTACGCCTCGTAATTTAGAACACTGGTCAAGAGACGAGTTTCTTTTTTATGATTCCATTCTTTTCCCCCCTTCTTGAATTAGTAAGTGTCTCAATGCTTGTTGCATTCGGATTATTCATTCAAGCTACAGACCACTCCGAATAGCGAGCGTTATTTTATAACCACCCTGTATTTCTTGTGGATTCTGTTAAAGGATTTTTTTTAATAGCTAAGATTAATTTATGACTTAACCTTTTTATAATCAGAAACATTCAAAGCAAAATAATATGAATAACTGTAAAAATGGGTTAATATCGTGAAATATTTCCGTACATGTATCGTCTTTCAATGAAGAGATAATAAACATGTGTTTCAAAGCAAATTAGTTTAGTTTTTAATTATCGTCGCACTAGAGCTACACGAGGGCTATTGGCGACGGGCGTCGTATTTTTAGAACCACAGTCAAGTGACGAGCCGACACCTGAGTAGGCACCCAACGCAACCTTTAAGGGCGACATCGTACGCAGCGTTGGGACTTTGGAGCATATTTAACGTGCACTCCCTCTACACGGGGTATTATTCGTCGGACATTTTGGCTGCACGGGCCGTTTATAGGTCGGCAGTTATTTTGGCGATGCCCGGACCCGAACCTGGGACCTTTCGCATGCTAGGCGAGCGCCTAACCGACTGGGCTCCCCAGCCCTCAAAGCAAATTGGGTTAAATCCAACGAAGACTTAAATCACATTCGCTCTCTGTGAACCAAAACAACCTTCAATTACACTTCGGAATAATTTGAGTCAATGTAGTACTTCCATGCAGTTAATTATGTTCAAGGATTGATAAATTATATTCATTTGCTTTTATCTTAAGTGAAAGAACAATAATTACAAGAAGTTTTTTTTGAGAATGCTCTCGTTAAAAGAAATTGGAGCCCAATTTATGAAGTTGCTTTTGCATTAATCTAATTGCCGTTTCGTGTTTGAAATAGGTAGAATAATAGGTAAAAAAAAATTAAGATAGTTCCTTTTTCGTAGTTTTTTTTTTAACTTTCAATTTCCTAATATGAAATACTAGGTATGTAATGAAAGTATAGCGATTGGGTCGAAAATCTGAAATGGAGAAAGTTTTCTATGCGTTTTGTAAGGTCTAGATTCTAAACAAGTAGGTTCTTACAAAATCTGTCACTTAAACCGCTTCCACACAGTATCTGTGCTCAACAAAAAGCGCACTATTTATACACCTCTGAAAAAAAATCGCCAAACAGGGCCTTCAGCTTATAATGTATTTCTAAGTCAAACTTTTAAACACCAGAATTAACTATTTTCATTAATCTTCTTTCGCAAAAAAATAATTATTATTCATTATCGTTTGCTGGATTTGTTTGAAATTCGAAAAATAATAATGCAACTTTTTGTAATAAAAATCTTTTAGTTGCCACAATTTCCCATATTCATTAACTTTCTTTCGAAAAAGATAATAATAAATAATTAGTAAAATGGATGCTTTAAAAATAAAAGTGAACTTTTGCATATTCAAAGTTAGAATTCTCTATGCATCCTTCCTCATACATATATAATGAACCATCAAAAGAACTCTATTGTGATATTACAACAATCCAAACTAAATTATATCACATAAATATTCTTTCAAGAGTTTTATTTTTATTTTAAATAAAGTTTCTCGTACGTTTGACGAAATGGCAACAGTAAAAAATATTGAATAAAAATAGAACTTGCATGTTATTTCAATGTGGATTAAATTTTTAGTTTTTTAAATATTAAATATATTTCCAATTTAAATTTTTTAATGAAATTTGGGATGTAGCCTAACCCGATTTTTTGCTTCAAAATGACGTATCCCACTTGTTCGTGCAACTTGTGGTTCGTTCAGTGAAAGTGGGTGAAAGACGGACAGACGGACGAAAGGACTAAACGATTATAATACCTTCCACTCTTTACGTTATAAACGTAGTGTGGAAGCTAAAAAGCGGTTTTTAAATAAAGGTTTGTATTACTTTGTTATGCAATAATATCTTGACGGAATGAAAATGACATCATAATAAAACAAATTTGAATGAATTTTTTTCTGGTTAGTTTGATAATTATATGATAAAATTTAAAATAGTGTCACCATCTTTCGATAATCAAGGCTATTTTAAAATTTAAATTAATCTAATAGAAAAAATTGAATGGAAAACATGTTATTTGGATGTTATTACAATGCAGTCCATACTCGCTTATTCAAAGCAATTGGGGCCAAAATCCCTATTTTTTTCTCGGAAATCACCGAATAAGAGTGTGGTTGGTTAACTTAAAAATAAGTCGCACTTTTACGTTTTTCAAGATTTACGATAAACGCATATTCAAATTAGCAAAGTTAAGAAAGATTCGAACATTGCAATAAGAAAGTAATTCTCTAAATGTCACCATATTAAATTCCAAAACACCATGTTAGAATTTCGGAGCAAAAGTAACTTAACAAAAGGTCGATTGAAAAAAGAAAATATTTTTAAATTCATTTTCAGTGATTTTAAACAAATATAAATAATATTTGACAGAGCACTTTACTTACGTTGAACAAAATTTCAATCGGAATTCGAAGAATGATTTTAATATCAAAAAGTCAAGTAACATTTCACAAGACTTTATTCAGAAAGACAATTGGATTTGACTTACTTCAATCTCAGAGTTAAAATCAAAAGTTTGAGTTTGATTCATTTTGTACTTTAGTTACAATACTCAAAAATACTCGAGTTAAAAAAATTTGATATTTCAAATAAAAATATTGCAAACCTAAAAAAACATGCTTCACTGTAACGTGGGTTTAGCTACTAATACTTGCGTTTGCATAATTCTACACAAGAATTTTGCCTTTAAAATATATTTAAATAAAAAAAACATATTTCCGTCAAACGGTACTTGGCTTTCAAGTTCTAATGTTCGAACCGTTAAAATTGGGGTAGTTTTGGTGCAATATGACAAAAAGTACAATAAGATGAATTTTTCATTTCGCTGCGCGTTCGTCTTTCTATATTTTGTGTGCATGCCCATCATAGATCTTTTTTCAACTTCCATTATAACCATTCGATTTTCGAAATCCTTTTTTAAAATGGAACATTCGAAAACTATTTTTAATGCAACTTGTCGTTTGTCTTTCTTTCTAATTTTTTCTGAATTTCCAAATAGTTCTTCTTTCCCAATTAAGGTATCTCCCTACCTTGAAAACGGCAAATTTTGACAATTTTCACAATTTTTTTTTTTACTGTTTTAAAGAAAAGGCCTATTATTTATGAAAATATGATTAAAAAGGTATTTTTACTCTACGATAATTTAATCAAAGGTTATGGCTATTTTAGTGAAGTATTAGCACATTGTGTTTATATGAAAGCGTAACTTTAAACGTGTTTTCTGAAGAACGGTAATTTTCAACAACAATGTTCTGTTTAAACCTGATATCTCAAAAACTACTTGATTTAATGTAATAAAATTTTTATAGCATGTTTATTATAAGTTCAAGTGTGTTTTGAAATAAGATCTAAGTAAAATAACTGATAGAATTTATTTTATGGACTTTTTAATATTAAATTTTTCTCTTTTTGAAAAATTTCTATAAACATGGCTTTAATACTATGTAATTCCTAAAATATTAGAAGTATTGCTTAAATCTCATTTCAAAACATGTAAGAAGTCTAATGAATGACTCTGCGTAATATTTAAGGAAAAAAATAATTATTTTTCGACTTATGGTGTTTTGCGTAGCTCTTATATTTAAGGCAAATTTCTTCAAAATTTGCATATTTTTTTTAAAAAATAGATTTTAATTCCAGTTTTTTGGTAAAATATTCCATTTAACATTATTATTCATCATTACCATTAAAAATTAGTTAATTTTAAAGTATTAAAAAATTAGACACCTCAAGGTAGGGAGCTACCTTAAATAATCTTTTTTAAAGACATAACTTCATATACACAAACCTTCTAAGAAACAAAATCTTATAATAACTAATTAAATATTTCAACTTCATTAAACGAAGAACTTCGCTCTAATAATTAATTGGAATTCCAAGCCTAAGCTCCCTCTAAATAACAAGGCAAAAGCGAAATTTCCGCACCCCAGGCTACTAAAATATGAACTAAAACTGAGGTATATTTTATTTTTATAAACAGAAAATTGATAAATTGTTATAGTGATTCGGATCTGTTGTTACCGTAGGTCACATGCTGTAGGAAGTTTTCAACCTACTATGTTTCGCCAAGAATTCTTTGTTTAAAATGGTATTTCGTGGTCAAATTAATGAGTTCAGATATAAATTTAAATTCCCCTCGCATTTTTAAAACTAATTGGGTTTTAAGAAGCTTTTATCAAAGCAGCCGTGTTTTGCAAAACTGTTTTTACTTTCACCTAAGATGAAGGTAATGAAAGTATTGCCATGGGGTTAAAAATCCGAAAAGGAGGTTTTGTGTTTTCTACACTTTTTGGAAGGTGTTTATTCTAAAACAAGTAGGTTTGTAACAGAATCTGTCACTTAACCCGCTTCCATACAACAGTTGTGTTTAACAGGTAAAAAAAGCGCCAAACAAAGCATTAATTCTATATAAAACATTTACATGCTAAATTTGGCTAGTTTCATTTATTTTATTTTAAAAATTCAATAATTATTACTGATCGTTTGCAAAAATTAATTTATATTTCAAAGAATAAATATGTAATATTCCTCGCTTTTAAATAGAATGAAAACATTTCATATCAACGTACAAAGAATCTCCTAGTGAAATATATTTGACGTCATTTCAAACTGACCGATGTCGCAAAAATAAGTTTATTTTAATTTATTGTCTAAAAGAATTAAAGTTTCTTGAGCGATTGTTGCGAATGGCAATGGTGATTAAATTCTAATAAAAATGGCTTCTTATGCTTTTTAAATGAGCATTTAATTTTGCAGTTTTTTTTTAAATAATTGAAATAATTCGAATTCTTTTCAGAAATTTTCAATGTATTCTAATTTCAATGCGCTGAATTTTATGACGTATCACACTTGTCCGTAGCATTTTTAGTTTGGGCTATGAAAGTGGGTGAAGGACAGACGGACGAACAGACAAACGGACAGACATACAGACGGACTGAACGATTATAATACCTTCCCCTTTTTACGTTATAAAAGTAGTGTGGTAGCTAAAAGGGGGTTTTGAACAGTGTTTCATACATCAGTCTATCTTAAAGAGCTACTTAATCAAATTTGGCACACAAGTTCCTAGTACCTGCTGTACATCAAGGGTAACATAATAAGGTTTTCGAAAAAAATCTCGCATGCTGAAAAAGGTTCGCATTAGATTTACGTTTAAATTGCTGACTTTTTAATGAATATTTTGATATAATTAAAATTTTATTTTATAATGGTTTCAAAAACTATTTAATACATTAAATTTTTTAAGTTTAATGACAAATTTAAATGACATTTAATTTTTTTTTTAATGTTGTGACTGGAAAACCCAACAGTTCTGTAACGTGTTTATGCTACTATCTCTTTGATTTATACATCTGTATCCCTCAAGTACACTGCTCAAAACAATTAGAGGCGCACCTTCCGTACTCTTTTTCTCTTTCAGTTCCAACTTTTTATTTTTTATTTTAAATATATAATATTTGTGAAATAGATTTATTATGCATCTAGAATGAATTGGTAAAAAACGGGGGGGGGGGGGGAATTGGAATGATAAACTTTTGAATAAATTTTAACAATAATTTTTTTGAAACTTTATTTCTTAAAAAAAAAGTTCAAATCAATTTTTAAACATCTAAGAATGTTAGCATGAAGAATTTAGGGTAAATTTATTTCATAAAAGTTTTCGGGAGTTTATATTTTACCATTTTGCATTTTATTTTCCATGTTTTTCATATTTTCATTTAATTAAAACGAACATTATTTGATTCTTCAAAGGACATGATTTTCCATCTAACGATAAATAAGTACGAGCTCAACTTAGGGACAAAAAATCGCAAGCTGATGATTCCAAATGGAATCATTGGGGTGAAAGAGTTTAAACCATGCATTCCCCTAATTCTTTTGAGCAGTGTAGTTACATTTTGATCCCCATAAATGGCAAATGTGTCCGACTGACCTCGGATCTCTAAATCAAAGTGCTTTGCAATAATCCAATGAAAAACATATTTTATCAGCCACATTTTCCCTGCTGCATTGAATATTTTTGCAAATGGTTTTTTATATGATAAATGTAGCTTACTTGCAGGTGTCTATAATACCACCTTGTGAAGTTGGTTTGAATATTTCGTGCAAAATTAAAGTTTGAAAAGTAAGGAAAATATTCGAACCAATTTTTAAAAAAAGTATGATTATAGAGCCCTATAAGTTAGCTACATTTATCATGTAAAAACGTTTGTAAAATTATTCAATACAGCCTACAATATACAACATTTGTATATTGTAAAAATATACAATATACAAATGTTGCTTTAAATATATATTTTTTCCCAATTGGATTAAAACAGATGCACTTTGGTTGCGAGACCTGCGTTCAGTCGTTGGCCCTTAATATCACAATACAAATGAGCGAAAACCGCAAACATCCATATCGAAGAATAGGGACCTTTATGTTGCATGGGATAAAAATAGCCTACCTGAGCTGAGCGATACAAGAACCATAAAAATTAGGATATACCATATCGATTAAGTTCGTCTCTATCGATGTAACATGGAGCGAAAGAAGCTTTTTCATATCGTCAGATAAATCCCCCGTTAGACTTGAGTGTTTTGCTTGATACAAGACTAATGGGATATGAGCCGCAAGTGGTTATTTGATATGTTACTTGCATTGAGATTTTATGGGAAAATATAAATATATTGTTTTTCCTTTTGTATGCATAATTCAGCTGTATGGTCCTGCCTTGCTGGTAACTTTTTTAAAAAAAAGTTTTTTTTTCCTAGGCATGCCTACTAATTAAAATTTTCAAAACAAAATTTAATTTGTGAAGCGCATGTGCAATACAAAAGCAAACAATGACAAAAGAAAACTTTTAAAGTAATATTGAAAGAATTTAATGAACTAATGCTGGGGTTCCCAACCTTTTTGCACCTACTTATCTTTTATTTAAATATTGTCAAAATTGAAATAGGTTCACATCTAACACCATATATTTACCCAGATTTAAATAAACAATTCAGAGGGATGGGCGGTCCAATTCCTGCAGACAAAATAAATTAGTTTTGAAATTCTATGATTGTATTGTTTGCTATGTAAGCATTTTTTCACCATGCATAAAAATCGTAATCTTACTAACACAAAATAAATATGGAGGGAAAATGCAATTCTTTAAATCAGTTATCAATTGATAAAAAAAAATTTAATAGAAAAATTAAACTTTAAAATAAATAATTAATTAAATAACCGGATACTATTTTCTCTTTTTATTTTAGAGTTATTACGATTATCATAATTGGTGAAAAAACATTAAAAGTACTATTTCGGCTAGTTTTTAAAGCAATATTTTCATTAAAATAACATTTTTTACTAACCTTTCATATCTACAATTATAAAATACTAGCTGTTATACCCGACGTTGCACGGGCAGAGGTGGAAAAATAATTTAACTGTCAATTTAACTATTTTCTTTCATTTTAGTTACATAAGATATGAAGATTATTCAGTAATTTTCCATTTAATTACCCAACTTGGATATAGTAATGATTAATATTAATTTCAAAAAAACCTTTGATACGAAGCTCAAATTAAAAAGAATACATATTTAAGTAAAAAATAATCAGTAAGAATTAGAAATGGAAAAACAGCTAAATCTTAAAAGGGTCTCAAACATTTATTTTGACGCAATTCAAAGGAGTTCTATAATAAATTAACTTTTTTTGGGACACTTTGTAGATATAAATACAATAAGCAGTACAAATATAAGCAGTACAAATTTCTACCATAATTCAATACAAATACTGAAAAAATAAGAATTCAATGCAAATGTATACAGTACTAAATCAATGCAGATATGTACAATAATTGAATGAAAATAAATACAATAATAATTGAATGAAAATAAATACAATAATAATGCTAGAAAATTTATACCCGTTCTTCGCACGGATTAAAAATTATCAAATCGTTCCAAATATGTGTACCATATAACCTGTTATCGGATCATAAACTTATGTTACTGTTCCCGCTCGTTATAAAGTATAAAATCCCGTTTCATTGCCTTAAAATTCCAAAATGAAAAATACGCTATAAAGTGCACTCATAAATGTCATCACAATTCCCTCATAAATACATAAAACCTTTTAGCTCATTTGGCGCGTTTTGGGAAATAATTTGGCGAGAAAATAGATATAGCTACAAACACCCATTATACAGCTCTAACACAATGGCCTTCGAACAACCGACCAAATTATAAATTATTTATAAAAGAAATTGCCCATTTGGCCAGTTTTAGTTAATAATTTGGTGAGTTTGGCAACGTATTTGGCGAAAAAATAAATACATTAAACACTAATATGCAGCTCTTGTGCGATGGCCTTTATTAACCATCATAGTTCAGTAATAGCTTAACTATACATTTATTGCTTAAATATGCATACATGCAGTCAACAGAAAAATCAATGAAAAAGTCATCAAATAAACCCACAATAAAATCCGGGAATGAAGACTGGTGGAAACACGTCACTTGAAACATGTCAATTATTTTCAAATAATAAAATTAGTTTCTGAAGGTAATGGCAATAGAATAAAATAAACATTTTCAATTTTAAATGTTTTCGTCAAAAGTTTTATTTAATTTTTTCAGCCGATGGCATCAGGAAAGTAAAAAAAAGATCGGATTTGAGACAAAGTGGTGTAGTTTTTTCAGAAAATTAAAATAGAAGGAATGGTCTGATTAAAAATAATTCTTAGCCTATGTTCGTTCCGGAGATGAGATGAATTTTTGTGCCAAATTTCGTGACGATCTGTTGCGTGGTTCTTTAGATCTCGTGTCTTATACAGGAAGTTGCCTTTTATGTATATAGATTTGACTTGAATTTTATTTTTTTTAATGAAAAATTGTTTAAATGGGAATAAGATATTCTGGGAAAAGTTATATTCCCAACTTTTTGTTACTTTAATACTCCCCAAATTTCTTTACGTATGAAATATACCAAAGAGGGTTTTCTGGTGTGTCGTACATTTCAACAACTATATTATATGTCGTACAAAACAAACTATATACTAATTCAGAAAATCTGACAGAACGAAAGCTGAAAAAAGTGTGGGCAGACATAAGGACAAAAAGTAGATAGAACGGTAGTTGAAAGGAGGGTATATACTGACAGACACATGGACAGAATTCTTTTCGATGTCGTACCCAAATTTCTATTTTGTAATTCTTTTGAAAAAAAATTAACCGCTTTTAAGTACTAAAGGTTACTTAAGCAGTAACCATCAGTGCTTGTGGAGAGAAATATTAATTATTTTCAAATTATCAGTAAAAGGGCTGCCTAAGAACACATAAATCACACATACAAATTAAATATCAGTGTCTTAAATAATAAATCTACGTATTCAGATTAATCTCAAATTAACTCAGCTCCAAGTTAGGTTTAAATACTTGAAAACTGTAGCTCTTTACTCTATGCACCGCCCTTTATTAAAATCCAAATTAATGCATTGCATTTCTACATGCTCAAACCCCTTTAGAGTTCGTGTTAAACGATGTCAGAAGAGGCTTACTTAACAGTAGCGTCTATGGTTTGATGAGGTTCACCTGCATTGCAAAAATGAATGTTACTTTTACGGTAACTTTTAACTTTTTACCGTTAATTTTGTTTGTTTGTTGTACATTTACAAATCGTGTTAAACGCAGAGCAGCGGAGCTTATCTTAACAAATGCTCTTTCCACCCATCTTTAATGTGTGTAACCTGTTGAATGCTTCAATTTGTAGGCTGGATCTTCGATTAGTTTAGATCGATTGACTTAGGTCGTTGTTGTTATATTTTAGTGCACTTACAGAAATGATTTTTGGTTGGGAGGAAAGTTTTCATTGTCAGTGGAGCATGAGTTGCGACGGTTTAAAACTGTTCTGCTGTCATTACGATCGTTAGCTTTGTTTCTTAAACTCGTTTATAACTTGTTCTCAATTACATCATTTTAGAGAAGAGTTAAAGCAGCATTTTTCAAAATATTCGGTGGCCAAGTTGATATGACACTTCACTTGTAACTCAATAGCAGTTGGTTCGAATCATGCCTAGCACAGAAAATTTCCTTAAATATAAAAGATTCGAATACTTAAACATGGAAAACTTTTTTTTCTGGAATTAAGAGGGACTGTCAGTCCCATAGAGCTAAATGCATTAGTTTTGGAATCACAGCTTCCGCAGAAGTATTGCTTTGCCATGTGAGCCCTTTTTCCCCAGGTATGGGAATCAACATAACATCGCAATGAAACAAATTTGAAACGAAAATGTCATCTAGTTATTTAATTATATATTCTTGAAGTTTTAAAATGCCAAAAATATACAGCAGATGGCGACACTATTTTAAAACGTTATCAATTAATAATTATATAACCGGATGTTATTTTCTTTTTAATTTTGTTTTAAATTGATGTTAGGTTGATTCCCATACCTGGTGAAAATGGCATAACATGGCAAAACAATTCTTTTGCAAAAGTTGTGATTTCAAAACTACAGCATTAGCTCTATGGGACTGACAGTCCCTTTTAATACATTAAGTTTCGTATTTTCTACTGTTTCTTCTTTAGCTACCAGTTTAAAACCGTTAATTTGACAGAATTCTTTGCAGAGCACATTTTGCTCTCCAGAATGAAAATTTTATCTTCAACTTAGACAGTTTATTTTTTACATGCAATATTTAAAACCCAAAGGGTTTTGTAAAAAAAATACTTAATGTAGTTTTTAAAAAAAATTCCCTTTAATATATGTCAAGTTAAAGTAAATCTTAAGAAAAATACTTTACTCAGAATTAAACCGTTACAAATTTCCAAAATATACTTTGCCTTCTACACCATTCCTTGCATTTTATAATACCTTTAACAAATGCATCGCAACCATTGCCATTCAAAACATTTACAAATCGTGTTAAACTCAGAGCAGCGGAGCTTATCTTAACAAATGCTCTTTCCACCCAGCTTTAATGTGGGTAACCTGTTGAATGCTTCAATTTGTAGACTGGATCTTCGATTAGTTTAGATCGATTGACTTAGGTCGTTGTTGTTATGTTTTAGTGCACTTTACAGAAATGATTTTTGCGTGGGAGGAAAGTTTTCATTGTCAGTGGAGCACGAGTTTGAATTTTTTGTGATTAGGGGTTGATAATAATGACGTAAATTGAAAATTAATCAAATAAAAGTTAGTCAAATACATATTGCGTTGTCTTTTTTACATTAAAAACAAAAAAAACGCAACTGAAATTCTAAAGATAACGGGAATGTTTCAGATGATGTAACTCTTTTTTTATTTTTCTCAGTGCTGCGATTCCATTGGTTGCTTCTTCAAAATCTTTAAAAAAATATATGCTGAATATCATACATAATTACCAAACGTAGAGCTCGTTTAAAAGAAATAATGTATTGTGCGAGAGGGGAGAGGTGCGGCATCGTACCACGGAGGTTACGCTCTCTGGTTCTGTTCTTTTCTAAGATATACTGCAAACGGATCCGTGCTATGCTAGACAA
This sequence comes from Oedothorax gibbosus, assembly GCA_019343175.1. Taxonomy (NCBI): domain Eukaryota; kingdom Metazoa; phylum Arthropoda; class Arachnida; order Araneae; family Linyphiidae; genus Oedothorax; species Oedothorax gibbosus. Next base: position 168,249 of record JAFNEN010000577.1, read on the forward strand.
AATAAATCCTGCCTCAATAATTTAAATTATTTAATTTACATTATGTATGCAATGTTCTTAAGTGCTGTACGATGTTGTAGTGTTGCGTTAAGTGCCAGCTCACGTGTTATTTTATTGTCCGAATTTTAATTCTGTACTTATGTTTAAAATATGGTTTGTACAGGGTTAGTTTTGTGGAAAATAAACCTTAATAATAAATGTAAGTAACTAAAAGAGTGGTAGCATTGATATGCTGCAAAAAATATATTATGATACTCTCTCTTACTTGTAATCATAACCAACCAATAAACTGCCTGTCGCTCTAGTGCAACTATAATTCAAACTAACCCTCGTATAAAATATGGTTTATACGAGAGTTAAAATTATAGTTGCACTAGAGCGACACGAAGGTTATTGGTTGGTAATGATTACAAGTAAGAGAGAGTATCATAATATTTTTTTTGCAGCATATCAATACTACCAACCTTTTAGTTACTCACATTTATTATTAAAGTTTATTTTCCTCATGTTTACACGTAATGTTTTTTTGCCCATATGGAATCTAAAAGTGTATCATGTTTGAAAAAAAGCGTGCTGCACGAAATTAAAAAAGTAGGAAATTGAATATATATCTAACGCTCATATAGATAATAATGTCGTATGCTCCCGCACATTTTTTTTAGGAGACTCTTCTATCCCACTCTGTTGAGGTCTGCTCAGAGAGTTATGTAAAATAAAACAGCATTAAAATTGCTTTTTTTAGAAGCTGTTATGTCGAAGTCTATGGCTAGTAGCTTTTCGAAATGACATTCCAATGACGAGCCGACACCTGAGTAGGCACCCGACGCAACTTTTTAAGGACAACGCCGTACACAGTGGGAGGATATTTAACGTGCCCTCCTTCCACACAGTATTATTCGTCGAAGATTTTTTGGCTGCACGGGCCGTTTATAGGTGGGCAGTTATTTTGGCGATGCCCGGACCCGAACCTGGGACCTTCAGAATGCAAGGCGGCCGAACGCCTTAGCCAACTTAACTCCCCAGCCCTGGCTTATACGAGGATTAAACCTCCTAAGGCATCCTCTGTATTGTTAAGAATCTTAAGGCCACGCATTACTAACCGCACCACAGTAGTTTTTTTTTTCTCGACCTAAAATCCCAGTTATCTTATTAAAATTCTGAATAGTATAATACACATTCAAACACCCATTTTAAATCGGAACTAATAATGTTATCTGAAAGCATTTTGTTTTAGTTATAAAACATATTCAATGTACTCTTATACTCACATACTTTATACTCTTTGGTAATTTGTCTTTGCTACCAACTAATGTTATAATCCATGTTTCGGAATATAAGCCCAATTATGAGACGTGTAAAACTACAAGAAACACAAAATTGCACCTGCCAAAATCTAACGCAAATTAACACAAACAATTGTTCATAATTGATGTTAAAAAAAAGTAGTTCGTTGTTTAAACTTAAAATCTTGTTTTGAGGAGTAAAGGCGTTACTAAACTTACTTTTTAACTAAAGGGAGCAGTTTACGAAAACAATCTGACTACAAACTACAAGAACTAAAATCACCTGCTCAAAACATTACGTAGGAACGCATAGATTAAACAACACTTTTCAAACGTTCACCAAAAAAGTGAGTTCCGATTTGGTATCATCAGCTTACCAATCTTGTTTTGTCTACTAAGGGTTGAGCTACGCACTTAATTTATCGTTAGATGGAAGAGGATGCATGTATTTACTAAAGAATTAAACTACTTGTAAGTATCGTTTTATGCTCAAATGAAAATATGAGAACGCATGATTAACCCTTTCACCCCAAGATTCCATTGTATCATCACTTCCAATTTTTTTTCACTAAGTGAGCTCGCCTTTTATCGTAGATGAAGAACATGTATTTTAAAGAATTAATATGTTGTTTAATAATGAAAATATGAAAAGCAAATAAAATTCACTCCAAAAATTTATACATAAATTGACCCAAATCTTCAGCTTGCATTCTTAGATGTTTAAAAATTGATTTTACCTTCTTTTTACAAATCAAGTTTGGAAAAAATTATTGTTATAATTTATTCAAAAGTTACGATTCCAATATTTCCCTCCTTAAATTTCAATTTAAAAAGATTTTTCCCTCTGTTTTTTACCACTTCTTTCTGGATGCATAATGAATCAATTTAACAACTTTTAGATTTTAATGATAAAATATAAGAAGTTTGAACTGAAAGGGTAAACAAAAGTACGCAAAGTGCTCCCCTAATTGTTTTGAGCAGTGTATAACCAAAATATAGAGTGCAACCCCTTCATTTGCGATTTCGTCCAATTGAATTTACTATTGTCAAAAGTTGTCAATGAACGCACCGTACTCTACATCATAGTAAACATATTTTTTAAATGTGAATATTGCATTTGCACATTTAGTATTAGGCAGCAAAGTGTGATGTTAGGTTCATGCCCAAGTGTTGAACGAAATTAGGTTCATGTTCAATTATTAATTCATGCCCAACACCAGAAAAACTGTTTAATTACACTCTATTCACAAGCATTTTAAAATAAGCACCACTTAGACTAATAAAATCCAAGCAAATAATTTTTACCTCACTACCCTCTTGAAAATTATTTCAAAGAATGAAAACAAAATACTCAAATTCATGTCTTTTAAAAAAAGAACTATGGAAAACAAGTTTCCATATTTATTCGAAATTAAATTTATAAAGATATATGTAAGTAACAAATGGGGAAAATATAATAAACAAAAATTAAAATTACATACATGAATTTTTTTTTTTTTAAAAATAGTTCATAAAGTTCGTAATTTCCTATTATTGAAAATATTTAAAGTAAACTTTTTATTCACAATTTTGACATGTTGCTTGCTTCATCTCTCTCACTAAGAATAAAAATATTTAGAAACAACTTTTAAAATTATAAAAACAACAATATTAGTTATTTTGCAAAACATTTGCATCACAACTCAACAACTAACTAATAGTAATTAACAAGTAACTAATTGTCACATGCACAATAAAAATGAGTAACTAAATTGCACTAATTTCCAAAATTCACATAAACATAAATCCCGCAACCCATCAAAACAATCAATAAAAAAACTATGAAAACTCTCTTACCTGTTGCTCATCCCTTCTCCTAGCGAATCCAAAATCGTCTCTGTTCCTCAGTCTCTTCCAATCTTCCTTCTCATACAGTTCATAAGCTTCGACTTCGCGGGAAAATCCTGAACTGGCCGGGTTTCGCGGGAAAAATCCCGGCACTGCGCATGCTCGCCGGTTGTCCAATGGAAGGGCCATAACTCGATCAGTGGAACGGATCCGGATAGGAACGGGTCCATTTCGTTGGTGATGGTTTTGGAGTGAGGAACGGGTTTTTTGTGTTAAGATGCATTTTTTTTAAAAGTTTAGTTTTAGTTTGAGGTCTCGTCGCACTAGAGATACACGAGGGCTATTGGCGACGGGCGTCTGAATTTAAAACCACACCAAAGTGAGGAGCGGACACCTAACTTAAAGTTTAGTAAGTGAGAGTTTGATTCACTTTATATTGTATGTAGGTGAGTAGAGAGAGTCATGACAACTAAATAAAATTACTAGTAAGTAACTACGCTAAATTGCCTCAGCTGGTGAAAGGAAGCATGATAGTTTTGCAGAAGAAAACGACTCAGGAATACTGACTCGTTATTATGTATCGTGAGTATGTGAAACAATTTTAATTGGACAAAAGTTGTTGTAAGGGTGTGATGTTTTAAGTTAAATTTTATGAGAGTGTCAGGTAAGTAGTTAAAATTTAAGTTATTTTAATTTTGACTTATTTAATAATTTAAATAAATCCTGTATTTTTAAATTTTATTACATTTTTGTTACATTAAGGTTTTAAAAATTAACTACTTTAAAGTTAGTGTTAATCTTTCTTTTGTATCATTGACTGTAAAATGTTAATTGAAAGTTTCATAAATATAATTATTAAAATGTAGATAAAAATAAAAATATATATTACGAACATTTTTTTAATATTGTTATATTTTAATTATTAAAAAAGTCCGCCTTTTAAAAATAAAAATAACTTTTTTATCAAATGCATTCATCGTATTAACTGTTTTTATATCTTTCCCTTTATTATAAAAGTCTAATTTCTATTGATTTTAGAACTACCAAACGATTTAAGATGTTAATATTTTTTCTTTAATAAGAAATAAACTTAATGTCACTATTTCTTCGATTAGTAAGAAGTGCTGACAAATTTGAAATAGTTGGAGTGATTTATGAAATTATTATTTCAATTTATGGCAAAATGAATACCCTGTAAAATAAAATAAAACTTTGTTAATTTCCATAATTTTGGAAAAAACCTGACAAAAATATACTTTATTTATATATAAAAAAAATAATAGCAGTAATATTTTTTTTTATAATACAATATTATTTTTATTTCACACTCGATCCTTTATGTTTGTTTCTTTACGAAAAGAATAGATGCATAGTAAAAGAAGTTTTACAGGCGTATATATTGTGCTGCCATCTGTAGGCTATATTGAAACTTGTTTAATTTTAACTTTCATTGTTGCTTTAAAATGCGTTTTCCGATATCTTATAACTTAAAATAAAATTGCAAAACTGAAAATATTATGTAAAAATAGGAAAGAGTTTTAATAATTAAATAAAAATTAAAAATGAGTATTGTAAGCCTAAAATAATTTTTAACTGAACATAATTATTGTTATTCTTTAAAATAGTATTGTTAATAAATCTCATTTTCACAAGGCAAGTTTTTCTCCCCGTTTCGCTATACTTGAAACTATCATTAGCTTGATTTTAAAACAAAGGTATTAAAAACTCTTAAATTTTATTAGTTTTTGGCATAACTTTGTAGATGGAATCACTTTTTAAAAAAAATTGTAATAATGTTTTATCTGATTTTTCATTCTGATGATTGAAGAAAACTCACGATTTTTAAATAAGGGTATTTAGCACAAATAAAAATATGTTATAAATAATGTATACTCATACAAAAATAATAATTTAAGGATTTTATCACTAAATTATTTAAATATATATTTTTTTTTATCAAAACACTTATTTTCAAAACAAATTTTTTATTTCTTTAACCTATGTAATTTATTAACTAAAAAGTGCTTTCCTAAATTTTAACGAACACTTAGCAATATTTGTTTTTAAACTTAATTTTTTTTTTTTTTTTTTTGAAAAACGTGTCCTTTTAATCAAATATTTATATGAATACCGATAATAATGAGATACAATCTCCAAAAATAAAATTGTCAATTTATTTAGAATGCTTCAAAGCATTCTAAACTTTAATAACAAAAGCAACATTCAAATACTCATTGAACCACAATTGCATTAAAAATATTATTATACTATTTCTAAAACTGCAATGTAGTGGTATTTAATTCTTATTTAAAATTTCATGATTTTCGGTGTTATATGTGTTTCATTTATTTTTTTAAATTTCAATTTGGCATGCGGTAACCAGTAACAACCACAAAAGATATAAATATATCTATTTTTAAAGATTCTTTTTTTTAAATATGTTCCATTAAAAGTTGCCACCAATAGAATTTAATACTTAACTTTTTGTTACAAAGTTAGCATAACACCTAAATAGGCTTTAAGTTTTATGTGCATGAATCAAAATAAAAACGTATTATGATTCTTATTTTCAAAATTTTATAATCAAAATAAACATTGTTCAATCCAAAGTGTTGGAAAAAAAAGTTTAACTGAGAAAAGGGTTAGGGCTAATTTGAATTATCGTCGCACTAGAGCTACACGAACTGAGAAAAGGAAATATAAACATATTCTACAATAAATAGTTGGGAAATAATGCACATAATTTTTTTAATAAATTATGGAGCACTGTTTGCGTCATTTTTTTAAATGATAAATAATAAAAATCTCAAACTCGTATTTTAAATTTTGTACTCACTAGCATATATAAATTTAAAATTATGTGAATCCTTTTTTTTTTTAAATAACACATTTTGCTAATAAACAATGTGTTATGTAAAAAATGTATCAACACAAATTTATCAAATTACTTAAATATCAACAAAACATGTTTAATCGAAATATATAGCGTACCGGCTTTTGTGAATATTTTTTAATAATACACAATAAACTTGTTTATTAGACAATTCAAATCAAAATAACCAAACTAAATTGCGAGACCTGAAAATTAAGGTTTTACTCACTTGTTGACATTTTATTCTAATCCGGAATTCCGAAAACACACTCCACGAAATATCCTTTCTATCACTGAAATTTCACATTAATTCACATAAATCAGCATCGAATTCACACTTCTAACTCATAAAAGTGATTAGTTAGCTATAATAGCCACTGATAAACGAAAAACGTGTCGCTTAGAACGCACATGGTTTTGTTTTAGTACTGACCAAAACCATCTTGCGGCAGGCTGCCATGTTAGGGAAGAGATTCCCAGCATGCATCACTCCGATCCCGGACTTGGCGGGAAAGGTGGAGTTTCTTGTCGCCAAATAAAGAAAACAATGTTGCCAAATTGTGGAAAATAGATTTACGTACTAGATACAAATGTTATTTAAAAGAATTTTTTCTGAGGGTGTAACTTACAAAAAACTATGATGACATATAACTCCGAAGAAAATGTATAAATAATGATATTAAAAAATGAGTTGATAATTTGTGATTTAAATCGCATGAAGTGAGTTCAGTTGAATATCGTCTCACTAGAGCTACACATTTGTTATTGGTGTCGTAAATTAGAACCACAGTCAAGGTTAGGTTAGATTAATTTGAATTATCGTTGCACTAGAGGTACACGAGAGCTATTGGCGACGGGCATCGTAATTTAGAACCACAGACAAGTGACGAGTCGACACCTGAGTAGGCACCCAACACAACCTTTAAGGGCGACATCATACGCTGCGTTGGGACTTTTAAGCATAGTTACGTGCACTCCCTCTACGCAAAGTATTATTCGTCGGACACTTTTGGCTGCATGAGCCGTTTCTAGGTCGCGGCAGTTATTTTGGCGATGCGCAGACCCGAACCTGAAACCTTTCGTATGCAAGTCGAACGCCTTAACTGACTGGGCTCCCTAGCTCCCCAAATAGTAGAAAATTATCTACGGACTAGATGCACACGTTAATCAGAAGAATTTTTTTCTATAGTTAAACTCATAGTTTCCTTGCACATAAGCCACGACCACGGGCGGAGCTATAAAACGCGCGGAGCAATCAGATGAAGACAAAATAAAACGGCTGAAATTTCCTCTTCATCTGATTGCTCTGCGCGTTTTTTAGCTCCGCCCATGGTCGTGGCTTATGTGCAAGGAAACTATGAGTTTAACTATAAGGTGTCTTCGACCAAAAAAATCGAATGATTTACCACATAAAACCCCGAAGAAAATGTACAAATGTGATATTATATAATGAAGTGTTAATTTTTAATTTAAATCGCAAGCAGGGAGTTAAGTTGAATTATCGTCGCACTAGAGCTACACGGGGGCTATTGTCGACGGGCGTCGTATTTTAGAACCACAGTCAAGTGACGAGCCGACACCTGAATAGGCACCCAACGCAACCGTTAAGGGCGACATCGTACGCAGCGTTAGGACTTAGAAGGATATTTAACGTGCACTCCCTTACACGGGGTATTATTCGTTGGACATTTTTGGCTGCACGGGCCGTTTATAGGTCGGCAGTTATTTTGGCGATGCCCGGACCCGAACCTGGGACCTTTCGCATGCTAGGCGAGTGCCTAACCGACTGGGCTCCCCAGCCCCGTAATTTAGAACCACAGTCAAGTGACGAGCCGACACCTGATTACATGCAGCGATAGTGTACATTTTTGCCTATAGACCTTATTGTATTTTTGCCTTAGAAGTTTATCCCTTTCAGTCCCAACTTTTTATTTTTTTTATCCTAAAAATCTAAAATTTGTGAAATAGACTCATTATACATCCAGGAGAAAATGGTAAAAAGCAGGGGGGAAATCTTTATTTTTTAACAAAACTTTAAAGAGAAAAAATTGATACCACAACTTTTGAATAAATTATAACAATAATTTTTTCGGGACTATTTGTTCAAAATAGTTAAAAATTCAATTTTTAAGTATACAAAAATCCTAGCAAGAAAAATTTAGGGGCAAATTTATTAAATAAAACTATTTCAGAATGAATTATATTTTACCATGTTTTTCATATTTTCATTTAACTAAAACAAACATTAGTTAATTCTTCAAAATAAATTATTCTTCTATCTAACGATACAAAAAGAAAATATAACTTACGGAGAATTTAATAAAATCTATTTGAAATAAATACGAGTTTAAGATAATGATAAAAAAAAAAAAAAACGCAAGCGGATGATTCTAAATTGAATCCTTAAGGGGGGGGGTCGGATGGGTGTTTGGTTCAAAAATTTCGATTTTCTGTATTCTTTTTGTATTATTCTGCTTATTTTTAGCTTTAATTTAAGACCAAGATTTTCGATGTTTGTTTAGTGGTTTTCTTTTTATAAGAATTTTTGAAAAACTCTTAACATCAGTCCTTATCTAAACCTTACTTTTCTTTGGCGTTTCCTGAAATATAGGGTTTTTCAACAGTTAGGAACATTTTTCTCGCTAACTTTAAAAGATATCAATATATATTTTTTTTATTTCTTCTCCATTAATAGCTCTTTGATTTAAACTGAGGAATTTTAAATATCTCTTCTCAAAAAAAAATTATATAACTTTAAATCTGATTTTTTTGTGTTTTCAATACATATTTTTAAAAAAATCACGGAAAAAGTATTTTTTAATATTTTGAAACATCCTCAGTTTAAATCAAAAAGCTATATGTAAGGAACAAAATATAAAAAAGTTTTCAATGATATCTCCATATAGTTCCAGAGAAAAATGTTCCTAAAGCTAGGTAAATTAACATTGGCGAGATAGAAACATCTGACTCCACTTAAAAGTGAAAAGGGGGCTGGGGAGCCCAATCGGTTAGGCATTCGCCTAGCATGCGGAAGGTCCCAGGGTTCGGGTCCGGACATCAGCAAAATAACTGCCGACCTATAAACGGCCCGTGCAGCCAAAATGTCCGACAAATAATACCCCGTGTGGAGGGAGTGCACGTTAAATATCCTTCAAAGTCCTAACGCTGCGTACGATGTCGCCCTTAACGGTTGCGTTGGGGCCTACTCAGGTGTCGGCACGTCACTTGACTGTGGTTCTAAAATACGACGCCCGTCGCCAATAGCCCTCGTGTAGCTCTAGTGCGACGATAATTAAAACTAAACTAAAAGTGAAAAGGTTAAAACTAGGACTTACAGCAACGTGTATCCAACAATCCGCAAAAAAAAATCTCTAACAATCACCAAATGGCGATTTCCGCATCGAATATAGCAACCCGGCAATCTTTCTCATCCCAGGTCTATCCAAGGGATTTTAGAGGCAGTGCTGCTCTGTGAGGTTGTTTATCTCGCGGAGCATGCGCAGAGGGAAAATGCATTCAGGTGGTTTCTGTTTGAATTCAAGGGGTTCGGTTACGTAATTTCTGGTAGCTATTTTTAGGATTTTTTTATATGATAGTTGTAACATTGAATGATTCTTTTTTAACATTATTCGGCGTTTGAGAGGAATTTAATTAGTATTTTTATTATATTAAAATTAAAAAATACTTAATTTAATTTTTAGTGCACTAAAAATCTAATAATACATATTTCAATTCGCCCTTAATGTTTTTTTTTTTTTTTTTTACCACAAGTCACCTCAATATTTATAATATATTATTTCAATCGATGGAAATTGCATGACACGGTTTAAAATATAGCCTTTGTAATAAACACATTTTTTAATTTTTTTTTTTGTTAGGTTGAAATATTATCGCACTAGAGCTACATGAGTGCAATTGGCGATAGTCATCGTAATTTATTTAGAGCCACAGTCAAGTGACGAACCGGCACCTGAGTAGACACCCAACGCAATCGTTAAGGGCGACATTGCGTACGCAGCGTTAGGACTTTGAAGGATATTTAACGTGCATTCCCTCTATAGGGCGGGTATTATTCGTCGGTCATTTTTGGCTACACGGGCTGTTTATAGGTCGGCAGTTATTTTGGCGATGCCCGGACCCGAACCTGGAACCTTTCGCATGTAAGGCGAAGATGCCCGATCGGCAGCGGGTCTCCAAACTAAAGTGCATCAGTGTTAATCCAAAGGGAAAAAAAATATTTCCCAACCACACATTTTAAAACATGGTTTTCAAGCGATTTCAATTCGCAATAACATTTTTAAATATAACTTAATTTTTGAAATAAGAAAAAGTTAACTTATTTTGATAGCTCCAACTTTTTATTAATCAGTCAATTTATATTGCTAATACTTATACTACATTTCTGTTTTATGATTTTAATTGCTTTGTTTTATTATTTTAATTTATACTTTGATTCTATTCTTGAAAATATTTAAGCTTCTTACCTGTTTTACATGTAGTAAACATTTTAGAACAAATTTTATTGTATTCTAAGAAAGCAGTGCGTTTTAAAATGATAAAAACACATTTAAAGAACAAACCTTTTTTTTAAGAATAAAAATAAGACACTTCTTTAAATAAATGATTTTATTGACTATGCACCATATAACACATAATTTGTACAAAATCAAGTATCTCACAAATATACAAAAACCTCACATAACTGTACAAAATACAAATATACTCAAATAAAAGTCTCCCGGACAAATGGGTAGTCCAACTACAATAATTCAAAATCAGCCAATCCAGCTTCAATAACTCCAAAAAAATTTGATAGTTTGATTACTCAATTTATAAAAATTCAAATTATGTGTGACACAATTCACACATATTTATATAGTTAAACTCGTAGTTTCCTTGGACAGAAGCCACGACCACGGGCGGAGCTATAAAACACACGGAGCAATCAGATGAAGACAAAATAAAACGGCTGAAATTTCCTCTTCATCTGATTGCTCTGCACGTTTTGTAGCTCCGCCCATGGTCGTGGCTTCTGTGCAAGGAAACTACGAGTTTAACTATAGTAACACACATAAACTTTAGCAATTTCATAAAGGCAGTGCCACTTTAACTGACCAGCAGTAACATGGAATATTAGTTAGATTAGTATAAAATTATGTTCATTAGAAAACAGATTTCAAAATACATGTTTATGACTAGTTGAAAATTAAGATTGGTCAGGAATATTATGTATAATTTTTCCACAAATATACATTTAGTAAACTTTTATATAAGCTCAATAAAACAAGCCCTGTTATTTTAAGTAATAAAAAAATTAGTTTTGATTATGTTTTAGACAATTTAAACAAAATAATTACTTATGGTTTAAGTTCTTTTACATTGATACCTTACAATATTTAGAAATTCAAAATATTTGTATAGTATGATAGCATTAAAATGGAATATGAACTATATTTTTGATTTTCAATCATTTAAAATATCCTTTTCACAATAAATAAAACTTTTCATAAAAGCTTTGCCTGTAGAAGGTTTGTTTCAAAATACTTTAAAAACATCAAACACTTATTTAAAAAGCTAAAATCGAGAATAGTCTTATATAAAGCCACTTATTAAATACATAGACTAGCTGAAGTTAATAAATTGGTTCAATATTTATAAAAATGCAGGCAATTTCAATGTTACTCCAGATTTAGACTTGCACCTCTCCAAGTTTGTGAAGGTTCAGCACCTCTGTCAAAAGTGATTTAAAAATTTACATGATCATAATTGGGAGCATCAAGTATTTAAATGAAAACCGTTTTCAATAGTACAAGACATCTCGTTTGTAGACCAATTTCTAATGTTACATTAACTTATGGATACCTTGACAATGGAGTAAAAAAAATCCATTAACTTGTATGATATATCTTAATTGTCCGTGGTCACATATCATGTTATCCAGTTCTCTTATTAGCAACTTGCCACTCTTGTCTTGCGCTCAAAAACACTTCAAAAGGTGTTAACTTATCGCTGATCATGAATGATTTCACCAGCAACATACATAGCTCAACTATGCACACCAGAAGATTATAAACACAATCTTTCACCGTAATTTATCCCGGATCACTTTGCAACGGTTAAACAACAACTTGGTGCAACAGACGACCTGCAAACAGTTCATCTGTGAATTCAGCAGATTTTGTTTCGCATGTCATCTGTACTTGCTGGACTCTCTGGAATAATGTTCAAAGAGTTCAGAGCACAAGATTTTTTGTTGCTAGCTGTTTGGCCAACACCTTACAACAGTTGTTCCCTGAAGCGTCACAGACAAAATCCGAGCTGACAAAATAATTGAATTACTATCAGTTGCTGAACTTTCGGACAATGTTCCGTGCACCATTTCTTCAACTAATATTAAACATATCCAAGCTCAATTTACAACAATTGTCCTCTGGTCTGGCACAGACAGAATCTGCTCAAGAGAGTTCACAGAATTATTGACCGTAGTTGCGGTCCTCTCGGGCATAATGCTTGAAAAGTTCAGCGTACATGAGTTCTGCGTAGCCAGCTGTTTGGCCAACATCCGAGACGTAGCTGTGGAATACGAGGGCGGAGGGGTGTATTTCGGAGGAGGGTCGTCCAGAAACCCGCCATTGGTGGATCCCTGGCTGATGGAGGATATGGAGTTGAGAGAAGATCTGGAGCCAGAGGATGGAGGGAGGACAGACGGGCAGCAGAGTTGTTTCAGTCTCTGGAATGGAGGAAAGTTAGGTTAGTGGATATGGTAGTGAATGAAAAGATAGTGAATACAACGGGACCATTCTTAAAAATGCTTTGAAGATATAAACAAGCATCTAATTTGTCTAAACTAAAACAGTCACTTCTACAGTGATACATCAAGCATTGCCTTTTTCACCCTTTGCTCGCTCTGCCCCGTTCAAATTGTCCATTCAGACAAGAAATTTTAAGTTTTGAATATAGTTGTGACATTTTGCATTTAACATAATACCCATGCAATAATTTGGCCAGACTCTTTTAGGATAAAATCATTTGTTTGAACTTGCAGACAGATTTTGTTTTTCAGCTACATAATTGTTTGCATACTTTTTATAATAAACACTTTAAAAACTAAATTAACCTTTGATCAAATTCATTAATACCATATACACAAAGTGAAATGGTTGGGAAAATTAAAATAATTATCAATTAAAAAAAATTTTATTTGATTAAATTTTACTTTTTATGTGTCCCTAAAATGCTATTGTAACAAATGGACTACCTGTAGAGCAAACTTTGAAGTTTACTTTATATAAAAAAAATCTGGTTTTCTACTTCACCATAAAAGAGGAATTTAAACTTAAATATTTATTATTCAATGAATGATAGATATTTTTTTTAAGGTTTTGGCCACAAAATAAAATGAATTTAGCAAATGGAAGCAAGTTAAGTTTCAACTTACAATCCCCTCTGAGAATAAGGTAAAAAAAACTCAATAAACCTCAATCTATATATACAACAAATACCAGTGGTAAACTGCAATAATCCCAACAATGAATTGAACCTTTTCTTGCTCCGAAACAACAGTTTCAATATACTTTCTTTAAGGTTATTGGGTGCTTGCAACAATAATCGAAGTAATTAGTCTAGATACTGCAGTTTACCTGCCCACGTCAGACTAGTTTAATTACTTCCACAAACGGCTTATCACTCTTGGGCAAGAGCACCCTTGCCGCTTGGTAAGCACCAACTGAGACAACCAGGCAGAGGGGGAACACCTGAGCACACAGGCACAACACCCGAGCCCATTCCCGCCAGTACGCGTAGTTGTCCATCAGTTCGCCCATAGGAGAGGATGGATCGATAGAGCTTGTACGGAGGAATGTAGTTAATTTTGGAATTTAAAAGTTTGGAAGTAGAACTAGCTAAAGGCCCTGTTTAGCGAATCAATTTCTTTCTGAGGTGTATAAATAGTTGTTATCTGTTAAGCACAAATGTTGTGTGGAAGCAATTTAAGTGACAGATTGATTATATAACAAACCTACTTGTTTTTTGAGAACAGGTCTGCTTTTTTGGCGGATAGCCTTTTTGAAGACTCGGCACAATGCCCAGAACCGAGAGCCATTCGTTTGTGGTGCCATCTAGGCGGATTTCGCTCAGATTACAATAAATCTGAACTCTCTGTGGATGTTAACGTATGCCGAGAGAACCAAAGCTAAATGGGTACTTAAGGGTTAAGTCTAATTAGCATCGCACTAGAGTTGCACAAAGGCTATTACTCAAAGATCAAAGGGTACTCAAGGGATCCTTTACAGGCCACATAATTATATTAGTTTTGACGATTTTCCCTAACTGAAAGAAAGTTAATTTACAATTTCCTTTAATCCTACAAGATACACAAAAAACCAGTTTAGTTACCTCCACAAAGGGCTTATCACTCTTGGGCAAGAGCACCCTTGCCGCCTGGTAAGCACCAACTGAGACAACCAGGCAGAGGGGGAACACCTGAGCACACAGGCACAATACCCGAGCCCATTCCCGCCAGTACGCATAGTTGTCCATCAGTTCGCCCATAGGAGAGGAAGGATCGATGGAGCTTGTACGGAGGAATGAAGCAGTCATCAGCTGCAAAACAAATACAAATTTTAGTCTTCGATTACAAGTTAGAATTAGGTTGATTAAATTGTCCCACAACAGCATGACACCGAAATTCATGATTTAGTCATGATTGGTGGTCATGCTGATTGATGCTCATCATGGTGTCATGATTTAGAACCACAGTCAGGGCCGAATTTCTAAATAGGCTAAGTAGGCTGAAGCCTAGAGCGGCGAATTTTTTGGGGCGGCAAATTTTACAACCAATTAAAGCGGCATTCGGCATAAAAATTTATTATTAAGATACGAATATTTTTAAAGAGAAAACAAATAATTTGCATTAATGCGTAAACTGTAAACGTATATATAGTTCTAATATTTCATAGCAAACATGGTCGTTGCGAGGGCAAGTGCACCCCTCCTCCCGGATTTCGAAGTTGAAAGAAAAATAGTAGAACAGTTTAAAAAAATTCGCCTATGTGTTTTAGTGTGGTTAGGTTAATTTAGTGTGTAAAGGTACATAGATGATTCTAATATATGTATCTGTTTTAAACAGCACATACCACCCTATTTTGCAGATAAACAGCTACCTTACCCCGAAGCGGGAGAATATTGTGACAGGGGCGGCAAATCGTAGCCTACAGACGGCAAATCTTTAAATCCGGCCCTGACCTCAAGTGACGAGTTAACCCCGAGTCGGCACTCAACACACAACTTTTTAGGGGTGATATTGTACACAACGTCAGGACTTTTAGAGCATAATTAACATACACTTCTACACAGGGTGTTATTTGTCGGACTGTTTGACTGCACAGACCGTTCATTGGTTGGCAGTTATGATGGCAATGCCTGGACCAGAACCTGGGATCTTTCAGATGCAAGGCAAGTGTTTTAAGGACCAGCTCCTCCGATTACTGGAGATGTTTAGTATCTACAATGATTTTTGAATGATTGTAGATATCGATATTGCTGGAGATCTTTCGTTTGGACAAAAGTTAAATCAAGCATAAAACGATATGAATAATTGTAATCTCTTTAAAATAAATCGCCTTTTCACCCCCGAAAAATGTCTTCCATATTTTCCTTACGCAAATATATTTTTCCAACAATTATATAGATAAAAAAGTATGTTTTGAAAGACAATTTTTTTAAAAAAAGATTAACGTTTGCTGACAGTCACATAAATTTAGTAGCATTAGAGACTTTAGAGTGGTAAAAATACAGTTTTTTTTTGCGTGTTTTATGAATAAACAAGCTGCCAGTATTTTTGTAATTGACAGTCCATTCTAACATTTGTTTAAATGCAAAACATCATACATTTACCGCTGAAAAATGCTGATCTGCTTAACTTTACGTCTTTTGATTAATACAATTAATAAATCAGCGTGCCGACATTTTTAGAAATTTAGAATATTCTAGTTTCTAATAGAAACATTATTAAGATAAAATGTAAAATGAAGTTGCGAAATGTATTGTACAAAGGTACACTGTGCACCTCTGGAACAAAGAGGATATAAGAACATTTAGTTTTGAACAATATTTTATTAAAGATTGCAGAATTACTTTTTATCTACCTTTATATAGATATATATATAAAGTATAAAAATCGAAATGTACAATAGCATAGGAATTTTCTTTTATATTTCGAAAACAAATTCACAAGTTGTTTTTGAATATTGATAAACAGATAAAAATTATATCAAACAAAAAAATCTTACCAAGAAAGATACTGGTAGAATTATATTCCACATCAACATAAATAATGGCATAATTTTTGCTCTTTTTATAGGGTTTTGACTAATGATAGTGACTAGTTGATCAGTGCCATAGGGGCGGCCTGTAACAAAAAAAAAATACTTGAAATTCATCGATAATAATGTTCAGTAATATTAAAGAAATTAGCAACTTTTCATCATCTAAGTTTAAACTTTAATAAATCCAGGCATGCTTATTCCTTTGCTGATTTGTAATATACTTTATATAACAATGTGCAAAAAAGTTCACTTTTTTATATCATATTCATTCATAAATCGTTGCGAAAATGACACTTTACGTGCTTACGTCACAGACAGTGCCGAAAGTAGTACTTTCGGCACTAGTGCAGTAAAGTAAATAAGAGTATCTGATTGGTAGAAAAACAAAATGATGTCATGAATATCTCCATGGAAACTAAATGATGTCATGAAACTCACTTATTTCTATTGGTTCATTACTTTTGCATTTTCAAATATCTCCATGGAAATTACAAGTACTACAAAAATTATTAAAGGAAATTAAATAAGACAAAAAAGAACAAATTTCACGCCAAACAATACTTTTATTTGACATGCATATTTAAAGTAACATTTGATCCGGTGTAGTTATTAATATTTACATTTGAAGGCAGTCCGGGAAGCATTCCTTCTAAGGAAACCTGAACATTATTTTATATTAGTGCTACCGAACATGGGTGAAAATGAATTTGAAATGATGTTAGATCAAAATATCGCCATGGAAACTAAATGATGTCATGAAAATCACTCATTGGTAGAAATTCTTTTTTCACGTTATTATAAAAAATATTGTAAGCAAGCATGTGCCAAATAATACTTTATTAAGCTCTTGTCATTATTTCACTTTCCTCACGTCTGTGAAATAAAAAGATCACTTCGCTTAATAAAGTATTATTTTCCCAGACTAGTTGGTTAAATAAAACTATGAAACTTGTTACACATGGCAGAAGATTAAACTTTCTTTCAATGCACAAGATTAATATTTTAAATTTTTAACGAAAACTTTATTTAAATGTATTTCTGTAGCAGATGATTTGAAATGACTCCCAATCATTTAAATTTAAAAATTCAGTATAATTTAAAAACTGTGTGTTGCTCTAAATGCCTGATAGTCCGAAAGGATTTTTATGTCTATATCCCCTCAGGACGGTTAAAAACAAAATTAAACTAAAAATTTCGAAGAAATTAAATTAGGAACCTAACCCATAACTAGTACTCTAAATAATATTTAGCTGGAATTTTTTATTAACCATGATCGAACTTTATTGAGATTAAATTGTACTTTAAACCACTGCATGAGATTAATTTTAAATATTTAACTAATATAATTTTTTTTAATTATATTTTTGAAGGAGATTACTATAAATGACAGTTTCACTTTAAAATGTAGTTTATTTCGTTTAATTATAATTCAAAAATAATATCAATATCAATTCATAAATAATGAGTGCTGCTGGAAAACCTGACAGTCAGGTGATCGAAATATATAATAATCAGGTGAAATCCGAAACAGCAATTACTAAATATTCAAATAAATTTATGTAGAAGTTTTAAATAAAATACAGACAAAACATAAAATATTTAATATAGAATACATACAAATTAAGATTACAAATAAGCAATATACTAATAAAGAAGAAACATTTTAAAAGTAGAGCTTACCTCTAATAAATAATATTGCAAATAACATAATGAAGTATATCAGTACAATCCACCACAGTGAACCAATAACGAAATCCAGATAAAACACAATGTACAGGCCAATCTGAAAAAAGAAAGCATTGCATTATTAAATTGTCTGAGTAAAAACACAATGATAAGAAAAATCAGTATTAGCAAACCAGCATACACTAACAAATGTGTTACAAACAAGAAATTCTTAAAGAACTAAAAAATAGCCCACTTTTCTGTTACTTAAATACTTACTGAAATTCTAATCAGGAAACAACTACGTTCATAACAGTAAATATCATCAATAATCGTTTCTACACTAGATTTACACATTAGAAAAAAAATCGATGAACACAGCATCCAGCTATAATTTAAACTTCTGAAAGCCAAAATCAACTATTTTCCTTAATATTCTTTCACTAATAACTTAATATTATTTTTCGTCTGCTCGATTTATTTGTAGTTCGAAGAATAATTAAATGTTTATTAATAACAAAAATAATGAAACTACTCCAAACTGCATTAAAAAAATAAATGTAAATTAAAACTAAACAGAATTGTATGCAAAAAATATGCCTTGCTGTTTCTTGGTAAACAATTAATGAACAATCAAAGAATCACATTGTGCTACATTTTATGACTCATTCCAAAATGATTCATGAAACAATTATTTTGCTTCAAATATGTTTAAATAAAGTTTCTCATACCATTGTTGATTTGGCAACAGTGATTTAAATGACTCAAAATTGAATTTCAATGCTAATTCAATGGGGAATTCGCCGACAGATAGTAGATTTATGTCCGCCCGGACGCACAGACAGGCGGATAAAAAGTATGAAAAGTTGGGTCTCTGAGGTCATAGCTTTCTAACCAAAAAAGAATTTTTAAGATCCGAATGATTAGAACCGATTTTGGAAGGGGGGTACGGACAGACGGACATCGACCGCATGCCAATACCTACTTTTTCAGTTTTTTTAATTCTTTCGAATTAAAAGAAAAGTAGGTCAAAAATTAACTTAGGTGGAAACATTTTTCTACATGGTGACTTAACACCCTACCAAGTAAATATTGCATTCGATTTCAGTTGTTTTAATGACTCAATATGGAATATAAGGAATGAAAGTATTGCAATGGGGTCATAAATCTTAACTGATTATTGTATTTTTTTAATTTGTTTTGGAGGTTGCTGATTCTTTTTAAAAAATTCTAAAAGTGTCTTTGACTGTTGGTTTGTCTATCTGAAACCACTTAACAGCTCACACTAGAAGAGCTTTAAGTTCAGTAAACAACCTAGCAATTGCCAGACGTCATAATAAGGTTCGAGAAAATTGTACACGTGCAAAGGGTAGCTGCCTTAGAACTTTTTTTTAGTTATTAAAACTGACTTATAGGGTATAATATAATCCTCAAATGTGTATTGATTTACTAAGTGGTCACTGAAAATCGAATAGTGCTACACATAAACAGTTTTTATTACAAAAGAACTACATTTTAATAAAATAAATTATAGTGTTAATCATTTTCCAACTGCATCGATATTTTGAAATGGATGAAATATGGATTATCTTATCTAAGAGAACTGTGAGCCTTGTTTATTTAAAAATTGCTTTGATAATTTCAGAGGCCCAGTGGCTTAGTGGTAGTGCTTGGCCTAGCCACGCCACAGGTCTGGGGATCGGGTCTCGGATTGGGCGAGGTTGACTCAGCCTTTCATCTCTTAAGTGGGTCGATAAAATGAGTACCAAGCATGATTTGGAACTAAACACTGGGGGTTCCGCGTGAGCCTGACCACCTCACCGGGACATATGCGTAGCACCCCATAACCCTTGGTCACGTAAGCTGGAATGGGCACGGCAGGCATTGGCCCACTAATAGGCTGTTGCGCCGAGGAGTTCAGTTTTTTGATAATTTCAATGAAGAGTACTTACATTTGAGGTGAGAGGTAGGCCTAAAAGAAAGGCCAAATTGCAAGTGACAAATGTGAATGTGGTGTGCCAGGCTTTGAAGACTTTGTAGTTCACAGCGATTATAGACTCCACAACACAGTACCACATCACAATCTGCAAGAAGAATATATAAATATTGGTCAGTTTTTTTAATGTAACAAATATATACGAAGTCAAGTCATTCTTTATAAACTGGCACATCAAGCCTTTTGCAGACTTGGCATATTCCCCAGGTCTGCGAGCCATTTTTTTAGGGCAGAATCTAGGCAGTCATCGCTAACAATTTTGACGTTCAGATTTCAGTGCATCTGAATTCTCTGGGGAAGTTAAGGTATGCAGAGATTTAATTTTGCTGAGAGAACCCAAGTCAGAAGGGTATTCAAGAAATCTTTAAATGCCACATAATCATAAGACATGTGTGCCGATGATTTTTCCATCCTGAAAATCTACTGTCTCATTAATGGCTCGAATCCACAATCTTGAGCTTATGAGGCAGGCACATAATACCTCACAGCCACTGAGCAGACTAATACTTAGGATAATCGATTTTATGGCTTAAGACAATTGAAGAGCTTAGGGGAACAATGTGCTAGTGACATTTTGAAAAAAATGAGATTTTTATGACAATGAACATGGTATTCCCTCCTTTACAGGTAAGAAGATTCCTCTTTTTCATAAAGTTTAAGTTAAATATATTTTTAACTTTTGTTAGTGCTATTTTTTAATGTATCTAAGTGCAAACGAAAAACTTTAAAGTTCAATTTCTTGTTATCATCTTTTAGTTACTTAGCTCTTCAGTTAAGCTCTTCAATGTATAGGTTACAATATCTTTAATGAAAAAATTTTACATGTTTAATTTAAAGCCTTGTTGTTATCATATTTTTAAATTCCAATTTAAAAATTATTTACATTAAAGGCATGCCAAACAGGTTTGTAACCCAACAATAACATTTACATTACTAAACAAAAGCAATAAAATATACCAATGCATCACTATTACGACACAAAACTATACATTAAGCTACAACAGTTAAGAAAAATAAAATACCTGTTGTCCAAATCCAAATAAAATCATGGACGTATAAAAACAAATCGACCAGAAGGACGAAATGCTTCTAACCCCTTCAACCGCCAGGGCTGCCGGAAAAGCTTCCGTCGCCAACCTTAGCACCTGGTAGCCACTTTGATAGACAAAGCTCTCTTTTGGAATAGCGCTGACGCCAAATACAAGACTGGTTATTGTGACGTTTGTGTGTTGCCAGATTCCGGGTTTAAGAACTTTGACTAAAGATTCTTCCTCTGGAATTAGAATATGAGGATTAATGAACTGTTTATCAGCTTATTATATATTTTTTTACTTAAAAATCTTTTTTGGTATCCTTGAATAAAGTAAATATGCAATTAAGTGCTAGTTTATTTTTAAATTTTGACGAATACAAATAGCTAAAATGAATCTTTCTAATATATGTTATAATTCACAAGTAGTACTTAAAATAACGTTTTCATACATTTTTCTACATACAAGTTTCAGCCTTTTAAAACTGGATACAAATGGTGCAGCCAAATAAAAGTGTGTCTATAATACTAGCATCAAAATGCAAATATTATTAATTATACACTGTACATTGTAGGGAAAAACAATGTAGAAAAACAAAGTGAAACCCCACTAAATTTAGAAATGGGCATTTTTTCTCAATAGAAAAATAACTTTGGACATGAAATTTACTCCATATAAAATTATAGAAACCAAAAATCTTAAAAGCACTCATTAGTTCTAAGTCAGTTCAATTGAATTATGTAAAAACAACTAAACAGATATACTCCTCAAGATCAAAACAATATTTTGAGGAAAGTGCTTGTCAGGAAATAAAATAATTAGTTATATTTTTCTTTATTCTCTTTAACCCCCTGGATAGAAGAGCTAATTGGCTGAAGTGTACATTTGTTTTCACTGCACAAGATTAATTTTAATTTCCAGGTGAAAATTTAATTTCTTTTATTTTTTAAATAGTATTTTAAAGAAGATGATTATAAATGACTCCTGATCTTAAATTTAAAATTTAGTAAAATTTATAAACGTGTGTTGTTGCAAAACCTTTCAATTTATATCTTTGTATACCTCAGAAGGTTAAAAACACTTACAATTAAAAAAAATTACAAGTAGGTCTTAGAACAAGCATCTAAATGATGGGGATTGTTTTTAATTATATGAAAATTCTCTATTATCCAGAATTTTTGATTATCCGACCGACCTACGGTCCCAATTATATCGGATAATTGAGGTTCCACTGCAGTTACAGTTACTTTATACAAAAAGTAATTAGATTTACTTTTCATTTCTTTTAGAAATTCCAAGTTATAAGAAAAATTTAAATTTAGCCATCTTACTGTTTTTCAAAGCGAACCACGACTAAAGAAATAGGGATAATCGGAAAAAGCTAAGACCGAAAATTCTGTCTTGTTATAAGTTAAATTTTAAATAATTAAATTTAAGCCAAACTGTGCCGAAAACATTGGTGATGAGCGGCATGAGATGCAAGGGAAAAGAGTAATCTAATTTTTAGTTGCTTCCTTACTGCTAAAAAGTAACTAAGCTACAGTTACTTTATAACAAAATATAACGCAGTTACCTGAAAAAAGTAACTGTTACATGTAATGTGTTACCAATCTCTGAAGTTAATTATTACTTTCCAATTTTTTTTCATTTAAAAATATTTTTACAATGAAAATTGATACAACTTCTGTATACATACCATACGATGAAAATGCTAATGAGAGATTCCGCTTGTGAAAGACATTGCCAGCAGAAGCAAATAGAAAAGATGACATTATCAGGACTAATATCGCTGTGACAGCTATAGCAATTAGGTTCCTAGAATAAGATAAATATAAAATAGGCAATTGTATACACACACTTATTTAACTACTCTCTTTCACTCTCTTCTTTTACAAAATAGACAACTATCACCTGTGTTTTATATCAAGAAAATGTTACAAGAACAATTTCAATCAGCAAACTAACCAACAGCTGCGACCAAATTTAATGTCAAAATATTAACCGAATATGCTCTTAACCTCTTTACTCCCGAAATAATTCTATGCATATATTCTACATATAAAACTCTATCAAGCAATTATATATGACATATTATAGCTTAACCCCCCTCAAAATCTTATATTTTGTACCCCAATTAAACTTAATAACTTAAATTACCTTTTTTCACATATCTTTAATATCACTAAGTTATTTTGTCGATGCCCGGACCCTAACCTGGGACCTTCCGCATGCTAGGCGAATGCCTAACCTGACTGGGCTCCCCATCCCCTTATGTGGAGTTGGACATTTAAACTACTCACAATGCAAACTATAAACACTGCATACTTCATTGATACAACAGCAAAGAAAAACTCTTAACCAAAAATACATAAGACACATTACGTTATTTCAAGTGTGCATCAGAACACATATCTTTATACTAATCATTACAGGGATCATCACAAACATGTACAATTTAGAAAGATCTTTTTAATTGTGTTCAGAAACAAGAAAACTTAATTATTAAAAACATCTATTTCAGTAAACCTTTCATGCGTTAAAATATAAACTACTATTTTTATATAGTACCTTTCTTATCAGTACATACATCAACTAATATTGGTTTATTGAAATAAGTAAAACTGGAATTTTTCCTGATCTACTTTTGATGCATAGTTCAATTAAGGGGGGTGATACATCTAACCACCTGAATTTTGACCGTTTTTCAGAGACATTATTAAAAGGGAAGAAATACATGAATCGTTTTAAAATTCAGTATGTTTATACATTATACATTAAAATTCAAAAATTAGTTGTTTTTGTTTTTTCAAAATGGCTACCATAGTAACTTATCTCCTGAGACCCTCGCGTATAAAATTATCAATTGGCAGGAATTCTAGCTACTCCAAAATTGATCTGAAATCAAAAAATTTTTATATGAAAATGTTCATAAAGCTTACATCTTCTAGTTAAACCAATAAAAAATCAAAAAAGTTTAAAAAATTGTGAATGGGCAAGCCTCAGAATAAAAAAGTGTGATTTTTTTACCCTTTTTTCAAAGGTTTTTGGGTAAAAAAAACTAAGTTTAATTTTTTTTTTGGGGGGCATTTTTGAGGTTCAAATACAAGATAATACTGTAGTGAAGATGTATATAAAATTTTATAAGGATCGATTGAGAACTTTTTGAGTTATCTTGCCCGCCAATTTAAAAAAAGTAGTTTTGAGATAAACATGCTTGAAGTTTTGACAAAGCCCTTAAGCGCTGAGTTGAGGTGAAACATTTAAATGAGTTTTTCATCAATAAAAAACGCCAATTTCATTCTAAAAACTTGCTGGCATATTTTTTTAGATGTTATTTAAACTATTTATGAAATTTTAAAAAAAATCAATTTTTACATGTATCGCCCCCCCTTACAACATTTTTTTTCAAATAGGGCTTTTATTTTTGGCATTCATATACCCATATCCAGACTCTGCATAGAACTGCGAGCCTGGAAAATCTGTCTAGCACCATTTACGCGGCTCTTGCTACCAATTTTGAAACCCAGATAACAATGAATATGAGCTCTCTGTGGATGTTAAAGTATGCTGAGATTTAATTTTATTTTAACAAGAAAACCGGAGACAAATGGGTCCTCTAGGGATCTTTTACATGCTTTAACTGACATGATTGCGAAACCGGTTTCCACCCTTGGGGAAGAACAATGATGTATAATATTTACCTCTATGATAATATTGGACGTACTAATTAATGTTAAGAAAACGCTACCGTTGCCAACAGCTGGAAGAAAACCATTTGGCTTCTTTTCTAATTTAGCGCTTTTACTTGGCTCCAATTCTTCCAGTGATTTCATCGATCTATAAATGTTACTGGATAGACCAAAATACTGATTACAATCAGGCCACTGCCAGATCTATATTGGCGACTGTCTTTTAATCACATGACTTTTTGCCGATGATTTTACTCATCCAGAAGATCTGAAGACTCAGCTAGGGTGGGAACCACAATTAAAAAATTGTGTCTTGAGCTAAAGACATACGATCTAAATAGTTGTGATAATTATGTGGGTTCTTACTTGGTAATATTTGTAGATGTCTTGTTGTGACTGCAGATGTGTAAAGCAACTGCACCCATCAGACCCCATGTGATAAAAGCTTCTCTAGCGGCCAGCCACCAGGCCTAAATCAAGACAAGAAATTATTATAAAAAATGAGTATCAAAGCTCACAATACTTATTAATGGTTAATAACATGAATTAGAGTATAAATTAAAATTATAATAAACCAATAAAATATGTACATTAACTTAAAATGTAACTTCGCAAATTAATTTTGAGAAAGGTCATTTTTGGTAAATGATTATTTTATAATAAAATAATATAAATACTTTACTATGAGGTGTAAAGCTCAAAAGAAGAAAATTTGAGTTAACTAAAACTTAAGAATACTCCAGGATAACAAGCTTATGACCCCAAAAAGGTTTGTATATAATACTCAACCGTTTCAATTTTATTATTGGAATTATATGCTTCTTTGAAATTAAACATTAGCGGTTCTTAAGATTTTTTTTTGAATATCATAAAATTATTTAACGAAAAATGTAAGAAGTTTTCTACAACTTTTAAAATGTAAAAAAGTGTCTATAAAAGCATAGTTACATTGTGTATTGATATAAAATGAAATGAATGACAGTATCATTAATGTGGAATAAAATACTAACATATAACTTAATGCTAAGTTTTTTTTTAAATTCACAAATAGATTAAAAGAATGTTTTGGCAAGGGATTTTGATGTATACAGATTTTTTTAAATGATAATTTTTAGTTTAATATATTTAAGGGCAATTTTTGGGACAATGACTTTTATGAAGGAACCTTTTGGGGTTCCCTAAAATGTTGTCAATAATCTTTAAAAGGCCGTGAATTTCCTACATGTAAAATTGTGAATATTATTAAACCTTTACATTCAGAAATAACTTTCCATATATATTTTTAATCTTACAATTTAAGATTAATTTGTTTTATTTGCTAACAAATTGATAAGCAAAAATATTTTATGCCAATTTCCACTTCAAAACCACTTACAGAAGGATCGAGGAAAACAGGCTTCCAAGGAGAAGCAAATATTTCAAGAATTCCATCGCTCCATTGTTGTCCCATTCTCATCGTAACCATCATTAAAAGAGCAATGGGCAGCATACCGAAGACATAGACAACCTAATAAAAATGTTAAGAAAATTTAACATTAATAAGGTGACATAAATAATAATGCTTACAAAAAAAAATTAACTTGAACTTTTAAAATGCCATGCTTAATGGCGAATTATCGGCCCCCGGGCTCCAAACCAAAGTGCAACAGTGTTAATGCAATAATGAAGAAAATATTTTTTAAGCCAAAATTCTCCGCCTGTATAGAATATTTTTACAGACGTTTTTTTTTTTTTTTTTTTTTTTTTTTTTTTTTTTTTTTTTTTTTTTTTTTTTTAAATGGTAAATGTAGATAACCTACAAGCATCTGTAATCCCACTGTTTGAAATTGCTTCGAATAATATTTTTTATAGATTTATTGATTGAAAAAATTTCAAAACTATTAAAACCAATTAAAAAAGTAGGATTGTCGTTATTTGTAAGTCCGCTATGTTTGATCAATAAAAAAAAGATTGTAAGTATATTAACGTGATAAAATTCTAAAAAATTATGTTTTTTCTCGTTGATTACACACAGCTGGAGATTACATGATTTGTTTTGGCAAAGGGGAGTTTGTGTGTGATACTAACTTTATTTAAGATGCATAATTTTTTATTAATATATTCAAGGGCAATTTGTTATGCACAAGACTTTTTAAGGAACCTTTTGGGGTTCCATAATATTCACAATCGTAAAAGGCGTGAATTTACCTAAGATGTAAATTGTGTTTTCACAACCTTTACATTCAGAACAGCGCTTGGCCTATATGTGTTTAATCAACAAAAGATTTTCTTTTTCATTTGGCTAGCAATTGATAAGCAAAATTGTTTGCTATTTCACTTGCAAAACCTCTTGACAGAAGGTTCGAGGAAAACATGGCTTTTCAAGGAGTCAGCAATTTTCACGAAAATTTCTCTCTACATTGTTGGTGTCACCTGTTCCCATCTAAGCCTCTTATAAAGGCCAATGGGTACCGCATACGGGGAAGAAAGACAACCTGATATCAAAACGGTTAAGAAATTTCATTATAGGTGATCTATATAGTCTTCCAAAAAAAATTACTTGTTAAAATGACCATGACTTTCAGGCTAATTTCAAATGCCAAAGGGCCCAACCCAAAGGCAGCTAGTGTTAATCAATGATGAAGAAAAGAGTTATTTAGCCTTACTCCGCCTGAAGATATTTTTCAGACGTATTGTGTTTTTTAAAGGTAAATGTTCAATAACTCTAGGCAATTGTGAAATGACCCTCTGTTTGAAATTGTTCGAGGAAAGTTTTTAAACGTTCTTGATTGAAATTCGAAACTATTCAAAAGATTAAAGTAGTTGCGTTACTTGTACGTCCTGGTTGTTTATCACAGATACTAAAACAATCGGCTGTTATTAACGCTGTCAATAGACAGTTGGTCTGCTTGCTAACATAATTTCTCACGTTGATTAACACCGAGTCACCTTGGTTTGGAGACATGTGGTCTAGCGGGCTCATTTGCCCTTAATAAGCATTGTTTTGGCTTAATATTTTATGTAGTTTCTGCAGATGATTTTTTATCACAACTATATGAAAGGTTTACTAACATGAGGAATCTCCAGGTTTTCATTAACAAGTGCCTAAGAAGGATTCTTGACATAAAGTGGTACCATAAAATTAATAATGAAGAGCTTCTAAGGAGAGCAAAACAGATACCAATAGAATTTGAAATTAAGAAAAGTGGCGTTGGATTGGGCATATATTGCGAAAAAACTAAAAATTCAAGACAAGACAGGCTTTTGATTGGAATCCCCAGAGATACCGAAAGAGAAGAAGACCAAGAAACACTTGGAGGCGAACTATCGAAAACGAACTGAAGGAGGTAGGGACAACATGGTGGAGGCGAAACATCTGGCCACCAACAGAGTGAGATGGAAGAACCTGACAGAGGCCCTATGCTCCAGCGATGGACTGCAAGAGAGATAAGCAAGCATATGAAAGGTTTATTAGCAGAACACAAATTTTCGAAAGTATAAGATATATGGGCCGGCCCCTTCATATTGGGCACTTTGTCCAATTGTATTCACCATTGTCAGAAGTCACAAATAAAAGGAGTCTGTATATCTAGGTTATACTTTGGAGAATGCGAGTTTTTCAACTACCCCCTTCATATATCTTATTAATTAAAATTTACCTTCTATTAACATCACTGTATCTTTATTTTGAGTTCTCACAGAAAAAGAAAATCAACATTAAAAAAACAAGAGGGGGGGGGGGTTTAAATAACCTTAAGTCGTGTGATTAGAGAATATATTTTAGATAGTGTGGCACTAGAGCCACACTATTATGTACTTTTAGTGAAAAGAATGCTAATTTGAAACTACAGTCAAAAG
Organism: Oedothorax gibbosus; assembly: GCA_019343175.1. Classification (NCBI taxonomy): domain Eukaryota; kingdom Metazoa; phylum Arthropoda; class Arachnida; order Araneae; family Linyphiidae; genus Oedothorax; species Oedothorax gibbosus. The sequence continues at coordinate 196,774 of JAFNEN010000577.1, forward strand.
AACAAGATACTTGAGGTCTCTCAATAGAGCTATTATACACCACAGCAAACTTAAGGTCCATCAGCGACTTTACAGATTTTTAGCCTACTTTTCTTTTTTTAATTCGAAAGAATTTAAAAAATGAAAAAGTAGGTATTGACATGCGGTCGATGTCCGTCTGTCTGTCCGTCCCCCCTTTCCAAAATCGGTTCTATCATTCGGATCTTAAAAATCCTTTTTTTTGTTAGAAAGATATGACCTCAGAGACCCAACTGTCATACTTTTTGTCCGCCTGTCTGTACGTCCGGACGGACATAAATCTACTATCTGTCGGCGAATTTCCCATTGAATTAGCATTGAAATTCAATTTTGAGTCATTTAAATCACTGTTGTCAAATCAACAATGGCACGAGAAACTTTATTTAAAAATATTTGAAGCAAAATAATTGTTTCATGAATCATTTTGGAATGACGTCATAAAATGTAGCACAATGTGGTTTTTTGATTGTTCATTAATTGTTTACCAAGAAAGCGGCAAGGCATATTTTTTGCATACAATTCTGTTTAGTTTTAATTTACATTTATTTTTCTAATGCAGTTTGGAGTAGTCTCATTATTTTTGTTATTTAACATTTAATTATTCTACGAACTAGAAATAAATCGAGCAGACGATAAATAATATTAAGTTATTTGTGAACGAATATTAAGGAAAATAGTTGATTTTGGCTTTTAGAAGTTTAAATTATAGCTGGATGCTGTGTTTAGCGATTTTTTTTCTAATGTGTGTAAATCTAGTATAGAAACGATTGTTGATGATATTTACTGTTATGAATCTAGTTGTTTCCCGATTAGAATTTCAGTGATTAGAATTTCAGTAAGTATTTAAGTAACAGGAAAGTAGGCTATTTTAGTTCTTTAAGCACTTGTTTTTTTTTACTTTCAAATACCTAATATGAAATATACAGGAAATAAAACTATTGTGATGGGGTCGATAATCCGAAAGACAAGATTGTGTTCTCTATGTTTCAGAGTGTGCTGATTCTAAAAAAGGCGGGTTTTGAACATCAGTCCGTCTGAAACCACCACAGCTTGACTTATGTAGTGGAGCTCAGTAAGCCTAGCACTGCGACCAGAGGTCTATTGTACTGTACCCTGGAAAGAAGAATAAATCCCTGCCTCTTTATGAAAAGAGGCCTGTAGCTGAAGCAAAATTCAGCAAGGACCAAATTGGAATGTCTTGAAGCTCCTTGGGTTCAAGTAGGTGACCGAGGTGTTCAAATCTATAAGCAGAGAAAGTTTCACACTCGCAAAGAATATGAGCTGCAGTTTCTTCATCACTACAGCTTGATACCAAGAGAGCTACAGACTTCAAACTAGGTACACACTATGGTACCTGCCGAATGCCATAATAAGGTTTTCAAGAAAACAGTGAAACTGTGCAAAGGGTAGCAGCCATACAACATTTTAGGTCACACATGTAAATGTTGTGTAGTGTTACACACACCTAGTATCACTTTTCTTTCATGAAATCTGTCTGAAGAATGGCATTGTTGCAAAAGTATTCCATCAGAGTACCGAAAGTTCTGGAAGCCAATCTCTACCAACTGGATTTCCACATTTCGTATAAAAACCAAGACATTATGTTAAGTAATCACTTGCAACAATTTCTTTTACACTGCTTTTAAAATAGTGGATCTCAAGAAGAAGTTTGACTTATGACATTTGTAAGGGCGCTCAGTAAGCCTAGCACTGTGACCAGAGATCTATTGTACTGTCCACTGGAAATAAGAATAAATCCCTGCCTCTTTATGTAAAGAGGCCTGTAGCTGAAGCAAAATTCAGCAAGGACCGAATTGGAATATCTTGAAGTTCACAGGGTTCAAGCAGATGACGACCGAGGTGTTCAAATCTATAAGCAGAGAAAGTTTCACAATCGCAAAGAATATGAGCTGCAGTTTAAGAAGTAGTAACAAATCTTACTTTCCCGAAAGCCTTTGGCCCCCGACTTAGACACAGAAACACAATGATCCACACTAAGCATAAATTAAAGGCCACTTCAAACTTCAGCTCTCCCATCTGATAATCACCAGGCTTGCGACCTAGCACTCGGCCACTGGAAAATGAAAAAGAAAACATTAATATGATGAAAAAATAAGAAATATAACTTTGAAAGTTTAATTTATAGACCTCACTGTTTTATCTTAAAGTACTGAATTTGTTCTATAACGGGCATGTTTTATGGCTTGAGTAGCAACAGTATATCAGGAATGAAAATAAGGTCTTGATTAGTTAATCAAGTGGATGGAGATTACCGTGTCATACCACTAATCACAAAACCACCAATGAAATCCAAGAATAATCTACGTCACATGAAAAAGCCAATATCTAGTTTGTAACTTTTTTTTTATCTCGCACAGATTGTTAGCAAGAGAGAAATTCTATGAAAAAAATATTGTATTGGTTTAATTGCCACTTTAGAAATACATTGCCAATGGTGGGTCTATTTAATACTTACAATAATAGGAATATTTACATTTAAATATGTCTTCTATAACTGTTTTATTTTAATACATAGGCAAAATTGAAATATTTTGCCATAAGCTTAACAATATGTTTTCAAGAACCAATTAGATTTTAACATTTTAAATTTAAAACCATTCAAAGCCAAAGGATCTTCAATAAACAATAGAACCAAATTCAACTATTTCCAGAAATTAATTTTGAGCTACATTTGCTCATAACTGAAATGTGTTAATCTAATGTTTAAAATAATATGTTTGAAATAAATTAAGATTAAATATACATAAGATATATATTGTACATAAAACTAAGGAGTTTAGAATGTAATAACCAACCAATCTTACTGGAAATATGAGGGAACAGACCATCCATAGAAGTCTGCTGATGAACTATTTAAAGCTCGTAGACAACCTGAAAAACATTAAAAATTAAAATCCAGTTGGATGTTAACAAAATAGTAATAGAGATCAAACATGTTCAACTGATTGTAATTGAAATAAAAAGTTATACAAAACAACTAAGGAAATTTTTTCTTCCAGGGGAAAAATTTAAAACATTAATCACAAAAAGTCATTTTTATTAAATATTATTTATTAACTTTATTTCTTGCGACATAAAACTGTTTTCTGTGGTCTTTTAAAGAATTAAATTAATGGCTCCATTATTTATAATTCTATATCAAGAGTAAGTTAGGTCAATAACTAAAGGGAATTCAACATAACATCACACAATGTCAAGATATTAAACCACCACAAATTTAGGGTTCACCATCCCATTTATATTATTTGTATCCATATTATACAGGGTGTCCGTAAAAGAATGTCCGGGTTTCAAATTGTAATAGTATTGAGGTTGAAGAGTGTAATTGTAATGTGCTTGAAGGGGACGAATAAAGAATAACTCCAACAGTTTCAGATAAGCGCATGCGCTTGTATCGCAACATCGTTTTCACAGTTGCAGTGTCATCTATTCAAAATGGCGACTTCTGGCATAAAGCATTTTGTGTTCTACAATTTTCTAAGAGTGATTCCGTATCACTAAAGGCGCACACATTGAGCACTTATAGGAAAAACTAGGTTAGTTTTCCTACAATGTCATGTATGATTTGTTATATTTAGTATAAAATAAACTCCTGTAATATACCATTAAAACTCGGACATTCTTTTACGGGCACCCTATATCTTATAGATAAATTTATCTGATATAAAATTATAGAAGACAGAATTTTATCAGATGAAACTAGATCATACCAATTTAATTTCTAACATTTGTTTATCACTTACAATAAATAGCTATTTTAGACAAATGAAAAAAGCTGATCAAAGATTAATTTGCACTGTTCTGCGAGCATTATTAATAGACTTGGTTAATTTCTGCAACGAATCATGGTTGCAACAATTCAAGACCCTATTCAGGGTTGAATACTGACACATAAAATTTCTAGATATATTTTTTTTAAGAGAAATCACTAAAACAGCTACTTACTCGAATATGATTAAAATAAAAAAACATTAAGGTAAATTAAAAACATATGATTTACCAATATTTAAACAAGTAGAAAACAATAGAGCATCAGTCAATACTTTTCCAATAAAACATTTTTTTTTAAACAAATCAAACCAAAAAACTTAATTACAATTAATCTAATTACAATTGAACTTTTAATTGCACATTTCAATAAAATTATTTTGATAAACGTATGTCAATTGTAACTCACAATTAAAATAATTGCAATTAACTTTTTTTAGTTGTTTTATGAAACAATTAAAACAAACAATTAACTTTATGTATTAAAACGAAATGAGTAAAGATTAAGGAAAATTAAACTGTAAGTCTTAGAATTAAGACGAATAAAACAAGTAGGTTTGTAACAGAATCTGTCACTCAGCCCGGTTTCACACAACATTTGTGTTCAACAGGAAAAAAAGTCGCCAAACACAATATTAATTCTATTATAAACTTTTACAGGCTAAATTTGGCTAGTTTCATTTATTTTATTTCCAAAATTCAATAAATATTATCGTTTGCAAAAATTAATATTTCAAAGAATTAAATATGTAGTATTCCTCTTCTAAATGGAAATAAAACATTTCATATCCAAATACAAACAAAGAATCTCTTAGTGAAATATATTTGACGTCATTTCAAACTGAGTGATGTCGCAAAAATAAATTTCTTTTAATTTATTATTTAAAAGAAGTTTCTCGAGTGATTGTTGTGAATGGCAATGGTGATTTAATTCTAATAAAAATGGCTTCTTATACATTTTAAATGAGCGTTAAATTTTGCAGGTTTTTTTAATAATTAAAGCACTTCGAATTCGTTTTTTTTTTCTGAGATTTCCACTGTCTTCTAATTTCGATGCACTGAATTTTTTGACGTATCACACTTGCCTGTAGCATTTGTAGTTTAGGCTATGAAAGTGGGTGTCCGACGGACAGACAGACTGAACGATTATAATAACTTCCACTTTTTACGTTAAAACGTAGTGTGGAAGCTAAAAGTGGTTAATTGTTATTTTAATCAAAATTAAAAAAACATTCGAAAATTAATTAATTGTTAATTGTTACTACTACAGTTAACAATTAAATAATTTTGTTAATTGTACTTTTCCACAATTACAATTGATGAATTGTTAGTTGTTGTGGTTATATTAACCAATTAATTAATTGTTAATCTTTAATTGTTCTTGAAATTAAAATTTGCCCAACACTGTTATGCAGTGATTAGTTAAAATAATATTTCAGAATTCATGCTATTGGGCGAGAAATTTGAGCAACAGATCTTTGGTTTTAATTCGTGAATTTACAGGATTCGGATGCTAAGTACTGGGTGCAAACGTTTCACGTCCTAAAATGGGGTGCCGAAATAAATAAAAGTTGAAATAAATTAAATTATCGAAGATTCACTACCGTACCATTTAAATTATTAAAAGAGTCTGAAACCTAAAACATACCATTTCTGGCGAAACTAGAATGACATTTTCCCCATTTGTATGAATCTTTTAAAGTGATGAATGAATCTTTGAAGTAGATGAACAGCCACGACAGAGGAAGGGCATTGTAAACGCCTAATAAAATGTACAGATACAGCAAGGCAAATCCCAATCCTAGAACAAAAACAAGAAATTTGAAAAAGATAATTGACACAACTGTAATAGTTACATGTACTATTACATTGATTTTTAGTACAAAAAACCCACAGTATTGAGGAGATAAAGTAAACAGCAACATGTTATAGTTAAACTCATAGTTTCCTTGCACAGAAGCTACGACCACGGGCGGAGCTATAAAACGCGCAGAGCAATCAGATGAAGACAAAATATAACGGCTGAAATTTCATCATCATCTGATTGCTCCGCGCGTTTTATAGCTCCGCCCATGATCGTGGCTTCTGTGTAAGGAAACCGAGTTTAACTATAGGATAACATTTTTAAAATTTTGATGGACTGGACACCTCATCTACAAATAAATAAGGTTAACATATTATTAAATGTATATTATGTGAAGGCAAGTGTTATACAAGAAAAAGTTTAAAACAAAAATCTAAGGTAAAACATTACAAATCGAACAGATTTTTAATTTGAAATAGTTAATTTCGAAATTATATTAAAACAATTTAGTTATAACAAAATAGTACATTTGAAATAAGAAAACATGTAAAAATCACATTTATTGTTTAGTTCGATTTATAGAGTGGTTTCATAAAGGCAGATCCATGTCCAAAAAAAAAAAAAAAAAAAATAGAAACAGAACCTTCCAAAATATGTAGAGTACACAAAATCCCCATTTAAAATTTTCGACTTCTATTCCATTACTTTCGTTGCCTTATATTTCCTAGTATATAATTTAAAGTAAAAATACATAGAATTTGAATAAACTTAAAAAAAAGTCTGCTCTTACTAAAATGTGTTTGCTAATTAACCAAACTCCGTTAGCTATATTGATGTCAGTTTAAGTCTATTTTCAGGTAAAGAAACAAAAACAATGTTCCAATTGGAAAAAAACCTTATCAACCACATATTCATGCATAAAGAAATAATCAACCTTTGAAAGCTGGTGAGATGTACCACATATCTAGCATGCCTGCACCTAGATATTGGCCTAGTGTCATCTGCATATACAGGACTGGTATGCCAAATAAAATTGATAAAATGAGGAACTGAAGTATAAAACATCCTGGAAAATAAAAATATATGTTATTCATATAAATTTTATTTTATTGTTAGAGGTAAAACACTATTTTATTATTGAATAACTAAAATGAAAAAAAAATGCCTTAATTCTGGAGCATTAAGAGAGGCTTCCCCTCATGTTTTCCTGGAAACCGTGCAAGTTACTGTTTTTGTTTTCTCCCACACTACTTGGGTTTGGAAAGCAATTGAGACTGACCACAGCAAAACAAACAAGGTAAGTTTAGAAAAGAGATGCTTACGACAATTCCTGGAAAACTACACAAGGGAGTTAGGGAAGAAAGTGCTTTTGCTGCTTGTATTGCAATCAGAAGGAGTATAATAACAGTATTATTTGAATGAAAGCATGTAAATTAGAATTTTAAATAGGAAATTTAAAAAAAATTATCACTTCTGTAATGCGATAATTGAATAAAGTTAATCTTATGTATGTCTTTTCACAGATGAGCTTAAGGCTCACTAAATATTTAACTACAAAAATAATATCAAAAGATTAACATAAAGCCAATAACTAAAAACACCCACCTTTATAAACATACACCAACATAGAGAACCGGCTCACATTTGACACCCCTATCACGCACGCAAGGCACGCAAATGCACTCGAGGCTTTATGTGGCCACCGTGCTGGCCTAACCCTTTGTGCCATTGAAACAAGCCTTGGCGCCCTGGGACGCCTCCCAGTAACATTGAATCTTGGCGGAGGACTTTCCTCCGTAGCAACACTCTCATAGGGCGGAGGGTGTGCAATGATTGGAGAGCGGGGTGCCGATTGAGGGCGAGTTGGCTGCGCGGAGGACGTTTCTCCATGGGGGCTTGGGGTTTGTCCATCGCCTCTGGGGTTGCCCATGACGAGGGGGCGGGAGTCAGGGGGTGGTTGGGTGGTGGTTTCGAAGAGGGGCCATGTGTAGGCTACATCCCAGCCGAGCATAAAGGTGGAGGGATGGGCGTGGTAACCTGCAAAGGGAAAGGAATTAGTTGATGAGATATAGCATTTTGAATAATAAAATGAATGAATACCTAATGAATGAATGCCTTTAAAAAACAAATTTTAATTTTTTTTATTAATATCTACAATTTGGATCTCTATTTTTCACTTTTATTTGAAGCGTATTAATCATATCTGTATGCCAGCTGATTGCCACAATCACATTATGTTCTATCTTAATTGTTTAGTGTTTGTTTTGTTTGATTTTAACTATAGATGTTTTTGTTCGACTGTACGGATTTTTTTCCCTTGGCGTGCCATATTAGTTTTATACTGCTTCTTAATTACTTTTTGTTCTTATAATAATAAATATTGTAAAATAATTCGGCATAAATATCATTTACAAATAACTAAACCCAGTGGCAATAACTGAAAGTTATTATACTTAACATTGCATTCACAATTCTATGATACGTATATCCAAATTATTTATCAACTGAATACAAAATTTGTTCGATAAAAAAAATAATGAAAAACAATTTCTGAAATAACGTGAAATTGTTATACAAATATTCCAGGTGTGTTTATTCATATAAATGGTTTAATTTAAACTGTCAAAAAAGTCTTAGGCCTGTGATAAACTCGATATTAGGAATTTAAAACAAAAAAGTAATAAAAAACAATGTATTTATTTTTAAAAGCGCAAATTGTCAACAAACTGTACACAATACGAATTCAAAACAAACGCCATACATACGATTGCCAATAAACATTTCAAAATCAAATACTTGACTAAAACATACGTATTCAATTCATCATAACCTACAGAATTCTGCAAAAAAGCACAGATAAATCAAAAAATAAACCTGCAATCCAATGGAACAGCTGTTTAATGTCGTTTAATTCGCTACATTCGACTTTACGCGCGTGTTGACTGTTGACGTTATTGATCGTCCAATCATCAATCATGGAGCCCTGGGCGGATCACGTTGCCAAACTACGCGGAGTAATTTTGGATAACTTCAGTCACGAAACAAAAACCAAAGTCGTCTGCTTTTGCAGACAGATTAATGCGATTGATTTGTTTGATATTTAGATTGGGAGATGTGAAACTCCACCATTATTAGAATTTCAAATTATGTTTTTAAACTATAATCACTTAATCCAAAATACAATTTCTGCAGGAATTTGGTTGTTTCAGATGATGTAAATGTTCAGCTGTGTCAGTCTTGAGTTTCCGCGATTTCTTTTCTTTTGTTGTTTGGTTTCACTCTCAATGCGCAGTAAAATCCACTGTCAAAACCACGGATGGTTTTTTTTTGTTAATTAATATTAAGGTTGAATTATCGTCGCACTAGAGCTACACGAGGGCTATGGTAATGTGTCAGATGATGATGTAATTTCATTGCCATTCAAAACTTGAACAACATGCCTTAAAAAAGGTCCAATTTTTTTTTATTCGATTAGAATTATTTTCCTATTTTGTTTCCTTTTCTTTTTCAATAAATTTAAGAAAAATATAACCTTCTAAAAATATTTCAATCATTATACACTGACTCACTGAAGGTTGCTACCTTTGTATAAAACGTTTCACTTTCTTCCTACACAATTAAAATTGTCAAATTTGAAAACGGCGATCCCGAAATGTACATAAAAACAAATCACACGTTTTTCTCATAACGACAGACCGGAAGGTTGTTTAATAAATGTCCCCTTAAGACAACCAGAAACGATAAAAACAAGGCCGACGCTAAAACAAAACGTGCGACACTAATAAAATAAACAAAGAGGCGGCGACACCGCCTTTTTAACACTTATTTTTCCTTGCCAAGGTCGCCAATTTCAAGGACCTTTTTGTGCCTAACTTCCGTTCTCGTTGTTACAATACGATTAAGATATATGGATATAAAACTTACACATAGAATAAATATAAGTGAGTTGATAAAGTATAAAAAAAAAGTAAAAGTCTACTTGCAGTATGAATTTAAATAATAGAATTTGTGTTACATTAATTCCTTTTGATTTGTCGAGGTTTTCAAAACTACAAGTATTATTTTGCTATAACAGAAAAAGTTAAATGCAATAGTATACGCTTTACGTCTTTTAATGGTAGTTTGCAATAACATCCCTTTTTCAAATACTATATAGTATAAAGGTGCAGTGTGCCAAAACAGCACCGATCCTGATTAAATTTAAAATTAACCCAAATGTGTTCTTCGAACTAAAATATTATTTTCATTAAATAACTTCTGAAAGAAATAGAATAGTCTACTCAACTCTCTTATACTTTACATACTTTAAATTACTTTAAATTTTAAATACTTACAGAAATTAATCTAGTACGAATAGGCAAATGGGCAACAGCATAAAAGATAAAGGTATGGTATCATATACCTAACAAAAAAACCCGGACGATTTACATCGGAAGGCAAAACCGGCCGTAAAAAGACAGACGGACGGAAAGGCGCACAGACAGATGGGCCAAAATTATAATAATATTTATAGAAAGTTATGACATCAGACATGTACTTAAAAATAAATCGACGTCTATAAAAATGAATAAATATAGAAATAAATTCAATTAGGAGTATACGGACAGGTGAAGACAAATCTCCACGATTTTAATATCATATTTCCATTTTACTTTTCAAATTCTTTCGAATTAAAAAGAGTAAAGTAGGCAAATAAATAAAACGCACTATGGGACATTTAAGCTTTTATTGTAGCTCAGAAGGACCATACGTTCTTATAAGAACATTAAACAAATAATCGGCCGAATAACTGGTATAATTCTATAAATTTTATTCGTTGAGAAACATAAAATAAATGTAATCCGATTAAAAAAACATATTCCCCTTCCATAATAACCTATAATAAGAAGGAGGCATTACTTACTGACATTACGTTGACAAAAAGTTATTTTCGTTTTATGTATGTGTTTTCGAGCTAAGTCAGGGCCAGGCCCAGATTTAAAGATTTGCCGAGAGATTTAAAGATTTGAGAGCGTGTGCAGTTGCCCTCGCAGCTACCATGTTTACAACTAAATATTAGTACTATATTACGATTTGCGCATTAATGCAAATTATTTGTTTTCTTTCTTAAAAATATTAGTATCTTCATAATAATTGTTTTTATGCCGAATTGCCGCTTTAATTGGTCGTACAATTTGCCGCCCCAAAAAACTTGCCGCTCTAGGCTACAACCTACTCAGCCTATTTAGAAATCCGACCCCTGCCTGAAGTATAATGCAAAATTCTTTAATTTGCTTTTTTTTATAATCAAATTTCTCAAATTATACAAATACCTACGTTATTTGAATTCGAAAAATATTGTTGTATAGATGGATGTGGTCGTTACTAGAAAGGGGGAATAATATAACATCTTATTTTACGTTTTTACACTATGGGTAATGTTTCAGATTCAGATGATGTAATGCTTTTTTTTTCATTTTCCCGCGTCCAGCGATTTCATTATTGATTTGGTTTCACTCTCAAAATGACCGTTATAGTCAGATGAAAAGGAACTTTTCTTTATATGCAAGTTTTCTTTGACAAATGATTTGAGCAAGCAAAAACACAGCAAAGAAGCTAGCATTTTTAAAATTTAATAAGTAAAACATTCTTAGAAAACTCATTTTCGAATACCAAAACAAAAGTAATTCCAGATTTAAAAAAATGAACAAGATCACTGGAGTTATAGCCATTCACGACGAGAAACAACTCCATTTAAACAAAAAAAAAGATATTTAAGACTACTTTTTTTAACAGTTGCATGCTATCTATGGAGCACCGTGCGGCTACTTGCAAATCTTTCTTTTCCTCTTCGAATTTTTTTTTTAATTACAAATGTATCTATCGAATGGTTTATTAAGAAATTCTTTTTTCAATGGAAATAATAATTTATTTTAGTTTACTAGAAACAACAATTTTCAAAATCATACAACTTTTTTAAATAGATATACTACCATTATTATAGTTTATTTAACGTGCATTCGTTCTAATTCCTTCCTTTGCCTACAGGCAAAAAGTTTAGGAAACAAAATTTTATCTCAAAATCAAGGACAACTTTCGCAACTATTCCGTAATCTTGTCATCAACCATAAATTAGTTCCTTCTAATTTCCAAAAATAGAATGAAATGTACGTATTTTTGTATACATTATTTCATAAATTGTAATCAATAGTTTTCTACATACGTTCGAATTTCTAAGATATTTATCAAAAACAAAACATCACAATTTCGTTCTAAGAAGAAAACTACAACCGTCATACCATCGAAATATCCAGGCCAATGGCCCGTATATATTCCCAATTACAGCTAAAAGACAGTTATGTTTCGAAACACTAATCGCACTGTGTGATACCAAGCGTGGCCATTTTATATGCTTTGTAGTAATTGAACAGCTGAAAAGGTTTATTACACACAGAAAAAGTGATGTGTTTGGAAGTATAGCGAAGCAGGGTTCCAAATTCATTTTCTAGTCGTCGCAAAAATGAGACCAGTTTTTTCGATTTTGCGACAACTAAATATATTTAGTCGTAGTTATCGCAAATACAGTGTTTCAAAAAATCTTCAATGCTAACTTTTTTATATCGTGGTTTCCAAGAATCTCGCCAAAAATAATTATCTTAAAATCAGAAATCTTGACCAATCCTAATTTTTTTTAAAAACCATTGCCGTAATCATATAATAGCAATTATCATTCGGCAGTCCTAAAACCGCACTAACATCGATGTACAAATTGCGAAACTTCCGGCGAACTTCATAAAATATCCAAATTTGGGCTATTGTAATGTCTCCAAGTTGTGGTGATTGTCAAACAAAGAAACTCTGAAAAAAACTTTTAAAAACTCAGACGACCGTAATATCCACAAACTTCGGCTGTAGTAAATTGTGATTTCTTAAATTTTGAAACTCCAGTTATCGTAAAATCGCGAAACTCCGGTGACTCTATAAACTCGTAACTCTGGCGATCTTAAGGGGACGCGGTACCCAAAAAACTAAATCCAGTATTTATATAGCTAGATCCAAATTAAACTACTTTTTACAAAGTACTAACATTCAATAAACATATATGTAAAAATAATAAATATTGAAACATGTTTTTTTTTACTTAAAAAAAATTAAAATTTTAACGTATTTTCAAAATGCTACTCCTCCTACAATTTAAAGAATTTTTTTAATGGATTTTTTTTGCAAAATGTTGCCACAACATCTCTTAATAATAATTTATCTATCCAATTTCGAACACTGTTTGGAAGTAAAGATGCGAGTAACTACTGACATCGTATACCTTTGAAGTAGGGTTATCGGAAAAAAATGGGTTTATTCAATCTAGAATTACATCTTGAAAATTAAAGCGTAGTTTTAACAAAAAATATTTGAAAAAAAAATTGCATAACAATGTCTTCATTCGCTTGGTCCATATAAACTCAGATTAACAAACTTTTGAAACATACTTAGCCTGGCCAGATTTGTTTTAGCGATTAACTTTTCGACTATGAAATTATCATTAAATTTTCATAAACCTTTAAGTACGTACGTTTTTTTTTTAGTTAAAAAAAATTATAAGCAAATAAGACTGAGACAAGTTGCAAAATTTTAATAGCTATACACATGAATAATAAACTAAATTTTACTGCGAATTGCAGTACGTCTGGTAACCTTATAGACACACTAAAAATAACATAATGCAACATTCGTTACATCTAAGGTAATTAAGATTGGATCTATAAAAAAATATGTTGCACAAGTTTGTGATATGTAAATAGCTCAGTAAAACCCGAAACTAAAGCAGTGTTCGAAATTTAGGAGCAATTTGTGCCACTAACTTTAAAAACTAGGATCATTTCTTTAAAACAAATTTCTGAGAAAAAAAATTACTAAAAAAATTCCCCACCAAGTCCACAAGTTTTTGGATCGCCAGTTTTTCTAAACGTCTGTCTCAAAATCCAGGGGGAAAAAAAGATAATTTCCGCAATTTTTAGATTTTGCGAATTTTTCCCCTTTATAAATCATCGAACCGATTTTAAGACTGCCAAATTTTTGCGATTCTATAAACATATCTCATATCAATGGTTCGACAAATTTAGTATAGCTGAGGATTTGTGGCTTCAAGATTATTTTTTGGTGGAGATTAAAAAAATAAATTTGAAATTAATTAAAATACCTAGTAGCGATATCTGCAACTACATTTGTTTTGAAGACTCAAAATTAAAAGATTTGTTCGCGTTTTGCGACTAGCGACCGTTAATTTTAAACCCTGTACTAAAGTTAGACTACAAGATTATAAAATATGCATTTGTGATAGGAAGCCTACTTGTCAGTTATTTCATTTTGCTTCTAAAGCCACTATATTGGATTCCATAAGATGCACGCAATACTATTGTTTTTTTTTAAATACCTATAGCTAGAAAGAATAGGATTCAATATTGTTACAGTATAAAACTACCTTTTAATTGCCAGGGATGCTACAGAATAACTGTTTAGTGTTTATTGCTATTATAAATCGTCTTTAGGGTTCGGTAATTACACGGATTGTTCATTAGAAAATACAAAAACAAAACATTTAAAATAGAATGTTATTATTTCTTTACGTTACGTTAACTTAGCCCATTACCTAACGACGACTTTGTGATTACCATAACAACTTTATTTCCGAATATAAACTTAAGTTTTTAAAATTCGTTTTTTCGTGTAACTTAATTTCCCCTACATAAATTGTTTATTACTACCTACGGTCTTCATATGTCTTATACTTCGAACTAGCAAATAAATACCCGTTCTTCGCACGGCTAAAAGAATATCAAATTGACCCAAGTATATGTATCATTTAATTTGCTGTAGAATAAGCTTTGCCTTTGTTCCCGTTCATTATAAAGAATAAAATCCCGTTACTTATATTGCTTTAAAATTGCAAACTGAAAATACATCACTATAAAATGCACATCCTCATATCACAAAAATCTTCCTCAATATGAACTTACTGTCATCGCAATATTCCTGATAAATTCAAAATTAACCATAATTGTATAACAACGTTATTTCACGTCAAAACCTCCATTCTGGGTTTAAAAAAAAAAAAACATTTAGCTCATTGGCACGTTCAATTATTTTTGGAATCATTAATTTAGTTTCTGAAGGTAATGGCAAGAAAATAAAGCCATTTCAATTTTAATTAATTTTTGTGTTCATTTTAATTTCTTCTATCGAATGGCAACACGAAAGGGAAAAAATGATCGGATTTGAGCGAAAGTGGTGTATTTTTTTCAAAAAATTAGAATTTTCTCTAAAAATGGAACAAATATGAAAAAAATAAGCCTCAGGTGCACACGTTGGTATTAAAGAGAATCTATCTTAAAATTTTCGAATTTCTGAGGGCAGTATAAGTAAGTCTTTTCCGATCCACAGACAAACACCTCTTTCTTTTATTATTATAGAATTGTCCATTTTTCTTGCCAATCGTCTTGAATAGGTTGATTGAATCAGAATGCGGACGTTGTCTATCTTTTAATTAACGTACTTACACTATATTAAGTTGTAATCGATGTCTTTAATTTTAAGATTAAATCTTGATTAATCACGTGAAACTAATAACGATCTATATCATGTCAATGCGGTCGATATGGTATTCGGAACTAAGGTTTTGAAATAGTTCGAGAAGTTTCATATTTAAAAAAAAAAGTCAAATATGTGTAGACAATAATTGGACCAAGCGAAGAAAGAGAAACCGGTTTCATGCCTCCAATGTCCGCCAAGCAGACACAATTACGGGACGACTCCTAATAAAACAAGGGGTTCTTCCCCTGTACTCTTAAATTATTAACGATACTTATAACTGCTATTATAAAGATATTCTATAATTTTAACCAATGCAATGCTAAAAAAACGTCAAACTTCGAATAAAAATAATTTTAAAAATATCTGCCTCAATTGATTATTTTCCTAGCAAGGTAATAAAATGACTATAAAATATTTACTAGATTCTTTGGGGAATCAAATATAAAGATAACATTTTATTGCTTTGCTTTGCTTCGACCTTCCGCAGTTATTATCTACAAATATTTGACTTTTTGAGAAATATGAAACCTCTCGAACCATTTCAAAACCTTATTTCCAAATACATTATCGACCGGAAATCGCAGAAGTTTATCTAAGAATTCACGGAATCTTACTTCTTTAAAAGATCAGGAAAAGTTTCTTCACGGTATCTTGAAACATTCCTTAATTTGATAAACACAGTGAAAGATCTTTGTTAGTTTCACTTGATTAATCAAGATTTAATCTGATAATAAGACATGGATAACAACTTAATACAGTGTAAGTACATTATTTATAAGATTCAATTAAGGGGGATGGGCGCGTTGGATCGCGGGTCTCCAAAGAAAAGTGCATCAGTGTTAATCATATAGCGAAAAAAATATTTTCTCTGCCGCATTTCTCCGGCTGTATTGAATATTTTTACAAGCTGATATTTATGTGATAAATGTAGCTGACTTACAGGTCCCGACCTTCCCACTTTTTGAAATGGGTTCGAATATTTTTTTTAAATTTTCAATAAATAATTTTTCACAAAATATTCGAAGCAATTTCAAAAAGTGGGAAGATAGAGACCTGTAAGTTATCTATAAATTTATTATTAAAAAAAACCGTTTGTAAAAAATATTCAATACAGCCGGAGAAATGTGGCAGAGAAAATAGTTTTTTCGCCATTGGATTTAACACTGAGGCACAGGAGTTTGGAGACCCGCGGTCCAGCGCGCCCATTCCCCCTTAATAGATTCAAGACAGTTGGCAAAAATGAACTTTCTGCTTAAGTTTATTTAAATTAACAAAATATAAGACAGATGCAGACAATAATAAGGGACAATTTATGTAGGACAAATTAAGTTGCTCGGAACAAAAGAATTAAAAAAAATGAACGTTTTTATTCGAAAATGAAAGTGTTAATGGTACATACAAAATCGTCGTTAATGGGCAAGATAAAAATTTTTTAAAGGATCCCAAACTATGAGACTATTTTGTTGAGTAAAATAAACTTGAGTATATTTGAATTACGAGGTATAGGAATATATAAAAATAATACAAAATACGAGATATAAAAATAATAACTCTACAAATTAATAGTATAAATATAATATATTTCTTCACCAACTAAAATGTATTATAATGTAATTAGTTATTATAATGTGTATGTAATTATTATAACGCATTTATATTACAAAAATCTTGTGTGGAAGCATTTTAAATGACAGAAACTTTAACGAAAACACTTGATTTTTTTATAAGGAATTTTTCACGATTTTATTTCAATTGTTTAAAAATAATTTTCCTCAAAAATATTTTACTTGAATAGAATTAGGGAAGGTGGTATCGATATAAAGTTTTGAAACAACTATATGCGAAAATATCGTTTCATTAATTAGTACTGAATGGTAAAAAAACGAGGTTATGATATTAAATATTTTTGAAAATACATTACTACTATATATGCAATCATTTTAACTAACCAAACATTTTTCTAACTTTTAAGATACTTTTTATCCTACATAAATATTACTGTGTTTTGTCGGTGTGATACATAAATGTTACTGTGTTTTGACGGTGTGAGACATAAATGTTACTGTGTTTTGTCGGTGTGATACCTAAATGTTAATGTGTTTTGACGGTGTGATACCTAAATGTTACTGTGTTTTGTCGGTGTGATACATAAATGTTACTGTGTTTTGTCAGTGTGATGCATAAATGTTACTGTGTTTTGTCGGTGTGATACATAAATGTTACTGTGTTTTGTCGGTGTGATTCATAAATGTTACTGTGCTTTGTCGGTGTGATACATAAATGTTACCAATTTATCAGATACATTTAATCGTATTTTTAGCAACATTAGTAATAAGTAGTATGGAATCAAAGACATTTCTATTTCCTTTAAAATTTAATTGTGGCCTCCGAGAAGAAAATCTTCCTTCTCGTAGGTCCCAATATAATCCACTAAACTAGACTACTTCTAATTTCAACCTAAAAACACTATTCGTCCAATAAATTTCAAACGTGTAACACTTTCCTTTAGAACGAAGGTTATCTAGGTTATCACTTAGTAGACCCATTTAAATAATTCATGAAGGGGATATGCAAATTTTCCACGTATGTATTACAACGTGTGAATTGCATTCGGACACTTTTATATACCTAAAAAATGTAGTTTATATTCTTGTTGATAACATTCAATGCTAATGAATTTTTATTATGTAATGGTTTTACTTGGAAAACCGTAATTTATTTCTGTATGCATTAAAGAATGTTTTTATAATAGTTGAGTGTTTCAAAGTAAACAAAAAGTTCGGAAAGAACTAAAATTGATAACTTATTTTCAGTCACATTAATATTCACTAAAAGTCCTAGATTGCGGACTAACAGACGGACGGACAAGAACAATAAAGATATGATCCTCTACACTCTTAAAACAAACGAGCGGTTTTAACTCAGTCTGAGTTAATTTCCACTCTCTTCCCCGCCGAAAATGCACTTCCCCTATAGGAGTGGATTTCACTATTTTTGCGGAGTGGGTAAAAGAAATAAAAGAAACCGATCTACGTCCTACACTCTTAAAACGAGCGGTTTTAACTCAGTCTGAGTATTCACTTCTCCCGCAAATGCTTCCCTATAGAGTGATTACTATTTGCGGAGTGGTAAAGAAAAAAACGTCTAGCTACACTCTTAAACGACGTTAACTCTCTGAGTTTCCCTCCTTTCGTAAAGCACTCCATAGGAGTGGATTTCACTCTTTTGTTTTCAGAGTGTACTATCATCCTTTACAAATAGGGAAAAAAATCATTTTGAAAATCTTAACTGTTAGAACGAAAGTTGAAAGGGACGGGCAGACTCACGGAAAGAAATCTTAATGCCAGCACCCTGCTTTTTTTTAAATTCCTTCGAATTAATATGAAAAGAATTAAGCTAAAAAAGAAATTTAAAAATGAACGCGATTAAAATATTTAGTTAGATTCTACTAATTATATGGAATGAATATAAATATAATAAATGTATACAAGATCAATCACCTCGAATTGAAATGTCCAATAGAAAAAATCCCATAAAAGTTCTAATTACCTTTTCTTTGAGTCTTTCCCAAAACTTAAAGTTCTACGACACTATATCTAATTTTAAAATTAAATACCAGAACTTTCAAGAACAATGAAGCTTTAAACTCCTCTTCGGCAGCACAATTGAAAACTAGATTGACAATCATAAACTATATCAATGTACATTTATATAATGCCATTAGAGAGCTGCTATTTCTACTACATTGATGCTTATTAAACAGGTGATATCCAAACCATCAGCGCGCATGTGTAACAATATAGTGACGTAGGACCCACATCAAATTTAAAATTGTGACGTTAATATAAAGGATTAAACGTCATAGTACAAGGTATTAGCGTGCGGGTTTTAATTTGATGTTTCGTTATTGCTTAAAGTACTCGTAAAGCTTATGCACGCAATCGTTCAGAATACTTTAGTTAAGTATTTTATTACTATTGTTGCTAAAAATACGCTTAAATGTATCTATATTATGGTATATAGGTAATAATTGTATAAATGTTTTATTATGTGTAATGTTTATTAAAATACTTTTAAAGCTTGTGCACGCAAAGATCCGAAAAAGCTTTTGTTTAATATTTTATTACTACTGTTGCTAAAAATACTTTTGAATGTACATATCTGATAAATTATTTACATTTATGAACCACAGCGTCATAATGCGAAAACGTCGTAATATTTAAATATTTTTAAAAATAAACAGAAAGTACTTAAAAGTTGCAAAACAAAATATTCTTGTACACGCAAACGTCCGGAATAGCTTTCGTTTAATATTTTATTACTACTATTGCTAAACAAGTGGGTTTGTAACAGAATCTGTCACTTAACTCGCTTCCACATATTTGTGTTTAACAGGAAAAAACGCGCCAAACACAACATTAATTCTATATTTAACATTTACAAGCTAAATTTGTCTAGTTTCATTTATTTTATTTCGAAAATTCAATAATTATTACTTATCGTTTGCAAAAATTAATTTATATTTTAAAGGAATAAATATGTCATATTCCTCGCATTTAAATAGAATGAAAACATTTCGTATCAACATACAAGGATTCCGTAGTGAAATATATTTGACGTCATTTCAAACTGATCGATGTCGCAAAAATAAATTTATTTTAATTTATTGTCTAAAAGAATTAAAGTTTCTCGAGCGATTGTGGCGAATGGCAAATGTGATTTAATTCTAATAAAAACAGGGCCTTTAGCTATTTGTAATTCAAAGTTTTAAACGCCAAAATTAACTATTTTCATTAATCTACTTTCTCAGATTTAATAATTAACTTTATCGTTTGCTAAATTTGTTTGAAGTTCGAAGAATAATGATGTAATCTTTTTTAATAAATATTTTTGTCGCCACAATTTCCCATTTACATTTCTTTCGAAAATTCACTTATTTATAGTTTGTTAAATTTACAGTTTAAAAAATATATAATTTGTACAATTGATGCTTTAAAAATAAAAGTTAGAATTCTCTATGCATCTTTCTTCATACATATATATAGAACCATTAAAAGAACTCTATTGTGATAATACAACAATCCAAACCGAATTATATCACATAAATAAATATTTTTTCAAAAGTGTTTATTTTTATTTTAACAAAAGTTTCTCGTACGTTTAACGAAATGGCAACAGTGAAAATATTGAATAAAAATGGAATTTGCATGTTATTTCAATGTAGATTAAATTTTTAGTTATTTAAATTTTAAATAAGCTTCTAGATTAAATTTTTTAATGAAATTTGGAATGTAGCCTAATCTTATTTTTTGCTTTAAAATGACGTATCCCACTTGTCTGTGGGACTTGTGGTTCTTTCTGTGAAAGTGGGTGACAGACGGACAGATAGACGGACTGAACGATTATAAAACCTTCCACTTTTTACGTTCTAAACGTAGTGTGGAAGCTAAAATACATTTTTATAACAACGTGCAAAAAAGTTCACTTTTTTATATCATATTCATTCATAAATCGTTGCGAAAATGACACTTTACGTGCTTACTTCACAGACAGTACCGAAAGTAATACTTTCGGCACTAGTGCAGTAAAGTAAATAAAAGTATCTGATTGGTAGATATGATATTTCCATGGAAACTAAATGATGTCATGAAACTCACTTATTTCTATTGGTTCATTACTTTTGCATTTTCTAATATCTCCATGGAAACTACAAGTACTACAAAAATTAGTAAAGGAAATTAAATAAGACAAAAGTAAGAACACAAATTTCACGCCAAACAATACTTTTTATTTAACATTCATATTTATGATTAAAAATAGGAAATTATTTTACAACTTTTCTTTTACTACTTTGCAATTTTGAATATCGCCATGGAAACTAAATGATGTCATGAAAATCACTCATTGGTAGAAGTACTTTTTTGCACGTTATTATAAAAAATATTGTAAGCAAGCACGTGCCAAATAATACTTTATTAAGCTCTTGTCATTATTTCACTCGACCTACGGTCTCGTGAAATAAAAGCCACTCGCTTAATAAAGTATCATTTTCGGCACTAGTTGCTTAAATAACTATTAAATAATGTATCTCATAAATTGGTTACATTTATGAACCACAGCGTCATAATGCGAAAACGTCGTAATATTTAAATATTTTTTTTAATAAACATAAAGTACTTAAAAGTTTCAATTTTTTTTTTTAATAAAATGATAGTCTATAATATTTTTATTGTGTTATTGAAAGTATATTTAATTGCATATAACTTCATTTTTTATGCCGCAAATGAAGTGTTTGTAATGGACTCTTAGAATTATGCAATTTTTTTTTTAAATATTTACTTTAGAGACCTATGAAAATTTCAGAAAAAAATTCGAATTCGAAGTACTTCAATTGTTTAAAAAAAAACTGCAAAATTTAATGCTCATCTAAAAAGCAAAGGAAGCCATTTTTATTAGAATTTAATCACCATTGCCATTCGCAACAATCGCTTGAGAAACTAATTCTTTTAGACAATAAATTAAAATAAATTTATTTTTGCGACATCGATCAGTTTGAAATGACGTCAAATATATTTCACTACGAGATTCTTTGTACGTTGATATGAAATGTTTTAATTCTATTTAAAAGCTAGGAATATTACATATTTATTCTTTGAAATATAAATTAATTTTTGCAAACGATAATAATAATTATTGAATTTTCGAACTAAAATAAATGAAACTAGCCAAATTTAGCATGTAAATGTTTAATATAGAATGTCAATGCTGTTTGTCGCATTTTTACCTGTTAAACAACTGTGGTGACGTTGTGTGGAAGCGGGTTAAGTGACAGATTCTGTTATAAACCTGCTAGTTTTTAAATAAAAAGGAAATATTTTAGAATCTTTAAATATGCAATATATTAAAGCAAATTTACAGCTTTCTTTAGGTTTAAGAACGCAGCATTAAGTTTAAAAGATAAACTATTAAATTCTCAATCGAGTAATTAAAATCCTAGTTCTCTTTAAAGCTTTAATTAACAGTTCAAGTCCGTGCCACGGAACAGAGCCAATTAACTATTCTAACTATTAAACAACAAATATATAGACAACACTAATTACTAATGAGGAAGTTAATTTTAAGACAAAATGTTAAACATATGTTCATTTTCACACTTGAGTAAGGACGGTCATGTAGTTAAGCTCCATGTGAATCTCTTTAAAAAAAATAAGTAACAGGTTAAAAAAAAGACGGATCAATGCAGAAGCTAATGTTAGAGTGACCGTATTCATTGTACCGTTCTGTTTGGACATCATACTTCAGGCGTCAAACAACAAACAGCTTGACATACGCAGTGTTCCGTTTGGAAAATCTCGGTGAAATTATTATTTTTAAACGTGGGCAATTCCATAAAAATGTCAGCTTTTTGAAATGTCACTTTTTTGGAAATGTCCTTTTTTTTGAAATATTTACTAATTAGGTTTAAAAATATATTCCAAGCTTTCAAATTATGGTTTAAGAAAGCAGGGCGATAAAGGACATGTATTCACATTTCCCGTAAAAGGAGATCGATGCCTTGTGGACAAAAAGATTTGTTTTCTCAGCAAATTCAGCCGCATTTCAACTAGTTGGAAATCGACCTCGATAAGTGTTTGAAAAACCTTTCACATGTGAATAAATGTGTATATAATGTAATATTTAATATCTTATGAATATTCTAGATAATAAAAAAATAAATTTATTACTTTACACACTTTTAATTTAATATAAAATTTATGAAACTTTGTCATTCCGTAAAGTCAAATGACAGTTAATAACTTGAACCATGTTACAGGTAGATAGCTCTAAATTATAATTTACATAGCTTATATATCATATTTAAGATATGCATTAGTTTAAAAACTCAATGTATTGTTAATTCGCAGAAATTTCCATTTTTAAGTACCAGGATGCAGTCGTGGTTGCAAAAAAAATCATTCCGTAACACAAAAAGTTAGTCAAAAATATAATAATACAATACTTTTTAAAAAATTTATAATCTTTTAATCATTAACAGTAATATATAAATTGAAAAAAAAAACATTTTTCTTTGAAAATAGCTTTGTGGTAATAGTTTTACTTCATTTCTGCAGTTCAAAATGTCATTCCGTCACGCATGGAATTGCCCAAGTATTTCGGATCAGGGTCGATCAACTGCCGTATCTTCAAAATTATGTTGTAATTTGTTTTTAATTGCCATAGAATTATTACGTACCCAATAGAATGCCTTTTTAATTGTCTCTAAATAACATTTCTATCTCCTAATATCTCCTAAATAACATTTCTATCTCTATATTCTAAATAAATTTTATCCCTAATATCTCAAATAACATTTCTATCTCCTAATATCTCCTAAATACATTTTTTTAATGATATTATGTATGAAGAAGTTCAAAGATTTTTTTTAGTACTCTAAAATGCTAAAATGGTTTCTAAAATATTTCTGACGGCTGACGTGAAATTTTTGAAACTAAACTATTTTGACGCCCCCTTGAATCCAAGCCATCGAAGTTCAATTTTACTGAAACAGAAGGGTGACATTACTGCTACGATGTTAGCATACTATAGTAAAAAAAATTGCACGATTTAAAAACGTTCATAAAAAATTTAATCAAATTTAGCTCTTTCTCTTTAATAAATATTTTCTTTAAAAGAAGGGAACAAATACAATATAATAAATCATTTGCATGACTTTGTCACGCAAATAGTCTAATAATCTCGTTTTCGAATATGGTAGAAACTAGAAACACAAATAGTTTCCTATAGTATTTACCTTTCTAATGAAAAGGAAGAATCGATGAATTTTGTTTGGAAAACACAAAAAGTCGTAAGCTTGAAATTTTTGTAAATATTTATTTTTCTTTTTTTAACTTAATTATTTTCATATAGAGTATTTAAAAACAGAGGGAAATATGGCAAGTACAAAAGTGTGACATTTCGTAAACCCACTTTAGTTTAACCTTTCTCATAGACGTAACGATTTTTCAAACAAAAATAGTACATCAACTTTAAGATTGACACCAGTATTAATTATAGAAAACATTAAAAGCGTTAATTATAGAATAATGATAGATTTTCCAAGTAAATGGCTCAAGTCGTATAAATATAACTTCACGACAAAAAAAAATTAAAACAATTTTAAATTAATTATTTTCGGTTATGAATATACAACGAGACTTTCTTTTAAATATTATTTGAATCGGTAATTTTAAAGAGAGCTTTCTTTTAAATATTATTTGAATCGGTAATTTTAAAGAGAGCTTTCTTTTAAATATTATTTGAATCGGTAATTTTAAAGAGCTTTCTTTTAAATATTATTTGAATCGGTAATTTTAAAGAGAGCTTTCTTTTAATAATTATTTCACTCCTGGTAACTTTTAAAGAGAGTCTTTCTTTTAAAGTCTATTTTACTGTCGGTAATTTTAAAGAGAGTTTTCTTTTAAATATTATTTGAATCGGTAATTTTAAAGAGAGCTTTCTTTTAAATATTATTTGAATCGGTATAAAAGGTTTTTTAAGAAGAGAGCTTAAGTCCATCCATTAGATAATTTCCCAATTTCACCTCCTTGTTTTAACATTTTAACCCTTTATGTACTGACAGTACTTAGGTATCACTTATAAAGTCCCTATTTTACAATGTTCATTTGAAGAAAATGGTTGCAAGGTGTAACTTTTTAATTGAGTTGTACAGTGTTAGCACATTAAAGTCTACGAAGGTGTAGCTGCCTCAGTAACCCACAGTCTACCAAAAGGATCCTCGAGGTGGAGATGAGTTACCTCGGCTTATATACTACTATTAACTTTGTAATCTGGAATAGTGGTAGGAACGTGGCTGTAAATCAGCGCCACCTAGTTGTTGATGGCATATTGATGTTGCGTGTGTGGTGAACCGCCACAAAGGTTAGGTAAATCCCTCAGAAAAATGTAACTTTAGTTAACCTGCCAATTCGTTATGCCCTGGTCGGTACTTATAAAAAAAAAAGGTTGTAGTTTTACTTTTCATTGTTCGTTTAAGGGAGAATGCATGGTAATAGAAATTTTATTAATGCAGTATTCAGTTTTCAAAACATTAAAGACAAAAAAAAAAAATCATCAAAAAAATTCGTTGCTGTTCAGTGTAAATTTTTTTTATCGTGCCCATGGACAATTAATATGGCCTCGTATGTATTTAAAACCACATCCGCTAGTTCCAATACATATGTTCTGAAGAGGACCTCTCGAAGTTCGGAAACCAGTGGCACCGTACCTAGTTGTAAAATATGTGGGGTAAGGAATGAACACTCGAAAATGTGATCAGAGGTAAATTGGACATAGGTGCCGTTCTTACAGAAAATATAAGTTATCGTTTTGTTGAAAAGAATTTTCATCCCTTTATATGGATTTTTTCTAAGTCTAGTAATTGTTGATGTTAAGATTCTGGGGCAATCAAAGTCAGTGAAATTTAGTTACAGTAACTCCTCGCTATATTGCGCCTCGTTACATCTCGCATTCGGATATATCGCGCCTTGCATCATGTCTCCCAATTTTTCAACCGTTTTTTTTTTCAATGCGTACTTTCCTTAAAATCGACATGAGACACACGGTCAAGATAGGCGAGGCTAATGCTATTTTCCGTAGAACGCAGTAAAATTCTAGACTTCATTATTCTAGAGATTCAATTTGGAAGCTTCAAATAGTTCTTACTTTAAAAAGGCTGCTAAGAAAGTAAGTTTATGTATCAGTTAAAGTTAAACTGAACGCAATAGAAAAAATTAAAAAGGGTTATACCCACATTTCAGTTGCTAATGAGTTGGTGCATGAACAGTGAAAGAAAATGGCTTTTTTTTAAACTAGAAAATGAGGGAAATATGTATATAGTATTATCTGTACAATAATGTGTAATGTTTATAGTAATTAATAATGTCCTTTCTAAATTTTTGTTTCTTTATTTTAGATTAGTTATATTATTTAAGTTGATTTTGTTTTATCTTTCAAATACATACTCTGCTTTAGTTTAAAAACTTTATTGAGAACATAAATACATCAAAAGTACAATGCATTTTATCAAGTCGCTCGTTATATCGCGGTTTTTTGCTTCTCCCGGGAAGCTCGATATAACGAGGTGTTGCTGTATTATAAATAAAAAGGATAAGAAACGAACATAAATTTATCATAAAATGCATTATATGTCCAACTTTATTTTATCGTAATATATTATAAATTGCACAGATAGCTTTAAAATAGGCAACCGCAACTAATTAAAATCAAATCATAATTCAGAGCATAAAGGGTTAATAAAAGAGAATCGAATGCAGAAAACTTTGTATAGTCTTGGCCGTTTTTCAACCTTTAATGATTCATTTATATTTCGCGACGAATTCCAATGCCAAACAAGTTTTCAATTATTATTTACGAAGGCCGGGTATTTCCGTAATGGTTTGGTAATTATGTTGATCATTAAATTAGAGGAAATTGTAAGTGAACTATTTCCTGATTTGATTAGGTGATGAATTTAGGGTTTGATATCATTTTTGCCATGGTTTAGTTTTTAGTTATTTCTGTCGATGCCGATGGTCAGTAGATTCAGGAATTGTCATTAAAATTGTTATAACCTCCTGACTCCTGACATCTATTTAAATAGATGTTTTGTTGACGTTCCAGTTCGTTCACGTTCTTATTTCATAAAAAAGCTCAACGAAAGAATTTTTTTATGAAAAACAAGCGTTTTCTAACTAGAATTTAAAAAAACAACAAATAAAATAGCTTGCTTCAAGTTTTTGTAAATTTTATACGTTGATCTGGTAAAATACAGGGTAGAGATTTACTGTACGGTCCGGTCCCCCTTGGCGAACTTTCTAAAGTCGCGCCAAAAGTCAGTTTTGGCGACATTATTTTAAAAACCACGATTCAAAAAAATTATCGTATGGGAATATTTCTTATGAAAACTCAACCAACGGTCCGATAGTGTTGCCGGAAAACGCATCGGTGCGAAGTCATAGAATTCGAATCTTCAAAGTTAGACATGTTGCCAGAAAAAATTATTTATCGCCAAATCCGAAAACATCGCTCCAAGGGGGACCGTACAGTAAATCTGATCCAAATACAGTTGAAAATAATATACTAATATTATTTGTTCTAGGTCAGGGACTTAAGTTAATCATATTTACAAACCAAGGGGAACAACACAATAGCCCATAAAGTAAGAAACATTGTCATGCCAAACTTTTTATGTAGAGATGTGTACACTTTTTTTTAGAAAATGTGTCCGTTCGTAAAATAACATATGTAAATTATCATTAGCTTGTGAAACTTGTTTATACAGTACATCTTAATTAAAATTCATTTTAAAATCTTACCATTTTTCGTATAATCCAATATCAAAATACAACTGCTAAAAATGAACAAAAATCCCACAAATTCCAATCTTTGTTCCACAGAGAGAAAATATTATATCCATAAACATTCAACCAAGCGCGGAATCAACACGAATATCTCGTAAAACATTCCAAACAGCAGCAAAATATTTCAACTCCGCTATCGTCTGCATCCACCGGTTGACTGAACGGGACTTTTTCTCTGCGTCAACTGGCAACGCCAACGAAGCCATTCAAATCTTAGTTTTTGTTTTGGTTCGACCTCCGAAGCAAATGAAGCCAATGCTACAGGAAGTGTTTTGTTAAACTAATGGGTTATTTTATTCATAAAAAAAGGGTGGAGATATATTGGTATTGGGTTTCCGTTCATTAATTTTCTTTTGTTTGAAAAGTGTATTTGAAAAAATTTGTAAAAAATTAGTTTCCTCATATTAGTATATGCTATTGAAAACCTAAGATTAGCTATAATGCCAAATTTAATGTTTCGGAGAATTGTGTAAAAAAACAACTTACAAAATAATAGAAAAGTTAGTTAATTTTAGTTAAAAGAGATCACAGAAAATACTTATTGAGATCCAATTTGTAATGCTTTAAATATAAAATTTATATATATTTATTGTTAACTAAACAATGGACATGTTTCCGGTCTTAAGTGGCAACAGAAATGTTAATGAAAATAATTTCTCGAGTTTCGATTGGTGAATCCATGTCACGTGGGAACAGAGGACCAATCGCATAAGAAGAAATCTAGAAGAAATTTCGTAACCCAAAACAACTTAATTGGAGAAGGGGATCAAAAAATGACACAATTAAAAATATCACCTTTTCAAATAAATTTTTACCACTAGTTCTAAAACGAAACGTAACAAATATTATACAGGGTGTCCGCAAAAGAATGTCCGAGTTTCAAATTGTAATAATATTGTGGTTGAAGTGTAATTGTAACGTGATTGAAGGTGACGAATAAAGAATATAACTACTCCACACACAACAGTTTCAGATAAGCGCATGCGCTTGTACCGTACACCGTTGTACAGGCTGTTGCTTCCATTACTCCGGACTTGCTGCAGACAGTATGGGAAGAATTGCATTTTCGTTTGGATGTGTACCGTATCACTAAAGGCGCACACATTGAGCAGTTATAGGAAAAACTAGGTTAGTTTTCCTTCAATATCATGTATGATTTGTTATATTTAGTATAAAATAAACTCCCTGTAATATACCATTAAAACTCGGACATTCTTTTACGAACACCCTGTACATCATACCGGTATAAATTTGTTAAATGCATATTTTAGTATAGTAACTATAGCATTGCTAACGTTAAAATATTCTTGATGTTATCAAACACAAAATTTGACCTCACTTATTACGTAACTTTCAGTTTAAAACTCACTCTAACCTACTCCAAAAATCAAACACGTATAAAATAATTTATAAGTTAAAAAAAAATACTTCACTCTTTATCTTCTAAATTAGCACAACAAGATGTTAGAAGGTCACTGTGTTCGGACACCAAAAAAAACCGCCTACTTATTAAAATCGGACACGGAAAAATAAGTTCCTGCTATTTGTGATGTTTACGGGAAGGTTTATTTTTTGAAAGTGTAAAGGCTAATAAATTCTTTATGTTTTGTATTCGTGTGACAGGGTAACTTATAAAGGAAGGAATTAAGATAACCCAATGAACGAGATTTTCTTATTTTTGTAATTTCTGGTTAGTTAGGTTAGTTTTGAATTATCATCGCACTGGAGCTATTGGCGACGGGCGTCATAATTTAGAACCACAGTCAAGTGACGAGCCGACACCTGAGTAGGCACCCCACGTCACCGTTAAGGGAGACATCGTAAGAAGCGTTGGGACTTTAGAGTATATCTTAACGTATACTCCCTCTATACGGGGTATAATTCGTCCGTCATTTTTGGCTGCACGGGCCGTTTATAGGTCGGCAGTTATTTTGAGGATGCCCGGACCCGAACCTAGTACCTTTCGCATGCAATGCGAACGCCTTAACCGACTGAACTCCCCAGCCCTGTAATCTCTGGAACGTTAAATTGTATATACGTTGTCAGATTACCTAATTTTTAAATCCTATATTTTAAAATGGATAATATAACATTTCGACATTTACCAATAGAAAATTATAGCATTTCCCCCTTGCTTTAAATCTACTGATAAATTATTCTGAGATTCCTTAGAAACTTTACATTTAAAAATAGTTTTAAAATCAATTTAAAGCAGGAAGTTGCGCTATATTCTATAAGTGAAGCAGGCAGGGTCTCGATTTGCAAACAAATCGGCGGCATTTTCTTTGAAAGTTGGTAAAAGTTGGTTGGTTGAGTTTGCGCAATAACAATTCCGGGCACTAAATATGTCACGATTGATTCGAAGCAGCGTCACTTGTGTGGTTTCTTAATGTTTTAAAAACTAATATTTCTAAATAAATTATTTTGACTAATGACTTTCTAACTGATATAACTAAATTTCTTACACAATTTTCGAATTTGTATAAGAATTCCAGCCCAATTTACATATTACAGCCCAATATTCCGATAGATTATTCCATAAAGAAAATATAATTTAATGGAAATTTAAATAGGCTGTAATTCTCTATTAAAATAATTTTAAAACAAATTAAGTAGAATATATGATCGATACGCAATTCTGTTAAAACATATTTTTACTACATGAGAATAAAAATAATTACTAAAAAGATAATTTTTATAGTTTTACTTTTTATTTTTATTTCTTTAGCCGATGATTAAATGACTACTCCATACCTTACATTCTAAAATTAAGTAAATATATAAAATTATTTTTTTTTACAAATTATGTGTGTTGAATGCATAGATATCATAGTTAAAGTATTAGATTGGCTGATCACGTGACCTCCAATGCTAACAACGGGACGCGCATGGAGGCCTTTTAAGAGGGCAAAATTGCCAGTGTTGCTGCCACTTTAAGGAGAAAAATAATACGAAAAAATACCATTTATTTCTAAAAGTTTGCATTGTGGACATGTAGTAAAGATACTGGCATGTTTTGTTTTGGCATCCAACGTAACCCAGACGCAATTGAAACTGCTTTTATGGGGATATTAGACTGATACGGATGTAACGTATACATCAGCCGTATTTACATTTCTTGAGGGATATTTTTCTGAGCATGCATTAACGTGATCATTTAAAACCATATACACTGTAAAAAAAATTTTGGCACAAGATTGCACCGGAATCCTGGAGTTTTCTTGCTGTCACCACTATTTCGAACGTGAATTTACCAATTTTGTGGTAAAACCATAACTTTGATGCACCGCCAAAAGTGGTGAATCAACGCTGCAAATAGTGGCGGCAGCTAGAAAGTTCCAGGATTCCGGTGCAATTCTGCGCCAAAATTTTAAACACTGTATCGCGAATCTAAGATCGTATTTCAAAGCAATGGTCATCGAATATTTCAAGGCCGGAAAACTACCAAAACAATATGGCTATTTACCAGTTCCCAAAACCGCATTCCCATATGATGACTCATTCCATAAAAGAAATGAACCCAACAAAACGCTCGTGTGTCTAAAGAATAAAGAAGTAACTTAATAAATAACGTTTTAGGAAGGCCAATGTGTCAATAAAGGAAACCGGACAAATAAAAAAATCGTGCATGTTTTTAAGAGAAGGTTATGAAGAGTAAGTTAGGAAAAATAGTGGTTTGTTATTTTGTTGGTTTTGAAAAAGTTATCAAGGAACAATAAGTTATTTTAATTATTTTTGGTTGATAAAACGTTGCAGTTCAGCAGCGTTTCTCAACTGGTGGGAAGCCACCCAAATTCGCTACGCACTAGTCTAGCTCTAGTGCGTAGCGAATTTGCTACAGGAGTCACTGATCGGTTTTGAAGTAGTCAAGGCACTCCCTACAGTAAACGTCTGAAAATTTAAAACTATTTATGGGTGAAGGGAGAGGGGTATCGGGCACTGGACTACAGAATCAGAAGTCATGATTACGCTACCAATAATTAGTTTAAATCTCTCTATATTTAAAAAGGGCCTTTTAAAACGTGTAGGCCATAACAGGATGAAATATTGATATTAGAACTCCACTCTTTTTCTGGAATGTGTATCTCGCCTGTATCTCGGGACGGGATTTTCTTTTTTTTTTTCAAACTTCCAATTAGTTTTTTAACACGTTCTCGCCGGCGTAAAAAGGCGGTAGCCGGCGTAAGTAAGGCGGCGCTCAAATAAATGCCGCGCTTTATCTTATATTTGTAATTAAAAATGTTTTTAATGAAAATACGTTACATTTTTATTATTTTAATTTTCAGCGTCTAACAGCACAATCTAGTACGGGCCACCGGTGGTACGCGCCACCCGATGAGACAATCTAGCGCGGGCCACCGGTGGTACGCGCCGCCCGATGAGACAATTTAGTGCGGGCCCCCGGTGGCCCGCGCCGGCGTGAACGTGTTAAATTAAAATTAGTCGATAAAATTAGGCCTAATTAGTTTTTTAAAATTAAAATTAAAATTAGTCGATAAAATTAGGCCCAAAAGTGTGGGAATAGTAGGTGCCCTTTCCGAAAGAGGGTTCCACGATACTCAGTGCGGCGTGCAATGGACAAAAATCGAAAAAGTGACTTTTTATTTAAGAAGTTTAGTGAATATATTATTGATCTAGGTCGGATATTCATAGTTTTGTAAAACGGTAATTTTAAGTTCACATATTTTTTCAAATTTCCAATTAGTTTTTAATTAAAAATTAAACCCAATTAATTAAAATCCAACCTTCCAAGATGCGGTACAAGTCGAAAAATCGAACCAATGAGAATCTACTTCGGAGTGGGTTGTTTACGCCTTTTGTGGGATTCCTAATAGTTCATTTTACATGGTTTCTCTCCTTGTCGTTATTTGGTGGGATTTTATTAGTTGTTTGACCCGGGCGGGTTTATCAGTGTAGGCCGAGTGTGTGGTATTGTTGCGCCATCTGTTGAAGCTACTGAAAAATAAAACTATTAAAAATTATTAAACTCTCTCTTGATAAGAATATTAATAAATTTGATAAGAATTTTAATGAATGAATATAATTAAATATAATTCAAGTATAGAGCTTTTGAGTATTATAAAATAAAACTAGGGGTGTGTAACACTACACGACTTTCAATAACCGCTCAATAAATCAAAACACATTTAGAGGAAAATTATTTAAAAGATAATTAATGTTTTATTTTTTAATGAAAATATAGTGTAATAAAAAGGAAAAATTCAATTAATTGTCGAATGTTTTTATTTAAAATTTAACTATTTAGATAATTTACGTAATGAGATGGAGAATTTCTGTTTAAGCTTTTAGTGGGATAATTGGATATTTCAGTGCATTAATGTATTTATCGATACAAATTGAATTGTCACGGAATTTTCAGAAATGACATTGCTATGTTTCCATCGGACGTTCTTTAGTCCCGCAAATTTTATGAATATTATAAACAAAAACTGTATGTTATCTTTTTGCTATCATTTTATACGAATAGTTATGGGAACCTCATTAAAAGCAATTACACTTAAACTTTGAAGTCTTAAAAAAAATCAAACAGAAAAAAAGTAATTGGGCAATTCCATGCGTGACAGAATGAGATTTTGAACTGTAGAAATGAAGTAAAGCAATTATCACAAAACTATTTTCAAAGGATTTTTTTTCAGTTTATATATTATTGTTAATGATTAAAAAATAAAATAAAAGTTGAAATTTTTTTTAAAGTATTTTATTATTACATTTTTGACTAACTTCTTTTTGTGTGTCGGAATGACATTTTTGCAACCACGACTGCATCCTGGTACTTAAAAATGGAAATTTCTGTGAATTAACAATACATTGTGTTTTTAAACTAATGCATGTCTTAAATATGATATATAAGCCATGTAAATTATAATTTAGAGCAATCTACCTGTAACATGGTTTAAGTAATAAACTCATTTGACGTGATGGAATGACTAAAAGTCTCATAAATTTTATATTAAATTAAAAGTTCGTAAAAAGTAATACATTTAATTTTTTTATTATCTAGAATATTCATGATATATTAAATATTACATTATATACATTTATTCACTTGTGAAAGGTTTTTCAAACACTTATCGAGGTCGATTTCCCACTAGTTGAAATGCGGCTGAATTTGCTGAGAAAACAAATCTTTTTTGTCCACAAGGCATCAATCTCCTTTTTCGGGAAATGTGCATACATGTCCTTTATCGCCCTGCTTTCTTAAACCATAATTTGAAAGCTTGGAATATATTTTTAAACCTAATTAGTAAATATTTTTTAAAAAAAGTGACATTTCAAAAAGTTGACATTTTTATGGAATTGCCCAATTATTATAATTTTAAATAACAAGCAGTGCGAA
Source organism: Oedothorax gibbosus (assembly GCA_019343175.1). Taxonomy (NCBI): domain Eukaryota; kingdom Metazoa; phylum Arthropoda; class Arachnida; order Araneae; family Linyphiidae; genus Oedothorax; species Oedothorax gibbosus. Next base: position 230,708 of record JAFNEN010000577.1, read on the forward strand.
ACAGTTCCCAAATAATCCCTAAAACCTTCTCTTCCTTCTAATATCCATTCATTAATATCTTTTTTTTCAGTTAACCGGTTGGCCGGTCTTTGTTTACTACGGTCATCAGTCGGTCAGGTCTGCTCATTTGAATGGAAAATGCTAACAAAAGGAGGAAGTTGGCTTCCTACAGTTATTATTCAAGAATTACCGGCCTTGGATTTGGGTGGATGAGAGAAGTAATGCATTTTTGATACGGATTTGAATCTTTGTATTAATTTAAAATATAATTGTGTTCTGTTATTTTTTATTATTTTATATTTAGTTTAAATTTGGCTTGTTTGCTCGCAGTGTCTGTGTGGTAATGCGTGCTAGCATCATAGACCCAAGATCGCGGGCTAGGGCCGGCAGATTTTCAGGATTAGAAAATCGTCGACACGCATGTAATAGGATTATGTGACATGTAAATGATCCCATGAGTAGGGGGAACCAGGGACACATGGACCCACCCATTAGGGATACGTGACCCAACACATATATTGGCTAAAATAACTAAAAATTATCAAAATTCTTTAACATTATAACAAAACTAACATAATATAAAGCTTATATATATTTTTCATTTTTGTCTGACAAAATTATTACTCATATTTTTAACACATTACTTATTCTTATATTAACGAAATATTCAATTTTAAACGGATAAAGTCTTGTTTGAATACATAACTGGAGATTCTTTTATTTTGCAGAGAAAACTCAGGTGGTTGAAGAATCGCTTCTATTTTATCAATACCAACTTGAGATATATTATCCATTTCAGGACATTTTAAACATTTTTCATCGATTCTTTTTTCAAACTGAATTTTAATCTCGTCAGAATTTTTTTTCTTGTACCTTAACAAAAAAATCTTACATTCCATTTTCAAAAATATTTCGTAAGAACCCAGTTGTTTACTTTAAGATCTCCCGTGATTTTTTGAAAAATTTACTTGACCTGCTTCGATCTACTTTTTGCATTATTTACTTGGATCATTCAGATTAGTTCTGTCTGCCGATTCGACATCTGTCACTATATTATCTTGTAATTAATTTTTGAAAAGGTAAAAGACTGACCAACCTTTTATAAATCTTCCACTTTTTAGGGCCGGTGGGTTGAGATGTCAAGCTCTTGGTGGTTTTTGTCTTTAATGTTTGCTGATAACGTCAAACCATGCTTTTTTTTCTAAATGGGGCTGCTTTTTTTTGGATTTTGGCACATCAAGCATTTTGAAAACTCTGCTGCATGTTCCCCAGAACTGAGAGCCATTTTTTGTGGCATCATCTCGGCGGCTCTCGTTACTAATTTTGACCTTCAGATTACAATGAATCTAAGCTCTCTACGGATGTTAAAGCATGCCGAGATTTAATTTTTGCCGAGAGAACCCAAGCCAAATGAGTAGGGGGAACTAGGGACATTTGACCCATATGGATACATGACCCAATGCCTTTTTCTCAGCATTGGGAAAGTTTTATAAGTTGGAAGTGGTATCACATTTTTCCTTTCAGTCAGCTGACCACATGGTGAAAAACCCCAGATGAATCATTGAATACGTGTTTAGCTATACGAAGAAATACGTTTTCATGCACTGAAAGTAAATTTTTGGTGCCATAAGATTTTTTGGTCTACATTTTTTGGTTTGAAGGATATATTTTTTCAATTAGTTACTTGTTTTGTTCATGTTTTAGCTATGATTACGTGCATAATAGTGTTAATGAATTTATTTGCAATATAAATTCATTAACACTATTATGCCCCAATTGGCTACTACTGCCCCAATTGGCTTGTGTCAAGTATCCCTAGTTGCACTTTTTTGTTTAACCCCAAAACAAAGTATTTTGCAAATAAATTCATTAACACTATTATGCACGTAATCATAGCTAAAAGCATGAACAAAACAAGTAACTAATTGAAAAAATATATCCTTCAAACCAAAAAATGTAGACCAAAAAATCTTATGGCACCAAAAATTTACTTTCAGTGCATGAAAACGTATTTCTTCGTATAGCTAAACACGTATTCAATGATTCATCTGGGGTTTTTCACCATGTGGTCAGCTGACTGAAAGGAAAAATGTGATACCACTTCCAACTTATAAAACTTTCCCAATGCTGAGAAAAAGGCATTGGGTCATGTATCCATATGGGTCAAATGTCCCTAGTTCCCCCCTACTCATTTGGCTTGGGTTCTCTCGGCAAAAATTAAATCTCGGCATGCTTTAACATCCGTAGAGAGCTTAGATTCATTGTAATCTGAAGGTCAAAATTAGTAACGAGAGCCGCCGAGATGATGCCACAAAAAATGGCTCTAGGTTCTGAGGAACATGCAGCAGAGTTTTCAAAATGCTTGATGTGCCAAAATCTAAAAAAAGCAGCCCCATTTAGAAAAAAAAGCATGGTTTGACGTTATCAGCAAACATTAAAGACAAAAACCACCAAGAGCTTGACATCTCAACCCACCGGCCCTAAAAAGTGGAAGATTTATAAAAGGTTGGTCAGTCCTAGGTACCTTTTCAAAATTAATTACAAGATAATATAGTGACAGATGTCGAATCGGCAGACAGAACTAATCTGAATCAATATTAACAAAAACAACTGTGATTATTTATTAAAAAAAAAAAAAAAGTAACGAACTCTGTACATATCCTCCGTTTTGTCGAGGAAGTATCCAGAGCGAAAAAACCCTGCACGACTACGCATGCGTAGCAGAGCAAATCATGACAAGCAGAGCCAATAATGACAGGTTAATTAGATATACAAAAGCTGGATAAAGTTTAAACTGAAATTAAATTGCTTTACTTGATAAATTGATAGGAAAAAGTTAAAATTTGACTAGTTTATAGTTTGTTGTTTCATAGATTAACGTCGGGTTGGGTTGAATTGAATTATCACACTAGGACTATACCAGGAGTGCTATTAGCAACGGGCGTCATAATTTAGAACCACAGTCAAGTGTCGAGCCAACGCCTGAGTAGGCACCCAACGCAACTTTTTAATGGCGACATCGTACACGGCGCCAGGACCTTGGAGCTTATTTTACGTACACCCCTTTTTGCTTGTTGGTATTATTCGTCGAACATTTTAGCTTCCACACTACGTTTATAACGTAAAAAGTGGAAGGTATTATAATCGTTCAGTCCGTATGTCTGTCTGTCCGTCACCCACTTTCATAGCCCAAACTACAAATGCTACGGACAAGTGTGATGCGTCAAAAAATTCATCCCATTGAAATTAGAATACATGGAAAATTTCAGAAAAGAATTCGAATTCGAAGTACTTCAATTATTTAAAAAAAAACTGCAAACTTTAATGCTCATTTAAAAGGCATAGGAAGCCACTTTTATTAGAATTAAATCACCATTGCCATTCGCAACAACCGCTCGAGAATTCTTTTAGACAATAAATTAAAATAAATTTATTTTTGCGACTTCAATCTCAGTTTGAAATGACGTCAAATATATTTCACTACGAGATTCTTTGTACCTTGATATGAAGCCAATGAAATGTTTTCTTTCTATTTAAAATCGAGGAATATTACATATTTATTCTTTGAAATATAAATTAATTTTTGCAAACGATAAGTAATAATTATTGAATTTTCGAAATAAAATAAATGAAACTAGCCAAATTTAGCATGTTAATATAGAATATTAATGCTGTGTTTGGCGCCTTTTTACCTGTTAAACACAACTGTTGTGTGGAAGCGGGTTAATTGACAGATTCAAACCTACTTGTTTTTGGCTACACGGTTTTTTTTTATTTTACACTTTGTTTATATGTCGGTATTTATTTTGTCGATGCCCGTACCCAAAACTGGGACTTTTCGCATGCAACCAATGACAGGTGGCGTTAATGATATACAAAAGCTAGAGCAAAACAAAAGCTATTGATGACGGTCTTTGTTATTTATTCACATAGAAATTTTAAAAAAAATACAGGGTGTCCTTAAACTATTTACGTTAGCATTTAAACAAGTTATTTATAAAAAAAATAGTGTTGGCTTTTCTAGACAACTGTTTAATTTTACAAAAGAAATTCCTTCAAATATTAAAAATGACCGTCCTACCTTCAGCAACTATATGTATGCAACGTGAAAGGGGAAAATTTACCAAAGCTTTGTCTATCCTTAACAAAAAAAGGAAGAGAAGTTCTTAAAGCACTAATATATAGCCTACTTTCCTGTTACTTAAATACTTACTGAAATTCTACTCAGGAAGCAACTAGGTTCCTAATAGTAAATATCATCAACAACCGTTTCTACAGTAGATTTACACTTTAGAAAAAAAATCGCTAAATACAGCATCCAGCTATAATTTAAACTTCTAAAAGACAAAATCAATTATTTTCATTAATATTCTTTCGCAAATTAAATTATTTATCGTCTGCTCGATTTATTTGTAGTTCGAAAAATAATTAAATATTTATTAATAACAAAAGTAATGAAACTACTACAAACTGCATTAAAAAAATAAAAAATGTAAATTAAAACTAAGCATAATGGACAATTACAGCGTTTTCCACAAACATATTTATTCGATTAAGCATATTAAAAAACCTCTAAAACTCAAGTATTTCTGGTTTTAAAGATGTATTTATTTTTAAATTAATTTTTAAAAGTAATGATACGTCACTCCTGTTAAACCTCTCTTAGCATAAGAGATGTCGTCACGGTTGGCTTTTTTTTGTTCTTGGCGTGTTATTTCGTATCACGTTTCACTGTATTGCTTTTGAAACTGTGAAACGTGCTTTCATCCTTATCAAACTCTTAAAAAAGTTATGCTATTTTACAGAAACATGTCATGTTCATTCCAATTTCTTCAAACGTTGAACGATTTCACTCGACTATTCCGATCAGATCCAACAGTCAATAGTTCTGCAATAGCTCATAAGCGCTCTAGTGTGTGTATTTTATCTAACAACCAAACTTGGAACAAGCTGTTTAACTTCATTGATATGAACTGGTTACAAATAATATTGTCTTCTTTTAATGAGGTTTCGCAGAAATTGTAAGGTTTACTATTTTATAAAGTGTATTACAGCATAGATCGAAACATCGCCAAAAACATAACAGTTGACGTCAGAGCTGTTTTCAGTGACGTACATTTTCGGCAAGTTTCAAATGCATTTTTTGTTGAAATTAAACATATTTGTGAATATTTAACCTTACGTTCGGAATCTGCAGCTTCTAATGTACCAGAAAAACACATATATTATGAATTTCGCGTTTCATGCAACTTGTCCATTGTATGCAAAAAAATATGCCTTGCCGCTTTCTTAGTAAAAAATTAATGAACAATCAAAGAATCACATTGTGCTACATTTTATGACGTCATTCCAAACTGATTCACGAACAAATTATTTTGTTTCAAATATTTTTAAATAAAGTTTTTCACGCCATTGTTGATTTGGCAACAGCGATTTAAACGACTCAAAATTGAATTTCAATGCTAATTCAATGGGAAATTCGCCGACAGATAGTAGATTTATGTCCGTCTGGACGTACAGACAGGCGGACAAAAAGTAAAAAAGTATGAAAGTTGGGTCTCTGAGGTCATAGCTTTTTAACAAAAAAAAAAGAATTTTTAAGATCGGATAGATAGAACTGATTTTGGAAGGGAGTATGGACAGACAGATAGACGGACATCGACCGCATGTCAATACCTACTTTTTCATTTATTTAATTCTTTCGAATTAAAAAAGAGAAAAGTGGGTAAAAATTGTGAAATATCAAACAAAATTAATTCCACACTTGGTAATCTACCTGAGTTAATAAAAACTTACTTTAACGATTAACGTTTCTTCAAAGAAACTTTATAATATCATTCGTAATAGATGTCGATTTGCAACTGGAACAAAAGAGAAATTTTAAATATATTACGCGCGCTAAAAAAAATAGTGGTAGACATAAAAATACAAAACTAAAACACTCTAAAGAACACCCCTGTCAGATTATATTCAGTGTGTGTTGAATTAACACACACACACATATATAAATAGCTATTGGTTACGTGTTTCACACATTCGAGCTGCGGTCAAGTGACGAGGCAAATACCTGAGCGGGACACCTAATAACACGACGTATGCAGCTTTCGACTGCGACAGATTTTCTATGAACTATCTCCACTCACACGGCATTTGTTTATGTCATTTATTTGTCTTGATTCAACTTGAATGATTTTCCACAAATTAATTTTAAAAGGGGATTTTTTTTTATTCAGCAATAACTTTTGAAATGCAAAAAGTGGAAGAGTTAAAAAAAGCTTCTTCTTAGCGTATAACCATAGAGATTATCCTCATTCAAAAATACCATTGCGGTACATCATGCAGTGAAATGTGGCCCAAGTCAAATTTTTAGTCTGGCTTTTATAATTACAAATAAACGTTTCTGAGGAGAAACATTTTTTTTTAAGTTGTAGTTGAAGCACAGGAAACTGATGATCTACATTCTAAATATCAATGAATTTTAAATAATTATTTATAGATTAAAAATATTGGTAAGCAAAAAACTAAAATTCTGGCAATTATTTTTCATTATAGTTACCTAGGATCTTTTTAGGTGGTTTGCTGAATGATAAAGTGTCGCTTTATAAAGCGATGTGGTGACGGTTTGGTTAATTAATGTCACACTAGTACTACAAAGGAGTTTGGTAACGGGCCTCGTGAACAGCGGTCAAGTAACGAGTCTGTGGCGAAACGCAACTTTTAATAAGCGGCATTGGTACTTGGAATATATTTAACGTGCACTCCCTTTACACGGAGTATTATTCATCGAATGTTTTAGCTACACAGACCGTTTACAGGCCAACAGTTATTTTAGCAATGACGGGACCCGAACCTTTCATCTTTCGTGGTTAGGTTAGGTTTGAATTATCGTCGCACTAGAGCTACACGAGGGCTATTGGCGACGGGCGCCGTATTTTAGAACCACAGTCAAGTGACGAGCCGACACCTGAATAGGCACCCAACGCAACCGTTAAGGGCGACATCGTACGCAGCATTGGGACTTTGGAGCATATTTAACGTGCACTCCCTCCACAGGGGGTATTATTTGTCGGACATTTTTGGCTGCACGGGCCGTTTATAGGTCGGCAGTTATTTTGGCGATGCCCGGACCCGAACCTGGGACCTTTCGCATGCTAAGCGAGCCCCTTTCGTCTTTCGTGCAAGGCAAGCTCCTTACCGATTGGACTCTCCAGCCCCACAGAGGTGTTGAATCCGAAAAAGCTGTTTTCGGACATTGGTTCATCAGTTTGCCATTCTGTCTGTCTAAAACCACTCTAAATCTCGAACTAAATAGAGCTATGGATTTTAAATTTGATATGCGTGTTCCTAGTACCTGTCGGACGTTATAATAAGGTCTTCGAGAAAATCAAAATCGAACAAAAATTCAATAATTTTATTCCATAAAATTCAATTAATTTATTTGACGTTAATTGAAACGATGTCCCAAAAATAAATTTCTTTTAATTTTTTATTTAAAAGAAATAAAGTTTCTTGAGCGATTGTTTTGAATGGCAATGTTGATTTAATTCTCATAAAAATGACTTCTTATGCTTTTTAAATGAGCATTAAATTTTGTAGTCTTTTTAATAATTGAAGTACTTCGAATTCGAATTTTTTTTTCTGATTTTCAATGTCTTCTAATTTCAATGCGCTGAATTTTTGACGTATCACAGTTGCCAGTAGCATTTGTAGTTTAGACTATAAAAGTGGATGACAGACAGACGAACTGAACGATTATAATACCTTCCACTTTTTACGTTATAAACTTAGTGAGGAAGCTAAAAAAAACTAAATTCTATCGAAAAACAATCTGATTAAAAATGGGGCCATTTATTCCACTTTAACCCCTGTCCGAAATAATATTTCAAGAGCAGGAACCTCTTATACAGTTTTTGAATTAAAAACGAGGACAGGCCCCAATAAAACGTCAACACACACAACAAAAAGAACTTTTTTTTTAAGAGATGTGACTGTTCTATCCTGTTCCCGATACAAAAAACACGACATGAAACTTATCACAAGGGAAACTTCAACAAAAGGGGGCGACCCCAAAAATCAAGTTCAGGGTCAGATTTTACTTCCTGCTAGTGGCAACGCCGACATCGCCAAACGATATCTTGGAAGTGGCGGGAGAAAAGAACCAGCTGGTGTTTTTGACGAATGTGTTTGTTTTGTAATTGAGTGGAAATTCAAAACGCCTTTTAAGCTTTTATCTACTGACGGTACTTATAAGGCAGCTGTTTTACTTTTCATTGTTTATTAAAAAAAAAAAAAACTGGGGACAAGTTGGAGTTTAGTTTAGTTTGAATTGTCGTCGCACTAGAGCTACACGAAGGCTATTGGCGACGGGCGTCGTATTTTAGAACCGACAGTCAGGTGACGAGCCGACACCTGAGTAGGCACGCAACGCAACCGTTAAGGGAGACATCGTACGCAGAGTTGGGTCTTTGGAGGATATTTAACGGCATCCCTCTAACGGGGTATTATTCGTCGGACATTTTTGGCTGCACGGACCGTTTATAGGTCGGCAGTTATTTTTGCGATGCCCGGACCCGAAACCTTGGACTTTCGCATGCTAGGCGAGTGCCTAACCGACTGGGCTCCCAGCCCGGGGCAAGTTGGAACTTTTTGATTGAATTGTATGGTTTTAGAACATTAAAGTCTACAAAGGTAAAGTACATTCTTACGACAAATTTAACTTTGGTTAAGTGCGATAAATCGTTGTGCTCTGACGGTACTTATAAGTCCAATAAAAAAAAACTTTGCTTTACTTTTCATTGTTTGTTTGAAGGAAAACAGATGGTATTAGGGATTTTATTAATGCAATATTCAGTTTCAAAATATTAAAGTCTAAAATAATAGCAAATCTTATTAAAAATTATTAAAGGCTATGTAATAATACTTAAAATAAATAAATGTCAAGTATCAAATGCTTACAAGTTTAGGCAGCCCCAAAACGAATTATTTTAAAATCTAGTTTGTGATAAATAAAGGAGATTTTAGTTTTAACCAACAGTTAACAAATAACAGTTAAGATTTTTTTTTGTTTAGAAAACAGTTGAAGATTTTTTTTTGTTGAAAGAACCAAAATAGCAGTTGTCTAAGAAGAACGTGTCACACCCCTAATACCCCCTAGGAGAGTGCGTAACACTAACATAAATAAAAACGAGTTATAATTGCGCTTTCACCGGCTTTATGGCCTTGGCCCTCAATATCAGCTAGCGAAAAAAATTACTAATACATACGAGGATGAGTTTTAAGCACTTTCATTTCATGATGCAAGGTGTACTTGTTACGTGAAAGGAATAGCCTGATGAACAAAGCGTAGTGTAATTGTATAATCGTCATGAAATGTGTTTATTTTAATGCTGGTAGGTTAATGTTATAGATATTACTAGGAAATAAATTGTGTTAACAGAATAACACTAATTGAACTTAATGAGATGGGATAGTATGTAAATACATACTAAAACGTTTCGCGTCATTTCAATAACCTTCTTATAATACGCTTCGTATGATGTATATTTGTTGTGGTTGAAAAGGGACCCATAGGAAACACGCTAAATGCACTTATATAAAAAATTTAAGGATACTGGAAGTGTTGACGATAACCCGGCATAACGCGCACTGGGTATTTTGTACCAAAAGGATTACTTTAGAACTAATATCCTCATATACATGATTTTTTTTCAAAGTGTACCAAACCTTAAATTAGATTAGAAGGTCACTCGATCAACTTATGTCTTAAATTTGTTTACGCCAGAGATACCTCTAAAAAAATAACCATTATCGAAATATGTCGTCAATGGACAAGTTGCATGAAACGCGAAATTCATAATATATGTGTTTTTCTGGTACATTAGAAGCTGCAGATTCCGAATGTAAGGTTAAATATTCACAAATATGTTTAATTTCAACAAAAATGCATTTGAAATTTGCCGAAAATGTACGTCACTGAAAACAGCTCTGACGTCAACTGTTATGTTTTTGGCGATGTTTCGATCTATGCTGTAATACACTTTATAAAATAGTAAACCTTACAATTTCTGCGAAACCTCATTAAAAGAAGAAGACAATATTATTTGTAACCAGTTCATATCAAGGAAGTTAAACAGCTTGTTCCAAGTTTGGTTGTTAGTTAAAATACACACACTAGAGCGCGTATGAGCTATTGCAGAACTATTGACTGTTGGATCTGATCGGAATAGTCGAGTGAAATCGTTTAACGTTTGAAGAAATTAACTGGAATGAACATGACATGTTTCTGTAAAATAGCATAACTTTTTTAAGAGTTTGATAAGGATGAAAGCACGTTTCACAGTTTCAAAAGCGATACAGTGAAACGTGATACGAAATAACACGCCAAGAACAAAAAAAAGCCAACCGTGACGTCATCTGTTATGCTAAGAGAGGTTTAACAGGAGTGACGTATCATTAACTTTAAAAATGAATTTAAAAATAAATACATCTTTAAAACCAGAAATACTTGAGTTTTAGAGGTTTTTTAATATGCTTAATCGAATAAATATGTTTGTGGGAAAACGCTGTAATTGTCCATTGCCTGCGCCCAGGTTGACAATGACTTTAAAACAGACCACGTTCTGCTATAATTCCAGAGAATATTCTGAAAGTACATGGCAGGATAAGTGAGGAACCTCACACTTCACAACTAAGAATCGCTCAGGAAATCGGGATATCAGAGAGAAGTGTTCGCCGGATTTCCAAAGAGGAACTCAGACTGTATCCTTATAAAGTTGGTTGGAAAGGTAACGGTTTGTTTATTTTGCTACAAGAGGGCTAATTAGGTCAAATCGCAATGTATAAAACTATATACTGTTAAAAAATTTGGTGCTTGGTTTCACCAAAAATATGGTTCGGTAGCTGCAACGGCTGTGCGGTGAAATTTTTCACCATGTATTCGGTATTCGGTTGAACCATTTCTCAGATGTTTGTTTCCAAAACCTGACAAATGGTTCAACCGAATACCGAAAATATGGTGAAGCATTTCACCACACATTTTTAGCAGAGTATCACAAAGGGTTCAATTATAATCAGGGCCGGATTTAAAAATTTGCCGCCTGTAGGCTACGATTGATTTGCCGCCTCTATCACAATATATTCTTCCCCTTCGGGGAAAGGTAGCTGGTTAGCTGCAAAATAGGGTGGTATGTGCTGTTTAAAATAGATACACATATTAGAACCTATGTACCTAAACACACTAAATCGAAAGCGAAATAGGCGAATTTTTTAAACTGTTCTATTATTTTTCTTTCAACTTCGAAATCCGGGATGCAATTGCCCTAGAAGCGACCATGTTTGCTACGAAATATTAGTACTATATATACGTTTACGGTTCACGCATTAATGATTTTTTTTTCTTCCTAAAAAGTATTCGTATCTTTATAATAATTTTTATGCCGAATGCCGTTTTATTTGGTCGAAAAATTTGCTGCCCCAAAAAATTCGCCGCTCTAGGCTACAGACTACTTCTTAGCCTATTTAGAAATCCGACATATTTTATTCATAGTAAAAAGTTAATTTTACGTGACGTCTAACTATGACTTTATTATTATTCTTTTAAGAGTATTAACCTATGTAGGGTACGCATGCATAGTTTACAAAACGTATTGTATCATCACGCAAACGTTTAACGAGCATCTTACAGTTTCTTTAGCGCCGGGCCACTGTGTATAGAATACATACAGACTTTAAGAAATAATTTTCATATTTTTTAAAATAAATTTTGCTTTATTCTAATGTTAAATAAATAACAAATTTATTTAATTAATCTTTCAATGATCCCAATGCAAAACTTTTAAAACAAGGATTTTTACGCATTTCATATTTTTTTCTCTTTAAAATGCAGGAATTGAGGCTTGTTAGCATCACATACCCAATCGTGTTACTAAATCAATTTATCTATTTACAAGTTGAAATTTTGATAAATGGATTTTTTAATATTGCAGTAATCAATAACTCATTGTTGTTGAGTAATCTCCGGTTAAAATTGCCGGAAACACTGCAATAAAAAAAACAATCCTACATTTTAAAAAAAACGAACATTAAAATCACAAACTCACCTTAATATTCCTTCTGTGACTAAAACCAATCTCCAACGGCACTAATCCAAAGAATAGAACAAAAAAAACGAACAATTTTGAGTCATCCACCGAACACACAACACTTTACCTGGTGATCCCGTTTTCAGGTATGAATCAAAAAACCGTCTGCTTTTCGAACGAACCGCTTCCGTTTCTCTTCTTCACCCTCCTATCGGTGACGTAACAAAACAAATAGTCACGTGACCCCGAGTTTTCCGGAAATGTCGTCCCGTTTTCGTTCTTATTTGCCTACGGTTTTTCTTTCTTTTTCCATTCGATTTATCTGTGCGCATCATATTGTGCTACAAGGTCAACGGCCTTTTTTTGTTCGTCGCAGAAAAAAATCATATATGATGGCGGAAGAAACTGTAACCGCATTGATCAAAAAGTTCTATTGGAATATTATATTAATAATGGTTGCGGTTAATCCTCTGCAGGTGAAATAAAAGCAAAGTTGTTCGATTTGAAATGTTTGCTATTATTATTAGATATCAATTGCTGTATTCGTGGAATTTACTTCGAATGGAATAAATTACAATAAATAACCTATTACTAACATATTTGTATTACGATAGCGGTTAATACCTCGTAGGGATAATAAAAGTAAACCTTTTATGGCTATTTGTTTTAAATTATGGTTATTATACTTCAATTTGTGTATTACTGGAATCTATATAAATGGATTTTGATGTAAAATTAAATAAATTTCAATATAACACGATTGTGGCCTTTCACTTTCGCCAATAAATAGGGAATCTTACAGTGGTAGTAAAAGTTCATACGCCTGAGGGCTGAGATATATATGGTTTGTTTAAAATTTCTCCAAAACCTACTAAAAATAGTTAAAATGCTTTTGATGACTTGTAATACATGATACGGTACGCGGCTTCGTTTATAAATATTGTTTCCAAAGTAAAGTAGATTAAAAAATTGTGTTTTAAAGTTTGTTTATAGTTACTAGTGACATCATAGATACCACGTGACAGCCACAAAGCGTTTTCGGGAGTGATTTTTCGCCCTAATTTTAAAATTCATTTTCCCCCCTTTATATGGGGTAATTGAAAAAAAGAAAAAATACGGGGCTAATATTTTTGGCATAATAATATTTTAAGCCAATAAAATTTTTTTACTCAAGTACCCTATTATCAGGAACGCTCTTAACACTTTCGCTGCGGATTCTACCTTGAGCCATCAAGAAATAAGGATTCGATAAAGCTATTCCTCTGACATGTTACTTAGAGAAAAAAAAATCAAAAGCTGTGAAAATTTTAAGGGTTCGAAAAAGGTTTGTCTCTTCTTGTGAATAGAGTCTGTTCTTTTCAACTCAGAATGAATAAAGAGAGAAAAACTAAGATTTTTTTTCAAAAAATTGTAAATTTTATATATAATATGTTTTATGATTAAATATATCAATGAAATATAGTTTACATTCGATATTTGAACGCAATGTTCAATTAATTGCTTTACAACTGTATTTGTCAAAATTGGCTTCAACCTCCTACTCACTACTGGTACAAAGCAAAAAGGCCAGGACTCTCTTTCTCTTCCTGGTGACAGACAGACACCTGCTTGTCCAGACTAGCCAGCGGCCACCTGAAAAGTCTTAAGTTTTCTGCTAATCAAAAGATCTTCCCCCCCTTGCCCTAAGTGCCAGCAAAACCAGGCATCACCTGATCATATCCTAAACTGCCTAGGACTGGAATGGGACGACATACATTCTTCTCCCCTTTTGGTTTCGTACTTCCTAAATGTCAACGGATTTTTTTTATCTGGTCTGACTCCGTCAGACCAGATGGGAATTAGCAACAACAACAACAACTGTATTTGTAAAAAAGTTTTTTTGCATTTTGATGGGTAAAAGAAGAAGATAGGCTAACAGACGAACGAGAGAAGCATTATGACATATAATTTCAGGTCATTTTATCATGTCTTTTATATCATTTCCATATCACTGTATACTTTATTTCTTACAAACGGCTATACCGTTTAACCTCGCACCAGTGTTTCGAAATTGGATACAGAAATTTAGGAGCAATCTGTGCTACTAACTTAAAAAAAAATATTAGCAAATGCAGATTACTTAGGAACATTTTTAAAATTATTTAAAAAAAGTGCTTTAAAAAAATTTAATTTTTCAATATTTTATAGAATCAAAAGTTTCGCGATTTTAGGATAACGTTAGTTCCAAAATTTAAGAAATCACAACTCATTACATCCGGGGTTCCTGGATATTACGGTCGCTTGTTTTTTAAGTTTTTGGGTCGTCAGAAGTTCTATATTTAACAATCGCCACAATTTAGGGATTTTGCAACAGCCGCAATTTGAGGATTTTGCGAATGTAGTCTTAGTTTCCCATTTTAAGATGGCTTTAGATGAGCGATTTGAGGACTGTCTAATTTTTGCGATTATATGATCACAGCAATAGTTTGACAAATTTAGGATCAGTGAAGATTTGTGATTTCAAGATAATTTTTTTAGCCAGATTATTGGAAACTACGATAAAAAGGTATGCCTTAACGATTTGGGGAAACCATAGATATCATAGTGAAAGTATTAGATTGGCAGATCACGTGACCTCCAATGCTAACGACGGGACGCGCATGGAGGCCAAATAAGGGGGCAAAAGGGCCAGTGTTGCTGCCACTTTAAGGAGAAAAAGACTACGAAAAAATACCATCTAATTCTATAATTACAAAAAAAATACTAGAAAAGGATTTGTAGTCACTAAAAAGATTCCAAAATGCAGCTAGTATTTTTACGATTTTTTTTTTGTAATTTTAGAATTAGATGGTATTTTTTCGTCGTATTTTTCTCCTTAAAGTAGCAGCAACACTGGCCCTTTTGCTCCCTTATTTGGCCTCCATGCGCGTTCCGTCGTTAGCATTGGAGGTCACGTGATCTGCCAATCTAATACTTTAACTATGATATCTATGGGGGGAACTAGTCTCGATAACTGCGACTAAATTTATTTTGTTGTGGCAAAATTAAAAGATCTGGTCGCATTTTGCAACTAGCAACCGTTAATTTCGAACCCTGCTTCGCACCGGCCCTCACATCGGCCCTAACGGCACGACCCTGGCTGAATACACAGAAACACAACATAATTCCCATTCACAATAAGTACCTGTATACCGAGACACTTCACCCAAAATTACAAAGCGGAACTATCTATCAGCGAAATCGCGCAACATCCGACGGAATAGTAGGTCACCTTCTGCAATAAATTCGACCCAGCCTTATTCCACGCATTGAATAAAGGATGAAAGGGGACTTCTTGTATGGACAGTGAGCGATTTAAATGAAATGTAGTTTATATAAAAGTTTTGTCAGGGCCGTCGCGTAGTTACGAGATTTTTGTGTAAAGATAACGAAATCTTGGCATTTGTAGTAGTTTTCCTTTATTCGAGCATAATAATGCCTTATGACGTCCGACAGGTACTTGGAACTCGTGCACCGAATTCCAAGTCCATAGTTCATTTAGTTCGAGCTGTAGAGTGGTTTCAGACCGACGGAAGAATGTTCAAACACTACACTCTTAAAACAAAAGAGTGAAATCCACTCCTATTGGGGAAGTGCATTTTCGGCACCGGAAAAGAGTGGAAATTAACTCAGACTGAGTTAAAACCGCTCGTTTTAAGAGTGTAGGACGTAGATTGTTTTCTTTGATATGTTCCATTTCGTATTTTTGTCTTGGTCTGAGTTAAAACCGCTCGTTTTAAGAGTGTAGGACGTAGATTGTTTTCTTTGATATGTTCCATTTCGTATTTTTGGCTTGGTCTGAGTTAAAACCGCTCGTTTTAAGAGTGTAGGACGTAGATTGTTTTCTTTTATTTCTTTCACCCAATCCGCAAAAAGAGTTAAATCCACTCCTACACTCTTAGAACTGTGCCTCCTAAATAAGAGACACATTGTGAACTTTTTTGCCTCTTAAAATTAAGCGGTACATTGTGCCACCTAAAATTAGGAGGTACATTGCGCCTCCTAAAATTAAGAGATACATTTGTGCCTCCTAAAATTAACAGCTACGGTGTGCCTCCTAATACATGCTGCATTTGAAATTAAGAGGCACAGTGTTTTTAAAATTTGAATCGTTGATGAGTTTCGCTTCTGAAATGCATAACTTTTTGGGCGGTTTGTCTTCCTCTACTTTCGTATTTTTGTCTTGGTCTTCATTGGAAAATTGATTACTTGCACATTTTCTTTTCTTAGTGTGCTTATTACGCGAATGAGATCCCATTTTTAAAAGTGTAAAAAGTTTTTGAATGGTGATAGTAAAAGATAATAAAAAACGTGATGAAGAATGAAGTTTGGCACAGAATGTAAACAAATATAATATGGTTCAACTACAGTCACAGTTAAATTATGATGCCACAAACAAATCACTAACCTTATAATTAGTTATTTTCATAATTAACCAAACAAAAAAATGTTTACTTTAACTACTAAAAAAGATCGAGGAAAAAATCCGCCATTAAACTTTAGCGTTAGACGATTCAGCTGTTATTGCGCATGCGCATTCTCGAGTTCAAGGTTCGCTTGTGCCTGCTAAACGTCTCGGTGAATTTTAAGAGGCACTTTACGGGGCACATCTATCATGGTGCCGTTTAATGGATTTGGTCGGCTCCTTGGCAAGGTACCGCTTATATTCATGTAGATAGGAGGTAGTAATAGGAGGCACAATGCGTTTGTGCCTTATATTTATGAGTTACAGTTTTAAGAGTGTATAGGGGGGAAGTGCATTTTCGGCACGGAAAGGTATGGAAATTAACTCAGCTGAGTAAACCGTGTTTTTAAGAGTTACACTCTTAAAACAACAGCGTTTACCAGTCTGGTTAATTTCCACTCCTTTCCTGCGAAATGATCCTTAGAGTGAATTCACTTTTTCGAGTGGTAAAATAAAGAAAACATCGTCCTACGACCCTAAACACGTTTACTCAGTCTGATTAATTTACTTTCGTGGAATGCCTCTCAAGGAGGAATTCACTCTTTGTTAAGAGTGTACTTTCTGTCAGCACCTCGTGTACGTGTGTCAAGCCAAATCTCCTTTCGATTTCGACCCCCATTGCAATGCTTCAATTACCTTACATTTCATATTTGGTACAATTGAAAGAAATAATTTTCATTCATAATGGTTGCACTATTACAACTATAGTACGATTCGGATAGGTACGTAAGAAACGATTAGAATCTTTGTCGAAACATTTTTTTAAAAATCGTTTTTGGCAACATATATGATCTTTTAAATATATAACTTAAAGTAATTTATAAATATAGTACAGTGAATCGGCAAAATGCTTAAAAATGAATAGATAAGTTATAGTCGTCAGAAGCAGATTGAAATTCCGTTATTTTAGCAGCTGTTGCTAAATATGTTTGTCTTTTATTGCATCGTACTCCTCTATCAAATTGAGGCCAATGAATAAGTATTTTTTTTTCTATAAATTAATTGGTATGACTTTCAGATTTTCTTATCATGCATTCGTTCAATGCTCTTTTATAAACCTAAACGTTGAAGATACCATTATATAAGCAAAATAATTAGCATACTTATCAATCACAAAAAACAATTCTTTCCACTCAATGATCCATAAAGATGAAATCTACTAATGGGAATGTTTCAGATGATGTAACGCTCTTGTTTTCATTTTTCTTCGTATACAGCGATTTCATTGGTTGCTTTTCACTCTCAAACGACCTGAAACTTTCGTTTCACTCTCAAAACGACCAATATAGATGAAAAGAATCTTTTATTTCTATGCAAGCTTTCTTTAACAAATGTCTTGAACAACCAACAGCACAACAAGAAGTTGGCATTTAATAAATTTAATAAGTAAAATATTCTTAGAACCCTCATTATCGTACACAAAAAGAAAAGTAATTCCAGACTACAAATGAAAACAAACCATTGGAGCTGTTGCCATCCACGACGTGAAACAACCCCATTATAATTTTTTCGTAGAAATTCTTATAATTTTGTTTGGAAATAATAGTTTTACCGAACAATAAAAAAGGAAATTAACTCTTTGAAAAAAATATCCTTCTCAAAAAGAAAATTGATTTGACTTACAAGTAAAGTCCATTGTCCTTAAAATAACAGCATAAAATGCAGATGGACTTTCAGTTAGAATTCGGTGGCGTGCAGACGATTTTTCATTATATTCTGGTACCGAGGAACTATATAACCTTTCTTTTGTTTGAGAACGCTTCCGGCTGCTTATTTCAAAACTCATTACTGAGCTTCACCACAGCCACCATATACTTCGTCAAAAAGTTTTATTCGATGTCTGTATTTTCTTTTGAATCTGTTTGCTTATAAAATTGATTTTTTGTTGATTGGAATTAGGCAAAAAATCGGATTTTTTTTTATATAAATATTTTTTGGATTTAGGCCCCCTTAGGCATCAAATAGTAAGATCTGAAAAGTGCTAGAAAAATAGAAAAATAACCGACTTCCAAGTCAAGTCGATTACCATTCCTGCAGTGAAAATTTCTTGCATTTTGGTAGTACTTTTACACTATTAAAAATTATGCACTTTGTTTCACCAAAAATATGGTTCCTAGTAGCTGCAACGGCTGTGTGGTGAAACGTTAAACCATATTTTTGGTATTCGGTTGAACCATTTCTCAGGTTCTTGTTTCCAAATCCAGAAAAATGGTTCAACCAAACACCGAAAAAAAGGTGAAACATTTCACCACACAGCCCTTGCAGCTACTAGGAACCAATATCATGGTGAAACCAAGCACAAAATTTTTAATAGTGTAGAAATATAAACAATGGAACTTTATTGAAACACCTTTTTTTAGTATACCATTAGTAGTCCGTTTATGTCATAATTAGAATTACTTTTTATAATTAATTTTAATACACATTTTTAATTTTAAATAAAGATAATTTTTTCTATATGGTACAAAGCAAAACTAAGAAAAAGCTACTTCACTGTTAAAAATTTTGTGCTTGGTTTCACCATGATATTGGTTCCTAGTAGCTGCAACGGCTGTGTGGTGAAATGTTTCACCTTTTTTTCGGTGTTTGGTTGAACCATTTTTCTGGATTTGGAAACAAAAACCTGAGAAATGGTTCAACCGAATACCAAAAATATGGTTTAACTTTTCACAACACAGCCGTTGCAGCTACTAGGAACCAATATCATGGTGAAACCAAGCACAAAATTGTTAACAGTGTTTAAAATTTGAAAATAAATTCCATTTTTAGCTTTGATTAAATTTATACATAGATTCTTCAAACTTATTATTATTCGAATGTTCTCAAGAGTAACGCTCATAGCAATTTCTTCCAAGATTTATTCTGAAATACCACTGTGCAATGTAACAACCCATTCTTCTAAATACCATTATTAAGAAACTGTTTCCTATGTCATTCTTAGGATGTCGGACATAAATTTCCAATGTAATATTTGACAATTCGTTTTGGACTTTCAAGGTGAGACCTGATGTAATTTTTAAACAGAAATATTTTAGTATGCATTACTATGTTTGGATCTATGTCGGGACAATAAGAAGGCCAATGATTTTATTTTATTTCTCTTGTCATTATTGTTCTTTTGGAAAGTTTTTGTCTTTCTTATTGGTAATGATTTTAAATATGAATGGTATAGTCTGGTTTAAGGCCTCGATATCAGCGTTGAAACCAAATTTGGAAACCCAAACCTGAAAATTTATTTAACCGAATATCCAAAATTTAGTGAAACATTTTACTACACAGCCGTTAAGTTCAGTACTATAGTATTTATCTGTATTATATTTTGTTTATTTAAGAAAATTTTAGGAGGATGGGTGTTAGCGGAACAAAATTTCCTGTTTCCTACCGGGTGTTACGTTGAAATTTTTGCGTTTGTTTGTCAATGTTATGAACGCTTGTCAAAATTATAGAAGCTGTTGGGAGATTTAATGTCTTATATTTCCTCTCTATTACAGTAGCGAATCCAGGAGGAAGAGTTGATCGCCCCCCTAAAAATGTTTCCAATCAAGCCCACATAAAAAAAAAAAATTATCCAATCTATTTCGCACCCTTATTTAAGTAGAATTAGTATTTAGTAAATTTTCTTTGTTAATTATATTAAAATATTAATAAATTTAAAAAAAAATTTATTCAAGTAAAAGTTAAATTCTTTAACATTTATTTAACATTTGAGCAACTCAAATATGTAAATTGCTTGGCGTGAATGTGGTAGAGACTTCTAAATTACAAATGTAAATGTAGCATCGTGAAGTTTCAACTGGGATATTACTTGGAGGAATGACTTTCGCCATGAGGTGTAAGGTCCTCCAATTTTCAATTGCCTTTGCCAACATTCTTCTTGTATAATGGCGTGAATAAAGGAATGGCTATCTATTGGAGAAACCTTAACGTTGTCTAAATTTGTAAATCACTTAATGAAATTGCTTTTTTTTGCAATCTATATCCTCTTAAGACCCGAGCAAAATGCTACACGTATATTCTTAATCTAAACATACTTTTCATATAAATATATGCTAAAAAGTATGTTTTTCAAAGAAATTTTTTAAAAAATTGTGTTTAATAGTTACTTAGTTGGACACGCCTTAAACTCTAAAAATACACATTTTGTATGCTATAAAGGCAACAAAAAAGGCCGTATCACTTATTTGTAGTTAATAAATTATTTTAACATTGTTTTTAATGCAAAATGCCTTTAAAATTAACTACTAAAAGATCTTTTTGAAAAGTTGAAAAAAAAAGTTTAATAATTTTTTTAAGAACTCTAATATCGTATTGACCCTCGTTCAACTTCATTTTTTATAGAAATAAATGACTGATACCTGTAATCAAAATCTACAAACTGATATTTGGATCTTCTTCTATCGGACCAGGTCAATGTCGGAACTAATTAACGTGTTAATTGTTTGTGGGGAGGTTTTAAAAAATGTCCCCAAATGGGGACGCCAGGTCTCAAGAGGATGAAGCACTTTCGAAAATTTGCTTATAGAAGTCCAAACCATCTATTCCATGTGAATTATTTAAAACAGTTATAAATGTTTTATGAAAGGCAATAAATATACACACACTTCTTAGAATTTTGCAAACATAATTCTGAAACACATTTCATCTGCTTTCAGAATTCTTACATTTACTAACCTGTTTATAACTTACTCAAACCAAGACAAAGGTAAATCAATCGCGTTAAATTCGCATTTCAAAAACAATAAACTTCACTTATTGTAGATTTATGGAAAGTGGCATTTAAAAAACAAAGCCTGTAAGTCTTTTTTAAAGTTCAAGCTTCTATTTCCGTTGCTAGATAATCGTTAATTTGACGACATATGAAAATTAGTCACTTCTGACTAAATACACCTGTTAGCACACAATCGCTAAGTATATATGATATTCAATTATACGTATTTCTGTGAATTTTGCTTTTTGAATGTGCGTGGACTATGTGGGCGTGAAAGACTGCTTGAATTCGCAGTTCGATAACTCTTTGTATAATATGACCGCGCTAACACGCAAATTGTGTTTTGTGTTTGGTAAGGTAAGGTAAGGTAATAGTTTCCGGCTGTCTATTTCTAGCCTCCTTCAGGAGCTTTAACACAGCCAATAACGCCTCGTATTTTAGAACCCTGGTCAAGTGACGAGGTCGACACCTGAGCGGGCACCCAACGGAACTTCGAGCGACATCGTACGCTAACGCCGTCGGGACTTTGGACTCCACAGATTTAACGAGCACGTCTGTCCCTGTGTACTCGGGCCCATCCGTGATGAGGATTTTCTACTATTTCCAGCACAGATCCGATTTATAGGATGACTGGCAGTAAGTGGGATTCGAACCCCCGCACTCCTGAGAAGGTTGAACCTCTAGGCTGATGCCTTAACCACTCGGCCACGGACGGGCCGTTTGGTTTCTTTGTATAAACATTGCTTTAGAAATGCGTAATAAACCTAACTAGTGGTTTAATATTTGCACACCTTTATTTTCTCAATAGTTGGAGGGCTTAGGATACAAGTGAACCAAGTCCATAAACAGCTTATTTGTGCTACAGCACGGCCTACTCAACTACTAAGGCCAGAGAAGCTCTCCCAAACAAGCTCTGGGACGGAAAGTTTAGCATCATAGTTCCGAGTGACGCTGTTCCGAAGATGAAGACAACCGATCTCCAAACCTGTTCGGGACCACTCGTTCACGGCTCACATTTTTAACGTTCCGAGAGCGTCCGAACTAGTTTCTCCATCTTCGGCACTCGGAACTGTGACGTCAAAATTTCCATGACGTCTGTTTGGGAGCTCATGTATGGGAGAGCTTCCTTGGTCTTATCATTTACGCTGGCCGTGGCTATACAGAGGTTTAACATTAACGCTTTATACCAAAATTACCTATCAATTTTTTTTAATGCTTTGGCCTAGCGGATATTATCTGAACTAGGACTTCGTTTCATTATTGCACTGAAATTTTGCTTAGTTAGAGCATACAATACCCTGCTAACCCGAAAATAACAAAAAGTGGGGGCCGGGATAGCCTGCTCGGTAAGGTCTTGGACTGGCATCCCTAAGGTTGCGAGTTCGAGTCCTGCTGCCCTCCGAAGACCTCCGTGTACGCTAATGGTGACGGGTGCACGTTAAATCCGTCGTGGTCACAAAGTCCTCCAAGTTCTCATACCAAATCAATACCTCTGGGGGTGACAAGCCAATTCTGGGGATCCTCTAGATAACCTCCGTCTCTAAAAATTAGATGGATCCATTTATGTGTGTGTGTCTGTCTTACTTGACGAAGGTTTATAAGCGGGTCTCTGACCAAGCACACAAACCTGAATGTATATGTTTACCAACCAGCCAACCAACCAACAAAAAGTGGACTTTGTTCACTTGTATTCTGATCCCTCCAGTTATATTGCTACCTATAAGGATGGATGGATGGATGGATGGACCCCAGATTATGGACCCCAGTTTTGTTTGTAAAAAAAGTGACGTTATCGAACAACCATAAATCCTCTTTAATGAATTCGATCGCCTAGAAGGCTATAACTCCAATTTTATAAGAGCAATTTCATACCATAGATATCCATGTGTGTAAATCTATCACATGGTAAATAGTTTGTTTCATAGCATAAAATGAGATGTATTTTTAGCAAAGTACTTTTAATTTCTTCTCTTTAAGCGATATATTTTTTTTTTGCTGTAGAATTTAAAAATTAGCTAAAAATGAATTGTTTCGTTATCAATTCCGTATTGATGTGATGGTGATGAAAAAATGGTGAAACTATGTGGCAAGTTTCCGTTTTTCTTGGCCTCAAACAAGAAACAAGGTGACTGAATTTCTTAATTTTATCTTACTTATAATGTTTTAATACGTTGAATAATGCGGCTCTTTATTTTAATTATGTACTTATTTATAACGGGAATATCTTCAATGTAATTCATGCGAAATCAAATGTTCAAGCAAACCTTAATTAATTTAAATTCTCCAATGAATGGTTCTGAATTATATTGATGTATTGATACGATTGGTTCGGAAAATTTGGACAATTGAAGTTCTTCTGTACATCATACGAATCCCGAATCTACAAAGTGTAATTATTCAGATTACGGACAATAGCTCAAAAATACGAGACGCACACACATTGGCTTAATTCAATATCTTTAAATAATCAAACCATTTCCCATTCAAATCAACCTGATGGCTTTTGTTATTGTGTTCGATTGTTACGTGCTGATGAGTGCGTGTTGGTGACCATGGCAAACAGCTAAAGAATCTTCCGCGAATCGTCGACCTTTTGTAACATGACCGTGGCAACACGCGAGCTAGAGTATGATATCGTCTGCGAATAAAACTGCAAGTTCAGCGAACTTAACTGCGATTTTCGAACTGCGTAGGAATCATAAGCAAGTTGACATTAAACATGTGTGGTTGGTATAGAGAGTATTATGTTAAGCACCTGCTTGTGATATTGGATGTTGACGATTTTGGAAGACAGTGCAACAAAAAAAAACTAAAAACGTTTCAATTTTTTTTAAATGATTGATTTTTCAAATATCAAAGCCCAAACTACAAATGCTACGGACAAGTGTGATACGTCAAAAAATCCAGCGCATCGAAATTAGAATACATTGAAAAATTCAGAGAAGAATTCGAATTCTAAGTACTTCAATTATTTAAAAAACTGCAAAATTTAATGCTCATTTAAAAAGAATAGGAAGTCATTTTTATTAGAATTAAATCACCATTGCCATCGCAACAATCGCTCGAGAAACTTTAATTCTTTTAGACAATAAATTAAAATAAATTTATTTTTGCGACATCGATCAGTTTGAAATGACGTCAAATATATTTCACTACGAGATTCTTTGTAAGTTGATATGAAATGTTTTCATTCTATTTAAAAGCGAGGAATATTACATATTTATTCTTTGAAATATAAATTAATTTTTGCAAACGATAAGTAATAATTATTGAATTTTCGAAATAAAATACAAGAAACTAGCCAAATTTAGCATGTAAATGTTTAATATAGAATTAATGCTGTGTTTGGCGTCTTTTTACCTGTTAAATACAACTGTTGTGTGGAAGCGGGTTAAGTGACAGATTCTGTTATTTGTTTTTTTGGTTAAATAACTTTTTAGGTATATAATTATTTTTAAATGGGACATTGATTTATTGAGTGGTAATTAAGTCTTGTTGTGTTAACATCCCAAGTTTGGAAAACAAATTATTTTGTTTCAAAGTATATACGTATAGACCATATTAACAATTAACATACGAAAAAAATGCTAATTAGACTACACACATTAATAGGAAATAAGAATATACTTCTTATTTTTTTAAATTGACATTTAATTTCAGATATACCCTGATCTTTATAACATCCATTCAACTTTAAACAAAAACACGGAATTAATTGAACTCTCTCTTCATCACAAAAAAGAACAAAAACAATTCAGCTCATCCAAATAACGTTCTGACTTTCGAACGAACTTTCGAACGAAACCGTTCTTTCGGAACAAAATTCGCGCCCTTTATTGTTCTGAGAAATGTTCCCGTGTTCCAGCTAATTGTCAGGATGCTCCGGCGAACTTTCTCTCAAAAATAAAAAGTAGTAAAAGTTCACAGGAAGTGAATGAACCTTTGCGGTTCGGTCGTTCCATCATGCTATGATACAATACAGTTGAATTCTCTTTGTTCTGAGTGGATTTCGCGCGTTGGCAGACGATATTTTGGAAAATTCGGTTATATCGTGGTTTTGATGTTCTAAAGACACGGAGTTCAGTTCATTCAATTAAATATAGAAAATGTCGATTTGACTAAAAAATAATTTAGTTTCATCCAAAAATAGTATGTTTAATTTCATTTGTGTGATTTATAGTTTGAGAAATTCGGTTATATCGTAGTTTTTAAGTTCGAAGGAAACGGAGTTGGATTTTAATATTAAATTTAGAAAAGTTTGATTTGGACTGAAAAATTAAATAATTTTATGCAAAAAAATAAGTTAATTTGTGTGATGTACATTTTGCGAAATTCGGTTATATCGGGGTTTTGATGTTCGAAAGAAACGGAGTGGGAATTTTATTTTGAATTTGGAAAAGTTCGACTTGACTAAAAAATTAAATGATTTTATGCAAAAAATAGCACGTTTTATTTGTGTTCTTTGTTTCAAAATGTCACAACTATAAGATACATTTTCTAAATACATTTCCGAAAAATACAAAAAAAAAATTCTTTTTCCAAATTGGAAACTTTTGAATTTGCTTCCAAATCTCAAAACTAGGTTCGAATTGTATATCGCTAAAATATGAAATAATTTTCTGCAAACATAGTATGTTTTATTTGTGTTGTTTGGTTAAAAATGTCGCAACTATAGTATATATTTTCTATATGCATTCCTGAAAAATATAATGAGAAAAATCCTTTTTGCCAAAGTAAAAACCTATGAATTTGCTACAAAAATACACAAATAAGTTAGCTTTTAATGTGTTAGATAAAGTATTAAGTATTCCAAAATTGGACGATTGAAATTTTTACAAAGCAATATGGATTATCTCTAGATTATTCTACACAAATAGATACCGATCTTAATGTTAATTTTAAAAAATATGTTACCAGAACAAAGAAAATATATTAATATGTATGTCAAGGTAAAATTTATAAAAAAAATTGAAATCAATTGCATTCGTTTTTATATCCCAATTGTTTATTAATATGAGAAACTCATAAATTCATATCTTAAACAATGCCATAATGCCATAAAACTTTTAGGAGAAATAAAGAGCTATATATAACTCTTTCTGTATATTTGACATAAGATATATTTGCTCTAATTCCAGGACAAAGGAACGCATTCCAAAACTCTTGTTCGAAGTTTTCAATGGAATATAGTTGTTTCACGTCGTGGCAACAATTAAAACGGTTCGTTTAATTGATCCATATTCATCACGGGAATACTTTTGTTGTATTAGAAAGTGTGTTTTTTAGAATATTTAGAATAATTTCTAATCTCACTTCTTGCTGCGCTGCTTCATACATTGTTAAAGAAAGCTTATAGAGAAAGTTTCTTCATCTATTCGTAATTGAGAGTGAAACGAGCAACCAGAATGCAGTAAACAACTGAAATAAGCTTTATATATCTGACTTTCGAACATAATCGTAGTGTATTTGTAAGCGAATAAATTGCACAATCTATAAAACCCTGGGGGGGGGGGGTATACATAATATCGCTTGTGTGCTGATCGAGACCCGCTATAAGCCTCGTCAGTAGATAAATAATATTTACTGTCCAGGAAGGAATCACCCAGGGCGAGCGGGAATCGACCGCACCCGTTACGCGTGCAGGTGGAGAAAGTGCTATGTGACTTTTTTTGGAAAAATTGAGATTTGCATTTTTACCAATGAACATGTTATTTCCTTCTTTCAAGATAACACGTTTCCTCTTTTTAATCGATCTCATCAGTGCTAACTTAAGAGTTAATTTTCTAGTTTTCAACTTTTTATCACGTAATACGTTTTTCTACTAAACTCTCCAATTTTAATTGTACTATTTAGGCTTGAACTGGTTTCAAAAATTAACTTTTATATGGCAAACACTCATTTTTATTATGCATTCGATACAACCTCGACACCCTTACCTATATACTTTCACCTTATATAAAAACAATGCTAAGTAAACTTTCACAGAATATTTTGATTTTTGTAAAAAAAAATGTTTCAAGTTGTGAAACGTGTTATTACAAATGCGATAATATTATTATTCTAAATAGATACATATGATATGAATTCGGAAACTTCCCCTACTAACACAATTTTCTTATCGTTATGGTACAAATAATAAATTAGGGTTAATGTTTCTTATCTTTTGTGGAAAGATACCGTAACCAAAGTTTTTTCGTAGAATTCTTCATGTTTATCTTTGTTTATTTCTAGACAAGTAGGTTTGTGACAGAATCTGTCACTTAACCCGCTTCCACACAACAGTTGTGTTTAACAGGTAAAAAGGCGACAAACACAGCATTGATATTCTATATTAAACATTTACATGGTAAATTTGGTAATTTTATTTATTTTTTTTCGAAAATTCAATAATTATTACTCATCGTTTGCAAAAGTTAATTTATATTTCAAAGAATAAATATGTCATATTCCTCGCTTTTAAGTAGAATGAAAACATTTCATATGAACGTACAAAGAATCTCGTAGTGAAATATATTTGACGTCATTTCAAACTGATCGATGTCGCAAAAATAAATTTATTTTAATTTAGTGTCTAAAAGAATTAAGTTTCTCGAGCGATTGTTGCGAATGGCAATGTATTACTTTCTAATAAAAATGGGTTCCTATGCTTTTTAAATGAGCATTCAATTTTGCAGTTTTTTAAATAATTGAAGTACTTCGAATTCGAATTCTTTTTGAAATTTTCAATGTATTTTAATTTCGATGCGCTGAATTTTTTGACGTATCACACTTGTCCGTAGCATTTTAATTGTTTGTAGCAAACAGAAGGTGAGCGACGGACAGACGGACTGAACTATTATAATACCTTCCACTTTTTACGTTATAAACGTAGTGTGGGAGCTAAAAAATTAGTTTTGCATAAAACATCTGTTACTCATCTGTTAGACATCGGCACCCAATAACCTTGGACTTTTATATCGATTTGTCATTAATTGTTCTACCAATCGTTATAAAGTTTTTGTACCAATCAAAATTGCCTAGGTTGGTAATTTAAATTGAAAATGTCAACTTTGTCAAATGCGCAGTTTTTCCGCGCGGGATGAGAGGGTGGGACGTTTTACATGAGAATCATGAGTCATTTTCGGCACAAAGGTTGAAATTACTCAAAAACAGTTACATTTTTCCTTTCTCAAAGGAACACTCATAATGATTTGAGTACTCTCTAGGGTTATACTTAACTATATTATTCTCCGAGCACATCATACTTGCCTTTTCAGATTTATAATACATTTCATTGTAAAAATTTTCAAATATAAACTGTAATTTTCCCACATTTTACTCAATTATATCATGAAAACATTATTATATTATTATATTATAACACATTAACATAACATTAACATAAAACATTATTATATTAAACATTATTATATTAGATTTTGCCATTGTTAAAGAGAACTAGCACCCCGTCACAAATACCATATTTTTGTAGTGTTTTAAATACTGAGTAACCTTTATTAAAAACATTGATGGAATGACTTATATCTTGTTACAATTAGAAGATACTATTTGCCCTTAAACATGAGTTTCAAACCTGAAAAATAAAAAAAATTGTAAACATATATTTAAAAAATTTCAGGTTGATACTTATAGCAGATTGAATAAGTACACGCACATTGAAAAAGTAAGTTTTGAGATATAAACGTTCAAAGTAAACAATAGTGGTTTCTTACCTATAAAACATGACTGGATTTAACCTAAACAACGTTTGTTAAAAAAAGTATTAAAAAATACTTTTAGTACTTGAAACTTTTATTTTAAGATATCATTGTAAAGATCAGATTACATAGTTTAAGAAATACTAAAAACATTGAAATGTCATTTTTGAAAATTTGGGAGGGTCGGGTCCCCCTTAATAAATGTATTTTCTAGTGTGTTTTGTAGAAATGGTCGTCTTGCTTGTATATTCACATGCATCCCAGACAAAGAACACGCGACTTCCATGAAAACTATTTTGCGTGAGAACATTCTAGACTGAATTGTTAGTGTTCTATGGATATATCTCTCAAAACACCATATGTTTACATGGAATTCATCAGTTTCATTTATTACCACCATAAAAAATTTCACATAAAAATTCTTCAATTCGGCGCCACTGATCTTTGACACTGAAAAAGATTCTCGGAGTGACCAAAGGTCACTCTCGCTTTCACCTGCACTGTTGCCAAGAACTCGGAATGGACATTCGAAATTTGAATGACTTCGAATCTTCTATAACAGTGTGCCGGGAAATTTTGATGGAATCTTAAGAAATCATCAGACTATTTTTCGGTTAATTTTAGACGGTGTTGTTGTGTTGGTTGCATTATAGGTGGAGTTTTTCGAAACAATGTGAAAGTTACTCACATGTAAAGCCACGTGCAGAAACATTTTCGAACTTACCGTTTGCCTGAAATAAAACTTGTTTATTATCTGTAATTGTTTTTTTTTATGTTTTAGTTATGTTGTATAAGCTTGTTCTAAGTAAGCTTGTTTCAATAAATTTAAATCATCTTGATTTAATCATTTTTTATAGTATATTATAAAATCCTCAGAATATTTAAAAAAGTTTTGTTATGTTGGTTGTATTATACAGTCCCTGGACAAATTTTTAGACGCACTGCAAGATTTCATGTAAAATATTAATTACCGGGTGATATTGTACCGTTTTATTATTTTAAATTGATTTGTTTTTTATTTTTATATTATCCAATCAATTACCGATTTATTTGACATAAATAAAACAGCATTAATTTAGAAAAGCATAAGTTTATTAAGTTTTAAAGAAAAGTGAAATTAATGTTAGTAAAAGTCAATATTTAGTTGAGCCACCTTTAGCCGCTATCAAAGCTTTAATTCTGCGCGGCATGCTATCAATGCAAGACTGTACTGTCTCCTGCATTTGAGGATGATGATTCCACACATAAATAATCTTATAATAAATAATTAATATAAATTAATCTTAATCATAATTATCTTAAAATAAATACAAATATGTAGTCTACAACAATTCTTTTAAATAAAAATCAATAATATTGTAGTTTAAATATACCATTATTGCATAAAAACTCTTAAGAAACATAAAATTACTAAAAACCATACAGTGCGTCTAATAATTTGTCCAGGGACTGTAGATGGAGTGTGAAGTTTCGAAGCAATGTGTACTCACGTGTAAAAGCCACGTGTAGACACATTTTTAAACTTGTTGTTTGTGCCTGAAAGTAAACATGTTTATTCATAGTTATTCGTTTCTAATGCAAAAGCTTTTTTTGTTTTTTTACTTCCAAGTAAGCTTGTTTTAATAAAGGTCTTATAATGCTATTGTGTACAAATAGTTGGATAATGTATTATTTTTGCAATATAGTAAAGTAATATCATAACTCATTGTGGCGAGGATTTTAGAAAAATTTCATTTTTTTAATTTCTTATGGTGTTTTTCTATTCACCTTAAGTTGAAATGTGTTCAAGTAGCTAAAGTGATAGTCATCCGTTCTAAAATATGTGAGTTCGTATTCGCGAACTTCGTATATTCGTAACAGATTCGACTCATTAGCGATGATTGGCAAGAGAACTTGTCACGCGAAAATAATATTCCAACGTTTATCTAATTACACTATCTTTTGTCAAACTTTCATTACATATGTGTCATTCGTGAACTATTTTATTCTGCGAAAAAGCTATTCAAGGTTAAAAAAAAAAAATGTTCTGGAGATGGAACTACACAAGTTTCCACGAAAAACAATTGAACATTCTGAAAGAATTGAAATAAAGTTTCTGGAGATCCTTATTTGTCAGAGAAATCTTATATTTTTAAACAGGCAGGTTGAAATTAGGTGAAACAAAGTTAACATTTTCGGAAATTTATTGTTTGTACCATAACGATAAGAAAATTGTGTCCGTAGAATTTTGCGAATTCATATTACAATTATCTATTTAGAATAAGAATATTATCGCATTTGTAAGAGCACGTTTCCCAAGTACTACAACCTTTTTTTTTCAAGAATCAAAATATTCTGTAAACATTTTCTAATCTTAGTTTTTAGATACGCTTAAAGTATACGGTAAGAAAGTCAAAGTTGCAATAAAATGTTGTGGAGAAAATAGTGTGTCATACATAAGTAAATTTTGGAAACTATGTTCAAAAGGTTTAGTATTTCCCCGTAGTTGCCAAAAACCAGTGTATTGAAACGTAGGCTAAAATCAAGTTTGTGAGGATCCTTATTCGTCATAGGAATATTATATTTTTAAACGGGCAAGTTGAAATGGTGTGCTACAAACGAAAAATTTTCGACTCAAAAGGAAACAGGAAGTTATGTTCCGCTAACACCCATCCTTCTTGAGTTCATATTATCTTTTGTTAAACTTTTATTTCAATGTGTCGTTTGTGAACTATTTTATTCTGGGAATTAGATATCCAAGGTTGCACACACAAAAAAAGTTTCGGTGGTAGACCACACGTTTTCATTCCACGAAAAACAATGACTGTTCTAAAGCGTAGGATGAAATAGAGTTTCTGGAGATTCCTATTCGTCATAGGAATAGGATATTTTTAGCGGGAAGATTGTAAAGTGTGTGATTAGTTGATAATGGCCCTCGGAAACAAACCAGTGCTGTTGATAAGGACTTTCAGAAACAAACTTGGGTCAATCATGGGTTTGGGTCAATTATTATGAAAAAAAACACCCTACTGATATATTAATTTTTGTGTAAGATAATAAGCTTAGATCATGTTGCACATTTCGATTTGAAACCTACATATGAATAAAATAATTTCAGGGGCTGTAACATTAGGTTGTACATTTTCCGGATGCCTACTTTTGGCCTCAATTTCAGGATATCTTGAAAAGATATATACGATTCGTCGATAAATATTTAAATAATGTATAGTGAAGGTGCACTTAACGCTTTAATTAATTTTCTGGCATGCCATCCTATGGATGGTACGTTATTTTTACTTTCAAGTACCTAATATGAAATGTATGGTTATGACAGTATTGCGATGTGGGTCGAAAATGCATAAAGGAGATTTTTGTGTTTTCTACGCCGATTTGGAGTGTGCTGATTCCGAAGAAGTATTTTTGGAATATTGCTCCGTTTGTCAGACGGGGCCTGGGAGAAGAAAAGAGAAAAAGATGGCAGAATTGGTCCCGGAAAGGTTCCAAACGTCCTACCGAAAGGATCTTTCCCTACATTTAGGATAAAATTTAAATGATTTTGAACGCAAAAAATAACACCTCAATTAGCTTAAATTTACCATAAAGATTTCTAAAGAAATAGGCTTGCTAAGTGGTATTTACCATTTTATCTGGTCCAAACCAGGACCCAACACAAACCTCACACGCAAAATTTAATTTCTCCACCAAAAGTAAATAAACACACATTCTACAAACAACAAAAGTCTTTCAATCAACAACTTAATTACCACATCATCAAAAAATAACATTTTATTCATTAAATACCACATTAAGAAACAATCACAATGCTTGCAACAAATCATTGACCTACATTTCTTAAGACCTCTTCGGCTAAGCCTAAATGCAACTGGAATTAACCCTAACCTTGACATCTAAATCCAGTTCCTTTTGTCGTTAATTTACTTTGTTCATGTTTCTAAGAAAAGATCACGATTGAAATCAATTGTTCTTTTATTGTTTCGGGTGTCAGTTACAGTTGTGATTAGTGATTACTTCTTGATTAGTGTCATTTTGTTTTGTGGGTACGAAAATAGATGTAATGGACATTTTTTGCATTGTTTTTTAATTGTTCTTTTATTGTTTCGGATGTCAGTTACAGTTGTGAATACTTCTTGATTAGTGTCATTTTGTTTTATGGGTACGAAAATAGATGTAATGGACATTTTTGGCATTGTTTTTTGAAAGGATTGTATAGCGATGCTTGTTATTTTTTAATGGAAATTCTTTGTTTAAAAATGAAGATAGAATTTCTTTTATATTATAGTCAAACTCGCCTATTTTACCAAAAACCCGGATTTACCAAAGAAAATATGAACATTTGGTTGATACAATGTTAAGTCTAAGAGCAGGAAATCGTTTTTTACGTGCAAACCTCGGATTTTGCGAGGAATATTAATCGATCTGGATAATTTTCTATTGACTGCCGCAAGAGTTTAAAAGGGCTTTTCTTAAAAAAAACACATTACTGAACATCGATTTTATTGGCATTTTTTATTATTAAAATTGTCATATTTTATAAAGTGGTACCTTTAAAAAATGAAATTCAAATTTAACTTTTCTTTTCAAATCAAATTTATTTATCTACTGTTATTGGATAAAACTTTCTCAATAAAAATAACTTCTCAATTTTTTTGTTGTTTTGTTTATGAAATCTGACTTATTTGTGCTTCATTATTAAGTGAGGTTTCATAAAACTAGTTTTTAAAAAAAACATCAATGTCTGAACTTTTTTAGTTTTTACACTAAATAATATTTAAAAAAATATTATTATCACAAGAAAACAACTTTGCGAAGTTAGTTTCTTTTGCATATTATTATTCCTTTAAAAGCAATAATGTCATTGACGAATGCTTTTGTTAATTTTTTCATTGTTTTTCATAGCCAATTTTAAAACTTTTTTGGCATAGAATAGTTAAGTTAAAATAAGTTAATTTTTTCCTTTTGTGATAGAAGAAATCTTAAGTGCCTTTTAGAAAATATATATTCCGCTATTCCCAATTTACCTATATTCTTTTTTTGCTTGTCTTTAGACTACTTTTTTCAAAATATTGTTTTGTAAGTTTAAAGCAAGTTTCTTTTTTGGTAAGTTTCTATGCGAGATTAGTTCAATTTATACAAAACAACTTTCGTTCGACGATTTGTAATCAACAAAGTAATGCCAATTAACTGTAGCAGAATGTTTATATTAAAACCTTACTAAACTTTAATTAAAATTTTAATCAATAACTAATTTAAATCCCAAATATATTCACTTTTTGAGCTTCAATTTCTAAAGAAATAATAAAACGACTAACATAAACAACAACCTGTATAGTAAATTGAAGCCAGCTATGTGTATGTGGGCGTCCGAAAAATGTATTAAACGACTGGGCCTGTAATTGATTTTTGTGCTCGAAAGGCTTCATTTAATTATTTATTAAATTCTAGAAAATTAATTATTGTTCTTCGCACGGAGAGAAGCCATATTGTAGTCAAGTGTATGTATTTTAAGTTACAGTCTTAATTTTGAGGGAAAAAAAACAAAGTTAGGCAACTTAGTGCAGGGGTAGGTACATATACAGTCCCTGGATAAATTATTAGACGCACTGTATTTTTTTTAGTAATGATGAAAACATTCCAAAGAATGCCTTATTATTAAAAAAGATGTCGGTATATGTATTAAGTATAGCAGATAGTATTTTCTATTCAATAGCTTAAGTTTAGGAACACAAATGTCCTTCTAAAGGTGTTTTGTTCATCATTGATTGATACATGAAATCATGCAGTGCGTCTAATAATCTGTCCAGGGACTGTATATTCCGGCTTGTGTGCTTGATCAGAGACCCGCTTATATATGCCTTCGTCAAGTAAGACAGACACAGAAAGAATTTTTACTGTCACAGAGAAAGGAAAGTACACACAGGGCGAAGGCGGGAATCGAAACCGCACCCGTTCCTAACTGGAACGGGTGCGGGCCCTAACTTTGGCCCTAACTTTGCGCAATATTTGATCAAAATTTGACATGCTTGGTGAGAAAATGAAGTATCCTAATGTTGAACTATTTTCTTACGTAAATCTTTTCCAAAAATTGTTTAGTTAGAAAAAGAACGTTAAAAAAAACTTTAAAATTGTCGGAATTCTTTTTTGTGTCGAGATAAACGTTGTCGTTCTTTGTCTATTGATAGACCATGGATTGGAATGCTACTTTTAAAAAGGAACTCTGTTGAAGATAAAGTTACTTAATGTGAAAAGTAACTAGTTACAGTTACTTAATACGA
The DNA here is from genome assembly GCA_019343175.1 of Oedothorax gibbosus. Classification (NCBI taxonomy): domain Eukaryota; kingdom Metazoa; phylum Arthropoda; class Arachnida; order Araneae; family Linyphiidae; genus Oedothorax; species Oedothorax gibbosus. Next base: position 265,948 of record JAFNEN010000577.1, read on the forward strand.
AAATAAAGAATCACATTTACTTTTAGAGGCCCAGAGTAAGGCCCAGTGGCGCAGTGGTAGTGCTTTGCATTGCCGTGCCACAGGTCCGGGGTTCGAATCCCGGATTTGCCGAAGTTCACTCATCCTTTCATCCCTAAATTGGGTCGATAAAATGAAGACCAAGCATGATGGGAACTAAACACTGGGGGTGCCACGCGAGGTCGACCACCTAACCGGAACACATGCCTTGCACAGTACAGTTACACAGTTACAGTTACTTTCTGAAAAATGCTGCGTTACTCGGCGTTACCTGTAAAAAGTATAACCTGTTACAAGTATAATAAATTTTAAATAATTAATTTAAGCCGAACTCTGAAATGTTCCGAAAATGTCCATAAAGAGCGCGTGAGAAGAAACGGGATAAGTGACGACATTTTTCTTTACTTCGTTACCGCTAAAAGTAACTAAGTTACAGTTACTTTCTGAAAAAGGCTGCGTTACTCGGCGTTACCTGTAAAAAGTAACTGTTACAAGTAACAGTTACTTCAATCCCTGGATCAAGCATTTTGTCCTTGAACACTTAGATTGCTTGAGTTTTCCCTCTGGAATTTACGTAATACAGTTATTTTCAAATAATGTGAATAAACTTGTTATCAAAGTTATGTGGATGGGTCAATAAACGTGTCGAAAATAATTTGAAATCTCAGGAAAAAAAAAACTGTTACAAGTTTCGTAGATTATCACCTGCTTCTAAAAATGTCGAAATATACATAGACATGTTGGTCAAAATGAGGGGACTTACAAAACTGTTTTATCAGAGAACTTATGTAATAAAAATTCCTCTATAAGTCAGCTACATTTATCACAAAAAAAAAGTTTGTAAAAATATTCAATACAGCCGGAGAAATGCGATTTTCTTTTCCTATTGGATTAACAACGAGGCACCTTGGTTTGGAGATGGAGACCCGTGGTCACTCGAGCTCATTCCCACTTAAGTTAAAATTTCTTAAAAATAAGTAATGATGGGTGCTAAAGATATGTCTTAATAATAGGAGGCAAAGGCTGAATAGGTAAATAAGTCTTTGACAGGGGTCTTCTCTGTAAAACCGTGCTGCTTATTTTTACCCCATAAAACTGGTGGAAGCCTATCTTCCTTCCGTTTTATGAAGTAACGTTACATCGAATTTACTGTGTAATGTTACACAGGAAAATAAGTTTACTTATATGTTAGGGTGTAACGTTTCTGCATAGATTTCGTTTAACGTCGCTTCATAAAACTGGAGGCATCACTTGTTCCAAAGATTTTACGGATTTAACTGATTATTTGAGTAACCTTACTCCATTTATTCGTTCTAACTTTTCTCCATTATTACTTTGTAACGTTACTCGATGAATTCGTTGTAACGGAATAATAAGTTAAACGAAGTAACGTTTCAACGAATTAATGGAGTAAACATTAATTCGTTTCACGTCACTCCATTAATTCGTTGTAAGTTTCCTCCATTTAGTCACTGAAATGTTACTCCATGAAGCTGGATTAACGCTGCACCAACGTTTTACAGTGTTTACGCTTTTCATTATACCAATTTGTTCTGACCCCCTGCCCGTGATAGAACTCCATAAAACTGCTAGCAGCCTAACTCCCTCCACGAGTAACGTTGCAGAATATTAAAAGTTTACTACTATTTCGCGGTGTAACGTTACTTCATAAATTTCGTTTAAAGTCGCTTAATAAAACTGGATGCGTCACTTGTTCCAAAGATTTTTTCGGAGTTAATTCCATATTTGTGCAATCTTACTCCGCTAATCCGTTTTAAAGTTACTCCATGAAGCTGGTGTAACTTTGTACCAAGGTTTTATAATTGTTTTTGACTTTTATTGTGCCGAATTTCCTGTTTTTTTCATGGTTCTGACCCCATGCCCGTGAAGCAAACGCCCTTATATCAATCGGGCATCTCAGCACTTGGTATATTTCACAAGGGACAATGCAAAACCGACAAACCATTTCCACCCTGTCCATTCTAAAACTCATTTCCTATCATTGTCGATGAAAATAAAGCAGAACGGACATATCCTACCTTAAAACTACTATTTGCAACAATATCGTTACACTATGGCAGACAGGTTTGGTTTGGAAAAATTGTATCGTCCAATTGGGTAACTTTGGTATTTTAAAAGTTGTATATATGTCGGGGGACGACCTGTTGTTAATGTCATTTCTAAATAAATACGTTGACTTGAAATTTTTTAAAACTTTTTTTCGTGTAACTTAATTTATTCCGCATAAATTGTTTAGTATTAGGGTGTTCATTTGTCTTATATTTTGTTTATTTAGATAAAGTTAAGGAGAAAGCTAATTTTCGCGCGGCCAATTTTCTTGCAAATCGTCGTTATTGGGTTAAGATGCAATTAGCGTTGTCTTTACTTTGCCTTTACCACTGCGTAAAAACCAACGTATTTTTTTTGTTAAGTGTAACTTTCAATCTGAAAAAGAGATTTTTTGAAAATTCATTAGGGCAGTCGGCCTTGCTTACAAAAGGTCCCAGGTCCCGGCCATTCCCAAAATAACTGCATACACTGTAAAAAATTCCAGAAACGTTCCAGTACTCTATGGTTCCAGTGTACATCTGAAATGTTGAAGCTCTAAAACGAAACCCGGCCCGATTTCCACCTTTCATTTTATTTCGTTTTGTAAATGAAACCTTTCACGTAGGATTGTATTTCCCACGAAATTTTTTTAAAATTTATGTGTTTCCAGTATTGGCGTCATATTTTTCCTACAATGCACATCGTCTTCACCGGCAGACGAGACTAAGAGACAAACAGGAATGAATAGGATATTCCCTTTTCCCGCTCGCTTGTTTTCCGGTCAAAAACTAAGTAAGTACTAAACTAAGTACTAAGGTAAGAGTCCGACGAATAATACCCCGTTTAAAGGCAGTACACACTAAATATGCTCATATGTGTGCTTGGTCAGACAAATGTGTGTGTACTAAATATGTGTGCTTGGTCAGAGACCCGCTTATAAACCTTCGTCAAGTAAGACAGACGCAACACACACACATAAGTGGATCCATCTAATTTTTAGAGACGGAGGCCAACTAGAGGATCCCCAGAATTAGCTTGTCACCCCCAGAGGTATAGATTTGGTATGGGAACTTGGAGGACTTTGTGATCGCGACGGATTTAACGTGCACCAGTCACCGTAAGCGTACACGGGGGTCTTCGGAAGGCAGCGGGACTCGAACTCGCAACCTTAGGGATGTCAGTCCAAGACCTTACCGACCAGGCTATACCGGCCCTCGGATTTTCACTTGACTGTGGTTCTAAATTATGACGCCCGTTGCCAATAGTCCTAGTGCTACCTTAACTGAATCCAACAGTTTAAGGAAATCATTCACAAATAATTTTCAGTTGCAACTTTATCTAACTGACGATTAGAGTTCACCAGTGTCACTAGCCAACAAATAAAAGTGGCGCTAACAATGATGCCACATCGCTACAATGATCTCTGTAAATACCGCTAACACAATGCTACTTGGGTTTATTGAATTTGTGGAGGTTTTTGTCTGCAGGAAGTGGCAACGGAAAATGTCCGTGGCATTGTTCGGAGCTATTTATTTATTGGGTCGATAAGTGGTGTATAATAGCTTGTTTAGTGAGAACGGATGTGTATGTAAAAAGGTTTTTTTAAATGTGGTTTTTGAAACACCAAAGTTGACTGCTTTGTTTTGTTTAAGTACAGTTTATATGACCATTTTCCGTCCTATTTGGCACTCAATCTAGCAGAATATGTGTCAGGGTGTCGTCTAAAAAGGTTAAATAATGACACATATATAATAAACTTATCAAAAAAGTGTTATTCCCTCCCCTCCATGGGAGGTCCATTTTTTAAGCTACCACAGCCTGATGAGGCTTTTCTTTAAGAAATTATTTGCCTGCATTGTCTAACTAGAAACCACATTGGTTTCTATATGTCCACGAAAACATAACAACGACTTTTGATATAGAAAAATTAAATAAAGTAGTTTTCATCCTAAAGTAGGTTGGTTGGTTGGTAGACATATATATTCAGGTTTGTGTGCTTGGTCAGAGACCCGCTTATAAACCTTCGTCAAGTAAGACAGATACAACAGACAACACACACACACATAAGGGGATCCATCTAATTTTTAGAGACAGAGGCCAACTAGAGGATCCCCAGAATTGGCTTGTGACCCCCAGAGGTATTGATTTGGTATGGGAACTTGGAGGACTTTCGGACCCAACAGATTTAACGAGCACGTACTCCGCATATACTCGACAAACACAAACATCCATGCCTTACCGGGATTCGAACCCGAACCCAGAGGCTCCAAAGGCTAGCGCCCTAACCGTTGCGCCACCGGGTCGGCTCCTAAAGTATATTTCTTGTCTTTTAATAACTTCAAAACCTTTTCCAGTTTGAAATAAACACAAAACTTGATGATTTTATTAAGATTTAAAGGGGAAAAGTCGTTACTAAAAAACACAAATTAAGAGTATTTTAACTAAATGGCCGGGACGCAAGTTAACCACTTTCCTAATATTGGCCCCAGAACATTATCTGATTAATTATAAGTACATCCACACCCAAAACCAGGAAGCGTTTGCTTATTGATTGAGATTCTATCTGTAACCCAATTTGCAAAGTAAATCGAACCGTAAATCATGCACTTTTTGCATGCGAAATCGACAGGCAAAACGTGCCCATGAGCTATCGATCAAACCAGAGTTAAAAAACGAGGAAGAGTTCAAGCTGTGTGACAAAAATAGTCAAGGGGATTATGCATGATATGGATTATGGTTAACGTGAAATAAATGTTAATATTGTCTGGTTTGAAATTTGGAAATTTACTCTCATGCCTGAAATAGACAGCCGGAAGCGTTCAACATAACCTAACCTTACACATCTGTTCTAAATTATATTCCTTGAAGTTTTTCTTTTTTCAGTTTTTTTGACAGCATGAGGTATACAAGAGTTAAACAAAAAATGTGGTATATTTTTAATTAAGCTCATATACTCGAACTAACGTTTTGCCATAAGTGTTAGCTGCTCCACCGATAAAATCTGAGCCAGTTACGTAGCAACATTTTACATTATATCTAATAACTACGCTATGACAACACACTAACTTATAAACAGCTACTAGCTAATAAAAGGTAATTAACTGCGACATCGATCAGTTTGAAATGACGTCAATATATTTCACTACGAGATTCTTTGTACGTTGATATGGAATGTTTTAATTCTATTTAAAAGCGAGGAATATTACATAGTTATTCTTTGAAATATAAATTAATTTTTGCAAACGATAAGTAATAATTATTGAATTTTCGAAATAAAATAAATGAAACTAGCCAAATTTAGCATGTAAATGTGTAACATAGAATATTAATGCTGTGTTTGTCGCCTTTTTACCTGTTAAACACAACTATTGTGCGGAAGTGGGTTAAGTGACAGATTCTGTTACAAACCTACTTTTTTTTCTAATTAAACTCCTCGATGTAACAGCCCATTAGTGGGCTAGTGCCTGCCGTGCTCACTTCATCTCTCGTGACAAAGAGCTCTGGGGTGCTTAGTTTAAGGGGTCAACCTTACGAGGAACCTGGAACCCTTGTTTAGTTCCCAATCATGCTTGGTCTTTATTTTATCGACCCGTGAAAGGTAGACTGAACCATGACCTAGACTTGTGGCATGACAGCGAGAAGCGCTACCACAAGGCCACTGGGCTTACACCTCTGAGCCTAAGCCACTAGACTTTACTAATTTTTGTTACATGGTATATTCGGAGTATTAAATATCTTTGTTTATCCAGTTGATTATCTCATACAAGGTTAAGAAAAGACGACTATCGCCTTGGAAATAAACCGACTCCAGGTTAACCAAACATAACCTCCACGTTATACAAATAGAATTGGGTGTATTAGCTTTATTAGTCGAGAATGACAAACGGTCTACTTTTTGGGGGGAAGTCTCTCGAGGATATATGCGGAGTAACAGGTGACTTCTGGTATATTTAGTATAGAGAAACCAATTATAAAAATAAATTTATTTTAATTTATTGTCTAAAAGAAGTAAAGTTTTTCGAGCTATAGTTGCGAATGGCAATGGTGATTTAATTCTAATAAAAATGGCTTCCCATGCTTTTTAAATGAGCATTAAATTTTGCAGTTTTTTAAATAATTGAAGCACTTCGAATTAGAATTCTTTTCTGAAATTTTCAATGTATTCTAATTTCGATGCGCTGAATTTTTTGACGTATCACACTTGTCCGTAGCATTAGTTTGGACTATGAAAGTGGGTGACGGACAGACGGACTGAACGATTATAATACCTTCCACTTTTTACGTTATAAACGTAATGTGGATGCTAAAAGCCAATTTTGTACGTGTAATCATTAAATGTGGATAAGTATGAGTCACTTCTTCTAATAATAAACGTTATTTTACCTATAAACCACATTTTATTTTTACTCCAAAAAATTTATTTTGAACAAATTTAAGGGTGAAAATATTTTTTAAAAAACCCTTTGTCCTGAAAATAATTATATAATGTTTTAAAACATTGGAATTACCATAGACTTAACATTGAGGACGATGCATTACATTTAGGGAAATTGTATTCTTTTAATTGTATGCAACATAAAATATTTACTTTTTCTTTAAACAGTTAAGTTTTTTCATTTTCAAAGATCAATCTACCTTCTAATAGATGACAAATTGCTAGTGATGCCGAACATAATATTTTAAAGCCATTTAAAGAGGATTGAAATATATGTTGTCAAATGGCAATAGTATGTACTCATAGATATCATAGTTAAAGTATTAGATTGGCAGACCACGTGACCTCCACGTGCTAACGACGGGACGCGCATGGAGACCAGAATAAGAGGGCAAATGGGTCAGTGTTGCCACCACATTAAGGAGAAAAATACTACGAAAAAAAACAGTTTAATTCTAAAATTACAAAAAAAATACCATAAAAATACTAAAAAAGCGTTTCACGTTTTTTTTAAAGTCACTAAAAAGATTCCAAAATGCAGCTAGTATTTTTTTGGTATTTTTTTTGTAATTTTAGAATTAAACGATATATTTTCGTAGTATTTTTCTCCTTTATGTGGTGGCAACACTGGCCCATTTGCCCTCTTATTCTGGTCTCCATGCACGTCCCGTGGTTAGCATTGGAGGTCACGTGATCTGCCAATGTAATACTTTAACTATGATATCTATGTATGCACTAGATGTTTAAGATTCTTTAATATCTCTGCGAAGCCGTTCCAAACTCGCTCTGTTATCATCCCAAACCTACTTCTTTCATTCACATTCACATCCAGCAACAAAAGTTAACGGATATGCCCACAAACTCGTCCATTAAAACGAGTTTCCACCAGCAGATGGTCAACGATGACCTAAAGTGAGGTTTCCCCCCATTTCCACCGCGGATTTCCAGGTCAATGCGATCTGATTTCCTTTTTCGCGATTTTCCTGTCTGCGCCGCCCCAGACAAGGAAGTTGATCTTGAATCACTGTCGGAAATGAAGTTGGGGTTATTTGGGGGAAGTAGTTGAGTATTGGGATGATTTTAGTCGGAAAAGAATTGAAGTAACGCGTTACTTGTAACGCTGTTATTAGTAACAGCACTTTTTTAGGTAACACCCTAGATATGATATAGTTAAAGTATTAGATTGGCGGATCACGTGACCTCCAATGCTAACGACGGGACGCGCATGGAGGCCAGAATAAGAGGGCAATGGGGCCAGTGTTGCCACCAGTTTTAGGAGAAAAACACTACGAAAAAATACAATTTAATTCTAAAATTACAAAACAAAACCATAAAAATTTTGGATTGCATTTTGGATTCTTTTTAGTGACTTTAAAAAAAAACGTGAAACGCTTTGCTAGTATTTTTATGGTATGTTTTTGTAATTTTAGAATTAAATGGTATTTTTTCGTAGTGTTTTTCTCCTAAAACTGTTGGCAACACTGGCTTCATTGCCCTCTTATTCTGGTCTCCATGCGCGTCCCGTCGTTAACATTGGAGGTCACGTGACCTGCCAAAACAAAACAACCAAAGGCATCGTAGTTCGGATCGGGTGACGTTATATAAACCAATGAGCTGTTTCGGCACTTTGTCAAAGAAAACCAAACAACCAATGAAATCGCAGTTTAGAGAGCGTGACGTCAGAAGAAATATTCCCATTCCAGAAGCACCACAAATTAAAACAATACAACTGGAATTGTTGCCACTCATGACGTAAAACATGTCAAATGAATTTCCCTACAGTTATGATAGGATGTCCGGTCTATTCATTGGCGACTTTGGCGAGTTGGAAAATGTAACGTTGGGTTGCTATACTTATCGAGTTGTGTGAAAATGAAGTAGAATGTTTATTACATTTGGACATTTTGCTGAGTGGCATCGTAACGCAAATCTCCAAATCGAGACCAGCCATTTTATTATAGGTCTTCCTTTTTTGACATTGCGTTATGCTTTCAGAACAAGCTTATAGCGAAATTTTAATGTCTGCTTGGCGGGAGTCTTTTAGCTAGTAACAAATAATCAATGGAGAGAAATCATTAAAGTGAAACGTTTTTATTTATTTTTAAATCAAAGTATTATTACCTAGGCAAGGTCAACATCTAAGCATGAGGTTGAAGAACTGCATGCAATGGCGTCGTTCCACAAATGGCGTCGTTTTTTTCTAAATTCCAACTGCGTATAAGGTTGTGAAGTAAAACAAGTAATAAATAGTTAAAAGTAAATTCTGAGACAACCAAAGCATTTTATTAACATTCCAATCACAAGCGTTAATTATTTCCAATGTCTGTCTCTGCTTGATAGCCTGGCTACAAAACACCTGCCAAGCACAAAATGGCATCCGAAATCAAAAACTTTTTCATTCTTAGTGTTTAAATAATGTAAATACATCAATTTGAATGCATTATATCACCTTGCATATTGTTAATTAGTAGTTTTTAAATGCATTAAATACAATTTGAATGTTGCATTTTTCTGCTTAGCATTCATTTGCCTATCAATCCTATGACGAGCTTATTTAAATATGTTCCACACATCGTTAAATGAATTTTTTTTTAGAATAATTTGTTTATTATTATTATTCTATTCGCAAACACGTGTCCCTGCTGCGTGATCGGCCGCAGGACAGAAGATTATCCAACTTCCAAGGTTAATTTGCCTATATTACGTTTGGTACGACATTTGCGTGAACAGGATAGTTTGCATGGAGGTTAGATATAAGATATACAGATGCTTGATGAAAAAAAGTGTTGATTTTATGCATTCAAATAAAGCGATAAACGAACATCTTAATATATGTAACTGGTGAAAAACGGATATTTTAAAATAAACCATTTTCCGGCCATTAAAAATACGAATGATGAATATTTGCGCAGTTGTTGGATTTAGCAGCAGTAGAACAACTCATCTTTGCATCCGGCTACTTCAAGAATTGTAAAAAAAAAGAATTAATTTTTGTAATAAGAACAGCAGAATATTAGTTTCTATGTTTCGTTTTTTGCTGTTAATGTTTTCATGAAATTAAATAGCTTGTCATCCTTGAATTAGGTTGCTTCTTTTCTCGTTTACTAAGTTCTACCGGTCTCTATAAATTTATTAAAGTCAAATATGTATTTAAAATAGTGGAGTTCGTGATTTTTTAGATATGGAAGGAGAAATATCAAAACGAAAAGCGTTAGCCAGTTTTTTACCGTGTGTGTTAACAATATGGAAAGGTCGTTCGAAAAGGACGAAACTACTACATCTGAACTGTGTTCATTGCAAAAGCAGTTACTTGATAAATATCCTCGCCTTGAATTTGTTCAGGAGATTGTGCCCAATGCTTTATTGGATGATCCATCCAAGACAAAATAATGAATTCGAAGACGATTTTGAAACTGCAGAAACGTATAGAGATAAATACACCGCCATTACTATACGTAATTGGAGGCAAGAATCAAGAGGGAACTTGTCTCTTCAGAGATTCTATGGCTGAGAAAAAGAAATGTTGGCAGTGGTGAACCATCTGATTTAATATAATGTTCTAATATTTCCTTTCAAATGAAAAAAAATCAATTATTGTTCTTTAGTTTCATTGAATACAACTCAGTACGAAATCAGTATCGACAAATGGTTTTTAAAAGGCTATGAAGACATCACTTGATATATGTGTTTTTTGCATAGCGTTTCTTTATTTTAGTTAACCTCTTAGGTGTAAGGCTGTGATTAGCTAAATGATAAATTCGGCTACAAGTTGCGTGCACAGGGCCGTTCTTGAGCTTATTTAACGTGCATTCCCTCTACACGGGGACTTTCGGACTTTTCGGTTGGGCCGTTGAACATTCTATTTTATAATCGAAAAGTCATCATTTAGAAAAATTGTAAAATTAAGTTGTAAAGTGAATTCCACAAAGGTCCGCGTATGTGTTTCTATGGAGTGAAGTGGAAAAGATTAAGGACATGTGCAATCTATCCCCAATGCAAGAAAGTATAGAATTCCTGACAATTTACTGACTCTTACTGATAAGGATATGGATAAAACAGCGTAATCAATTTTATATTCCGAAATTGTTTTTATGATATCAATAAAACAGTTTTAGTCATCAAACACTTCCGCATTGTGGTGTAAAAAGTCTCCGATGCTTAAGCTTAAAAATTATTTACAAATAAGGAAAACTGGCACATTCATATTGTTCCGACATTGTTCTAAGTGCTTTGTCTGCATCATTTTACACCCTGTGATAATACAATAATGATTTTTATGATGGCATTGTTAAATATAAAGATAACTATTTATAGCAGTAACAGTAAACTGACTCAAACTGACCAGGACCAGTCTAACATTTTGGATAAATTTAATTGCCAAAGCGTGTTTTAGACATTTTTTTACAGGAAAGTTTTAACTTATTCACTGTAAAACTTTGGTGAAACGTTACTTCCTAATAACATGGCGGCAGCACTTTTGCTGGTTTTCACCGTATTTACCGAGTAACGCTCCATCAAAGTTTTACAGTGTTACTTAAACTCGGAATAACCTCTCTCTGACCCTCTGAGTTTCATCAGCATTGTATTTTCAGATATTATATATTTGTAGCATGACATTACAAATAACATTTAGCACTGCGGTCTAATTTTTAATAAGTAGCTGCGATACTTAAGTGTGGTCAAAGCGCCTGACTCCTGTACCATCGAGAGCATTATCTTGCAATGGAACGGTTCCAGGTTCGGGCCCGGGCATTGCCAAAATAAGTGCCGACCTACAAACGGCTTAACTGAAAAGTCCGAAAGTCGCCGTGTAGAGGAAATGCACGTTAAATAAGCTTTCGAAAAATACCGATACCGAAGCAGAAGATTCATTAATTGTAAAGTAGCAATGGGGTCAAGCTGATTTCGGACGTCTTGCAAAAATGTTTTTTTCCAGTGGTAAATTTATACGACATTTTGCATTAAAAAAATGTTGGAATATGGACTATAAATTGCAAAAATCTGATAGAGCTAATTTGTTTATTCATAACACAGCAAAAACTACGTATATTTACTTCTCCAAACCTCGAATTCCGCCAAATTAACAGAGCTATCATAATATAGTTAAATGTTATAAGTTATTTTTTTCAATAACTTACGAATATTTTAAGTATGTTATTTCCGAAAAATATGTTTATATAAAGAATATATATGTAATTTTATTTTCAGGAGTGAAGAGGTTATAGTCTGGTGAGGGCATGGTATCAGCTAAGCCTATAAGCGATTATATAATTGGGTTCAAATTAAACAAGTAGGTTTGTTACAGAATCTGTCACCTAAACCGCTTCCACACAGTATTTGTGCTCAACAAAAACCGCACTATTTATACACTTCTGAAAAAAATAAACATTGCCTTTAGAATGAATTCTCTATGCATCCTTCCTCATACATATATAATGAACCATCAAAAGAACTCTATTGTGATATTACAACAATTCAAACTAAATTATATGACATAAATAAATATTCTTTCAAGAGTTTTATTTTTATTTTAAATAAAGTTTCTCGTACGTTTGATGAATGGCAACAGTGAAAATATTGAATAAAAATGGAATTTGCATGTTATTTCAATGTGAATTAAATTTTTAGTTTTTTAAATATTAAATATACTTCTAATTTAAATTTTTTAATGTAATCTGGGATGTAGCCTAACCGGATTTTTTGTTTCAAAATGACGTATCCCACTTGTTTGTGCGACTTGCGGTTCGTTCTATGAAAGTGGGTGACAGACGGACTGAATGATTAGAATACCTTCAACTTTTTACGTTATAAACGTAGTGTGGAAGCTAAAACTACCGTTTGATTCTTAATTATACACATTAGTACAAGTCAATACAGCTTAGATTTAAGTTTCCTCAAAATTCACGGTTAGTGACTGTAAAAATTTGAAAATTTAGAATGTTGTGAAAGTTTTCCGGAAATGTAATCGAGCGTCATAAATTAGTTTAGAGATAAAGAAGAAAAGAGAATGACCTTTTCCTCCCAAATCCTTTTACTACTAAAGTGGGATGAACGCCAACGCTAACGTAGAGTTTGAAGGTTCCTTAATCGAAAAAAAAACTCAAGTGCATCATAAAAAATGCTAATATATTGTACAACTTCGGATATAGCCTCCTACCTAATAATTCCTTCCGTATTCACTAAATGTAGATTTACAGTCTGTCAGGAACATAGAGCTAGAAGAAACGTGGAGTGAGGTGTGTGATTCACTGAATAGGGCAGCAAACGAGCCGGTTCAATAACGAAACGCGGAAGAATACACGACACTGCAGCAGAAACGAACCGTGCAGAAAACCTAGAAACTTGCCTATTTCGCTATTGGGTTCGTCTTCGCTGGTTCTTAGTTAGTGATCCACATGGTCATTTCTTAAAAAAGTTGGAATTTAAAGTTAAAGAAAGTTAATTTCTTTCGAACTAAAAATGTTAAAATACATTTAGGAGCCCAAGTCAATATGATAGAGGGGTATCATACAAGCACTGCCTACAAGTGTAGGGAAAATAGTCATTTTCTGCCCTGTTCGCTCAAAAGGGTGCGAGAGGGTTTTCGGCTCAATGGCACCTCACTCCAGTTTCCCTTCAAGCTCAATGGTCAGGAAGCAGTTTGTCTGGTAGTGCCATCTGCAGTTAGTCGGAAGGCTAAAGCCTATTTTCAACCATTTCAGTTTATTAAGCTAATTAATTATAAATTAAAATGATTAAAGTAAAATCATGAGTATACCGAACCACGTGTGACAACCATTTGCATTGTGCACCATTGCCATTTAGCCTGGTTGTGTCATCTATATACCGACTGATGACTTTCTACTTTTGATCGAATTCGGAATCCATTGTTATGTAGGAGGCTATGCAGCGGTGTTTGACCATCGAATCATATAATATAATACTGGAAAATATCTTCAGTGGCAACGTCTCAACTTATGTGTCCAGTCTGACTCCAGCAAATTGGCCGAGAGCATGTGCAATAGGGAAATTGACGCAATTTGTGGCTGCCTTTTTAAGATGGACCACCAAAACAAACCTTTGCATTAATTTACATTTGATTGCCATTCAACAAATATAATATACTAGTGGAAAATATCTTCAGTGGCAACGTATCTCAACTTATTGTCCAGTCTGACTCCAGCAAATTGGCAGTGAGCATATGCAATAGGGAAATTGACGCAATTTGTGGCTGTCTTTTTAAGATGGACCACCAAAACAAACCTTTGCATTAATTTACATTTGATTGCCATTCAACAAATATAATATACTAGTGGAAAATATCTTCAGTGGCAACGTATCTCAACTTATGTAAACAGTCTGACTCCAGCAAATTGGCGGAGAGCATGTGCAATAGGGAAATTGACGCAATTTGTGGCTGTCTTTTTAAGATGGACCACCAAAACAAACCTTTGCGTTAATTTACATTTGATTGCCATTCTACAAATATAATAACTGCAATAACAATGAAAAAAATTATTATAACCGTAATAATAGCCATCTAATTAATAAAACAATTTAGAAATTGAATCATTTAATAGAAGGTGCGCTTAAAACCATCCACTATTTAGGACAATTTATTTTTTTAAAAAGATCAATACATATTTTTTAGTAAGTTATTCTTGTAAACAATATTTAATTAAATTCATCACTACATAAGAAAAATACACTACACTACACTTTAACGACTTCGTATAATATAGGTCAATGTCATTTGTAAATATTGTATCCCCTATTCTGGAATCGCAACTCTTTTCTTACATAAATAACTGCATCATTCTTTTAAATTATCTTCTTCTGCCTCACTAACATCAACATTTCCATAAGGGAATTTGACAAAGGTGTAATTTAAATAAGTTTATTAAACATGATAAGAAAGCCACTTGCAACTGTTTCGGAAATATATTTGCGGCACGTATGGCACCGGAGGATCATAGTGACAATGATAAGTCAATAGGGTTTTCACATGCGACGGATGCGAAAACTACGGTTTTAAACCAAGTAATGGCAACGTTAAACGCTTGCGTAGTGACGATTTGTTCCTCACTCCAAATTCATTTAACATTGCTATTACTTGATTAAAACTGAAAGGAAAAAAAGTAAATACGGTTTTCGATTCTGTCGCATGTGAAAAGATCAAATTAAATTAACCCATTAGCGACGATTGGCAATAAGATGTTTCATGTGAAATAAGCATTCTGCGTAAATTTATCTAAAAATATATGAGACAAATTAAGACCATAGTAATGAACAATTTTTGTAAGATAAATTAAGTTACACGATGAATAAATTTAAAAACATAAAATTAAATGGTAAGTATAAGGTGTTAATGGTATTCACAAATGTGCCGTTAATGTGTTAAACATGAGTTTTTTGTTACTTATTTTAATAAAAGTTGTGCTTCAACCTGTTTGTGAACACATTAATACTTTTTACTAAATAATAATATCTTTTGTACCGAATAAAACGTTACATTAAGTTTTTAATATTCGTATTTAGTTTAACCTTATTGTTTCCACACATATTTCGTGCATGGTCCTTCCTATCTTCTCTAGTCCAAAAAACACCTGCATGATCTGCCAGCATTAACGCTCACTTTGTAATAAGGGCGCTTAAGAGAGATTGTCAGTCCCATAGAGCTAATGCATTAGTTTTGGAATCACAACTTCCGTAGGAGTATTGCTTTGTCACATTATCCCTTTTTGCCCCAGGTATGGGAATAACATCGAAATGAAACAAATTTGAAACGAAAATGTTTTCTAGTTATTTAATTATATATTTTTGAAGTGTTAAAATGCCAAAAATATACAGCAGATGGCGACACTATTTTAAAACTTTATCAATTGGTAATTAAATAACCGGATATTATCTTTTCACTTTTATTTTAAATTGATGTTATGATGATTCACATACCTGTTGAAAATGTGCTAACATGGCAAAGCAATACTTCTACGGAAGTTGTGATTTCAAAAATAATGCATTAGCTCTATGGGACTGACAGTCCCTCTTTACACAGTGCACAGTGGTGCCGAAACAGTAAAAGGAAAGAGAAACTGTCATTTTCAACGTTTTTTTTTTGTCCAATTGGCGAGATGTTCTAATCACAAAACAATTTCATTAAAAATCATTCGATTTTCAGTTACACTCAAATCAAACCACAACAACGATACCCAACATAATCCAAATATACATATTTTCAGTCTCCGAATATGGGACAAAAAATATCACATATCATCCTGTTTATATTACAATGTAATCTTTATCCCGTTTTGTTAGGGTTGAGATAGTGGGTTATCTAGACACGCATGTTTAACCCATTAATCACGTTTTTCAATAAAGTTTTCTGCTTAAGTTTATCTAAATTCTAAATTAAATAAAACATAAGATAAATAAATACTTTTGCCCGAACAACGCAGGTAGAATCGTTATTCGTTTCTAGTGCACTCAATTGGCATTAAATATTTTTATTAGTTATTTAGCTACCACCTTTGTTTTATTTAACACTTTTTCCGGAGAATACCTGCTTTTGGCTTCAAATACGTCTAGAAATTTGGTTCGAGTTGCGCCTAGTGCAAAACCTTTGCTCAATTTTAAAAAGTACGAATATTTTACGGGACAATTCATCCTGGAATTTACTAATTAATGAAATTTAATACAGAAAGTTACGGTATTTTTCCATTTCTTCCTGGCAACATATTTACCAGTTTCAACCCGTTAATTTAACGAGTTTTTTTGTGCAGTGTATCTAAACATAAAATTTTAAAAAACAATACCAAGTCCAACAGAACACAAAGGGCCAATCAAACATGCAAACTATTACCCCGTTTCAACAAGAGCCTTATGTTGTTTAGCAGTATTACCATAGCGTTGTTGTTGTTGTCGTGTCCATGATATGGGCAAAAACTAAGATGGATTCGAAGCTGTTGTAGACAGCTTTCGCTATACCATAGCGTTAACAAGAAAAATGGAGAGATTGACGGGCAAAAACCAATACAAAAAACGGGTTTCCAAATGAAGCTATCGATTGCTTTGTAGTAAGCCCAAACAAACGTTCTCGGCGAAGTATTTGGCACTATTCTACAATGGAGTTTGTTTTGAGTTTTTTTACATCGACTTGGCGAGTTTTGACCCGCTAATAAAACGATAATTACAACGCATTTTTCTTACCTGTGAAGGAAATTACTACCATTTTGTATAAGTTCATACCTCGTGCTACTGGCTACAATTGAGTAAATAGTCAATTTGATATTTAATTAACGCTTTTTAAAGAATAAAATGACGCGTTACAGCTTAAGGGGATACGGTTCCCAAGAATTGGTCAAAATATCGATTTTTCAGTGTTTACTTTTTATTATTCACATTATTCACAATATATTTCTGAACATTTACTGAAAGTTTCATAATGATATCTTTTGTAGAAAAAAAGTTATTAAATATTTTCTGGAGTCATTCCTATAAGTTTGAATACGTATTTCGTCTGCTTGCAACCTTTCTTTCTCTGTTTCGCGTTTTTCAATTCTTTTGTTTAATAAATCCCTATAGCTTTTTTGCTAATTAAGTTAGAATTTTAAAATTTTTAACTTGTGTTCGTATATATATGGTGCACAAAATTGTGCATGGAATAAGGTCTACTATTTATAGTTGTTTTTTTGAAAAAACGTTGAATTGAATAATTTGTAAATTTTTGGGGATTTTCAGAATCAATGAATGTTACTTTTTAACTGTAGCTCACGCTAGTACTAAAAACAAACTATAGAAGTTTGGTGGAGTTATTCTCAAAATTGAAAGAGGAGTGGCTTTTTAAAAAAGTTAAAAATTTTGCCTTTTTTTTGTTAAATAAATGAAAAGCTACTTGTAAATATCTGTTTTTATTGATAGAAAATGTTTATTTAGAGTGAACATTATATAAATTCACTATAATTTACAATTGTTTCTCGCCAATCATCTTCATATTCTTCTTAACTCTATGGGTATTACATAATCCTTCTCCTAAAGCTAAGTTGTTTGAAGATCTGATAAACATCATAATCCTACCAGCGAATACAACATCATTATTATGAATCGAATGGCATGTTTCTATCATAATACCTAATCTCTCCGCTGACCTTAGTACCAGATGACACGCTTTCGCTGCGTTTGATGCCGGAAGACATCAGGTTCCAAAATGAATATAAGTAATTGTCCTCTATCTGTAAATATACTTGTTCTGTATGGAAGTAGTAAATAAATATACAGACAAACACACACACAGACAGAAAGACACACAAACAGACACACACATACATAAATACATAAATAAAAGGAAATTATTGAATTGAGTTATAAAAAAAATCAAAAGATTTTTTTTTATGTTCTAAGGCTATGTCCTCACTACGACATCAAATGCCACAAAGGCAACAAATGCCACAAAACTTGGCAACCGCCAAGGGCGCCAAGCGATGCAATAGCTTGGGGGCTGACTCCGCCAAGTCGCCAAGTTTTGTTGCCTTCGTGGCATTTGTGGCGTAGTCAGGACATAGCCTAAAAACAACTCCACTCTTGAAAGATTGTTTTTGCATTTTTGTTATGTTATTTTCTTCTTATAAAATTACTTGTTGATTATTGTATAATTTTCTAAAAAATACTTATTTTTTAAGTACATCATGATACAACAATTTTTAAGTATTAATATAATAAAGGTCTAATAAATAATATTTTATATTCCTTTTTTAAATAACGCAACTTTGTTTCACCAGCAGGAGCTAAGTTGCCCAAGTATGACATCCATTCGTTGTCGGAAACATAGTTTATTTCAGAGATTTTTTTTTAATTGTCCTCAGTACACGAAAATAAAAGTTAAAATTTTAATTTAAAACTTTATTGCATTACATTTTTTTAAAATTATATTTCTGTATAATATGATTATAAATGACTTCACTATACCTCACATTTTAAAATTTATTAAAATAATAAAATTTCTAGATTTTAAAATCTAACGTACGTTCTTTAAAAACTTGATGGTCAGGTGACTGGTTTATACGTCTGTATCCCTCAGATCTATCTACATACACTAGAAATCGGCTCTTCCATTATAGTTTGGTTGTTGTTTCTCCCTACAAACGTAAATTTAAGTTTAAAACGAAGGAGAATATGGCCTTTTGGCTGCTAAATGATGACTGTAAGGTCCTGACAGATCTAATGCAAGACATTCGCAAATAAATCAAAGATGGAGCCTCTGGGTTCGGGTTCGAATCCCGGTAAGGCATGGATGTTTGTGTTTGTCGAGTATATGTGGAGTACGCGCGTGCTCGTTAAATCTGTTGGGTTCGAAAGTCCTGTGGGCGGTCATTGCGCAGTTTCCCACGGGTACAGGTCCCTGGAGACTATTTCCCTCCCCTTCAGGGACATGTATAAATTGTGGAGGTGGCGATAGATGGCAGCATCTGTCTTATATGTGTGTGTGTATGTCGTGTCCGTCCTTCTTGACGATCGTTTATAAGCGGGTCTTTGTGACCAAGCACACAAGCCTGAAAATATATGTCTACCAACCAACTAAATCAAAGACAATCAAATTAAAATAATCGTACCATTTAATGCTCTCCCTATATAGCAGGCATGCACTCTTAAAACAAAAGAGTGAAATTCACTCCTATAGGAGAAGTGCATTTTCGGCACCGGGAAGAAGTGGAAATTAACTCAGACTGAGTAAAAACCGCTCGTTTTAAGAGTGTAGGACGCAGATAGTTTTCTTTTATTTCTTTTATCCACTCCGAAAAAGAGTGAAATTCACTCCTATAGGAGAAGTGCATTTTCGGCACGGAAAGGAGTGGAAATTAACTCAGACTGAGTTAAAACCGCTCGTTTGTTTCAAGAGTGTGCTTGTCAAATATTTTACATTAGGTACAGTTTATGCTACATTAAGGCTCAGTGGCTGAGAGGTATTACGTGTCCGCCTCATAAGCCCCCAAGTTTGCGGGTTCGAGCCCTGGCTGAGTCGTCAGATTTTCTGAACGGGAACACAGTGGGCACCTACGTCATATGCTTAGGTAGCACGTAAAAGTTCCCTTGAGTACCTATTTAGCTCGGGTTCTCTCAGCAAAATTAAATCTCAGCATACTTTAACATCCATAGAGAGCTCAGATTCATTGCTATCTGAGCGTCAAAATTGGTAGTGAGCGTCGCCTAGATGGTGTCCCAAAAAAACTATCTCTTAATTCTACGCAAAATGCCGATTCTGCAAAAGGCTTGACCGCCAATAAAGCAAACCCGTTAGAAAAAAAAAGTAAAATAAAAATTATGATAAACTTTGTTTATCGAATTTTTTTGGCCGAAAAAAGTACGATGTGAAACAGAGTTAATTTCACACCTGCCCTATCTAAAGTTTTGTCTGCATTAAATAACTATAGAGTGCATGATTAGTAGGAAATGGAACAATGTCTAGTGTTAATGCACCCGCTTCTTTCACCTTGTAGAATCGATACTAAGATTTTGTATTGGTCATAAAAGTATTATACGTTTAAATTTATTTTCAAAAATTAATAAATATAGTTACCAGTTTTAAAATTAAAAAAAATAAAATTAAAAATTTTATTTTGCTTTTAAATTTATTTTAAGTGAAAGAAGCTTAATAATATATAAAGATGTATTTTAAGACATCTGAATTTGATTAAAAGGACATGCATGTGCATTGGACGACATTTTCAAGCGGGGTAGATGTTATATTTTTTCCGGCATTTAACCTAAAATAAAGTACAATTGCTTTTATTAGCCTAAATTGATTAAAATCTTGGTTTCACGGGTATTTTTATAAGAAAAAGGTAAATAAAATTTATAGTATAAAATTCGAAAACAATGATTCGAGGAATTTTGTATACATTTCATTTGCAATGTTTATTTTTACTGAGAGCTAAAATCCATAAAAAAATACTTTCATTCTAAAGTCTGTTACCGCTCAATCGTTCAATATATAGTTAAATTTGCACTGGCTCTCGCACTTAATTCGGAATACATTTAACATTTGCACACAAATTATTATTTCCGGAAGACACCAGTAAATAGCACTCTCAAGATTAATAAAATAATTTCTAAAATTGATTTTGTTATGCTCTGGTTTCTCTTCAAACCCCGTGTTAATTTTTCGCTTTTTACTAAAGATTACCGTGGAGAGGAACAAACTAATGAGCGTCAACCAATTTTTGCACCCTACTGCGGTAGGATTACAATTTAAAAATCAGAAAATTCTACACCTAATACACAACTCGTTGTGTTTGAACAGCGTATAGATATATAAGAAGAATTATCTATTTGCTTAGGCATCTGCATTAATTTTTTTTTATCATAGATGATTGGAACAGTAAATTGCTCTACTGCCATGGGCAGGTTGGTTGGTAGACATATATTTTCAGGCTTGTGTGCTTGGTCACAAAGACCCGCTTATAAACCTTCGTCAAGAAGGATGGGCACGACATACATACAACACAGATGCTGCCATCTATCGCCACCTCCACAATTTAGACGTGTCCCTGAAGGGGAGGGAGTCTCCAGGGACCTGTACCCGTGGTAAACTGCGCAATGACCGACCACAGGACTTTCGGACCCAACAGATTTAACGAGCACGTACTCCGCATATACTCGGTGGGACTTCAGAGGTGTCGAGACTCGATCGCGGGACCTTCCGATCCCGAGACCGAGATCTTAACCACTAGGCTCCTCACGGCCCCCATGTGCAGGTAAACTCCAGTAACGACAACAATGAATTGGACCCTTTTTGCTTAAAACGATTCAACATACTTCCTTGTAGTTAAAAGTTAATGAATGGCAAGCTTAGAACAATGGTTCAAGTTATTAGTGTAATTACTACAGTTCACTTGTCCACAACTGTTTTATCGTGAAGAGTTGTTTTATATAAAAGACAATCCTTTATAAATTGTAGAATTATTTTTCTGTTATGTGGAAATGCAACACCATCGAACAATTCACATAAAGCCACTTAAATCATCAGCAAACACAATTTTGGTCACACAAAACCGCCATATTTCCACAGCAGTCTATGTCCGCCCGGCCATCTCACCATTGTCATGTATCGTTATGATGATTTATTCAGATTTATGCTTGGTGTGAGTTTTGTGTCAGTAAACGCTTGCAGTTTTATAAGAAGTTGAATCTTTTCTTCCGTAATGTTGAGGTCCGCTAGGGTAGTTAGGTAGAATATATAATAATCCGGATAATTTTCCTTATTGTTCTATTTCTATTTAGTGAAAAAATATGTATGTCAAATTATTTTTTTCAATAAATGGCCCGTTTGTTTAAATCTAACATTGTATTTTTAATTATGTTTTTGAAAAGTAAATTATTCAGCATATCAAAAACCGTATTTCGTCTAAGTAATAAATTATTAATTAAATACTTCGAATAAAAAAATATTTTATCAATAAATAATTGAACAATTCCGCAAAATTGTGTTTTTTAATGGAAATACTATTAAAAATTTAATGTACCGTAATTTAATTATGTTTTAATATTTTAACCACTAATACTTAATGAGGGGTCATTTATAAGTGTTGATTGAGAAAAATTGAGTTTGGAAAAAAAAAATAGGTGAAGATAAATAGAACTACCCAAGAAATGACTAGTTCATAAATTATAAAAAAAGAATGAATGTCTAAAAAATCGAAAAAGCTACTAATTAAAGGCTCCGATATAATTTATATACAAGAAATTTCAGTACTGGTTTATTCTTCACAACTTTTCGAGCGGACCTCAACATGGCTACCCGAGAGAGCACAGCATCCAATCTTAGTTCTTAATTACGTGTATCCTCAGGGCCGGATTTCTAAATAGGCTAAGTAGGCTGTAGCCTAGAGCGGCGAATGTTTTGGGGCGGCAAATTTTTCGACCAATTAAAAAGGCATTCAACGTAAAAAATTATTATAAAGATACGAATATTTTTAAGAAAGAAACAAATAATTTATACATTAATGCGTAAATTGTAAACGTATATATAGTACTAATATTTCGTAGCAAATATGGTCGCTTCTAGGGCAATTGCATCCCGGATTTCGCTGTTGAAAGAAAAATCATAGAATAGTTTTAAAAATTTGCCTATTTCGCTTTTGATTTAGTGTGTTTAGGTTGGTAGACATATATATTCAGGTTTGTGTGCTTGGTCAGCGACCCGCTTATAAACCTTCGTCAAGTAAGACAGACACAACAGACAACACACACACATAAGTGGATCCATCTAATTTTTAGAGACAGAGGCCAACTAGAGGATCCCCAGAATTGGCTTGTCACCCCCAGAGGTATTGATTTGGTATGGGAACTTAGAGGACTTTCGGACCCAACAGATTTAACGAGCACGTACTCCGCATATACTCGGTAGGTCTTCAGTGGTAACCGGACTCGATCGCAGGACCTTCCGATCCCGAGACCGAGACGCTGACCACTAGGCTCACTACGGCCCCTGTGTTTAGGTACATAAGTGATTCTAATATGTGTATCTTTTTTAAACAGCACATACCCCCTATTTTGCAGCTAACCAGCTACCTTACCCCGAAGTGGGAGAATATTGTGACAGGGGCGGCAAATCAATCGTAGCCTTCAAGCGGCAAATCTTCAAATCCGGTCCTGTGTATCCTCTAGAAAGTGCGCGTTAGGGCATGGTTTTACTATCTTTATGGTCGTTTTATCATCCATATTAATCATCAAACGACGGAAGTAGCAAATTGTGATATCAACCATTGAGATACACATACAAATAGGGTCACAATCATACAGTAATGCCACTAACCTTGACCAGAAGTCTCCAAATTGAACGGAAGTAGCCAACATCAGTTTTGCTACATGCCTAATAGATTTGCTGGCCTTGAATTTCGGCTTAGAATAACTTTAACAGCCTTCCTTTTTTGTGAGCGTTTTATAAACATCAATAAATTGTAATAGTGTCCGACTTATAAATGTGTACTCTTGCAAGCCTCTTAGTATTTACCCTCTGAGGGATAAGCAAATTGGCTGAAGTGTAAACTTGCATTCTCAGCACGACATTAAAAACTAAATATTTAACTGAATGTTTAATGAGTTTTACATTTTTGAAAATTATATTTCTGTAGCAGATGTTTATGAATTTCACCATCCATACTGTAAATTTTAGAATTATTACAGACGATAAAATGTATACATTTTTAATTAGTTTAGTTTGAATTATCGTCGCACTGGAGCTACACGAGGGCTATTGGCGACGAGCGTCGTAAATTAGAACCACAGTCAGGTGACGAGCCGGCATTTTAATAGGCACACAACGCAACCATTAAGTGCGACATCGTACGCAGCGTCGAGACTTTGGAGCATATTTTACGTGCACTCCCTCTACACGGGGTATTATTCGTCGGACATTTTTTTTGGCTGCACGGGCCGTTTATAGGTCGGCAGTTATTTTAGCGATGCCGCGACCCGAACCTGGGACCTTCCGCATGCAAGGCGAACGGCTAACCGAATGGGTTATATGAGTTGCTGGCAAACCTGACAGTTAAAAGACGGGTTTATATTATGTATCTATTAGAGGGTTAGGTCTCTATTACAAAACAAAGAAAATCATTGAGATTTCACTGTTTTTCCTAACTATTGAATCATAGTCAACTTTTTTCCTTATGTAATTGGTTACCATTTTACGTAAAAAGTTATACACACATTTAACAAAACATATTTCTAACTTCATTCAAAACTTCTCTAGCAATTTCCACACATAAAAGCAACTACATATACTATTTGTTCTTAAAATTGAATACAATTTTCTCTTTGAACATTAAAAAAAAACGAAAATCGAACAAAAGGAATCATCTGCGATCCAATTCACAAAGAAACAGGGCCTAACTGATGGACAGATAATTAACAAAAGAACTTATGATACACAAATAGACAAAGAAAAACAAGCGTTTACTCATGTGTTAACTAACTAGTGTTAAAGTTTTAATCCTTCCTTGTTGTTAAATCGTAAAAAAATGAATACAATTGACCAAAAGGAAAGCTCCGAAACGAACATCATGATATTTGAAATGGTCGCCAAATCGGAACCTCTGAAATCGCCAAACTAAGATAATAGATGCACCACATCTAGATAACTATACATACAGTTATTTCTTTAGAAAATAAATGCGTTGTTTATTTGCTTCAAACATAACTCATTGTGAATTTGTTGAAAACATAAACAACATCATGTATTGAATTTCATTGTGTAATGAAATATCGTAAAATAATGTTGTAAATAACATTGTGTAATGAAATATTGTAAAATAATGTTGTAAATAACATTGCGTAACGAAAGCATTGTGTATTTGTTGAAAACGTAAATGCTCTGTGTATTTTTTTTGAAATATTAATATATTGTATATTTGTTTCAAACATAACTCATTGTGTGTTTGTTCGAAAACACCATTTGTGTATTTGTTTGAAACATTATAAAAAGTAATTCAGACACTTTTACCAGCACGGGTGCCGTATTCTAAGGACTACAAAATTGCTGTAATTTTCAAGCATATGGGCCTGGATTTCAATAATCCAGTTTGGATTTCCGATTTGTAGAATAACACAGACCAAGGTCACAGCAAGTCAAAACGCGTGTGAATTGTGCATGCGTATAAATACGTTGTTTATTTCTTTGCAACTTAAATGTCATTGTATAATAATATTATAATACAATATTATATTTAAAGTCATTGTAAAATATTGTCAGTCCCGTTTACCAGCACGGGTGCTGCATTCTAATGAATTTGCTGTAATTTTCAAACACAAGCCCCTACCAAATTAATTATTTTCTATTTAACATGGAAAAAAATATTTATGACAGCTTGAACTTATTCGTGAGAATTAATAATCAATAGCGTACTAACTATAAATACTAAGCTAAACTACAGCTCCAAGAAATACTAAGCGAAAAATACAGCTTGTCAAGATATTTTAAGTAACTTCTAATACTGTATTCGTACAGTACCATAAGAATAAATCTTTGGTCACGGTTTAACTAGCCTTTGAATAGCAAAAAATATAATACATTTCTCCAACATCAAACTAAACACAAAAAAGACGAATGTTCGTCCAAATTATATTTAAAAAATCGTAATCATATCATTAAGTTCTTTGGTCTGCCAAGCGTGTCGCCCTAATCGGTCTCCACTTCCATTTTTTTAACAACATCCACTGATGAACCCTCTGTAATTCTGTATTTTGCAAAAAGCTAAGTTGTTGCAAACGTTTCTAAATCAATCAAGGCCACGCTTTTCTAAGTAGGTTAAGTTGCAGACTTCCAGAGGTAAAGACTTATTGTCAAGAATATCACTTTTTGATGTTACCTCTCATACCTGAAGTGTACGTCCTCTAAAATGGATTAAAATAATCCGTGAAAAATTTAATGGTTCGTCTTCACTTTTGACGGGATAATTATAGTTGTTTTGTTTCGGTAATTATTATAGATGATACACCTTAAATATTAAACTTCCTTAACCATGTTATAGTTTAATTACTTCTTACCAAATAGAAACGTTTACTTTAAACTTTTTAGAGTTCGTTCTTTGTGCAACTTATTTTTTCCTACTTAAGCTGTTCAGAACTATGGTGTTTAGTTTAGTTTAGTTTAGTTTGAATTATCGTCGCACTAGAGCTACACGAGGGCTATTGGCGACGGGCGTCATATTTTAGAACCACAGTCAAGTGACGAGCCGACACCTGAGAACTATGGTGTACTCATATAACAAATTTGAAGTCTGATGCTCTTTTAGCTACTCTCTTTTTTGGATTCAGCACTCTTCAAAACAAATAAAAAACACGAAATCTCCACTTCGGATTATGGATTTCATCACAGGTCGCAATACTCTCATTACCTTATATTTCCTATTAGGAAATTGAGAGTAAAAAAAAAGAATTCAGGTAATCATGTTATTTATTTAATGTAACCGTGGTAAATCGTACCTTCATTTAACATGAAATTTGACTAAGATGAACGAAATTCAGAATTTATGAAGTGGAATGAACGGAGATGTTTTCCTGTCCTCTTAAATGTTTTAACTAATGATCAAATGTGTGCTTGTTTCAACCATTTATAGAAGTTTATTTATACCATAAACATGAAAGCGACACTCGTGCCCGCCAGGAAAGGTACACCAAATGTTTTATACTAATTTCTAGACTGGCCCGGGTGGCCTAGTGGTTAAGATCGCTGACCTTACACTAATAGTCTGCACACTGTACCGGGTGCGTGTTCGTTTACCGCCTTCGCCCTGGGTGTAATTTCTCTCTATGTGTCAGTAAATATTCTGTATGTGGCTGTCTTACTTGACGAAGGTTTATAAGCGAGTCTCTGATCAAGCACACAAGCCGGCCAATCCAACCAAGCATTTCTAAAAACAAGTCGTTTAAAATTATGCCATATTGACGGATGGACAACTGATAAAAAGGGGCCGTTATCAAAGAGTACTTCCGAAACACGTAGTCAAGGCCATGTTTCTTATAGGGATTACGTAGGAAAACCGTAATTTAATGGTTGAGCTGGATTTTGTCGGGATTCACTTGGGTAGGTTTTGATGACAAAAATAAGGGCGGACGATGGCTGTGTGGGTTAGGCACTGGACCTTAGAACCATAGCAGGGATGTATATGTACCCCATTTTAGGAAGTAAGGAAGTTTGGGTAAGTAGGGTAAGCCTGGGTAGAGTAAGTAAGAACTTGTACCGAAGGAACCTAAAGACACGGGCGATCATCTTTCAATCTTGAACCGATATCACAATGGTTTGGAATTGAGTTAAGGTGAATTATCGTCGCACTAGAGCTTCACGAGGGCTATTGGCGAAGGGCTTCATAATATAGAACCACCTTCAAGTGACAACCCTGAGCAGGAACCCGACGCTACTTTTAAGAATGACACGCAGCGTCGGAACTTATTTAACCCTTTATCTACTGACGATACTTATAAGTACTACATAAAAAGCCACTGTTTCACTTTTCATTGGTTAATTTGCAGAAGTTAGAGGGAGATTGAACTTTTTGATTGGCATACTCAGTTTTAGCGCACGAAAGTCTATAAATACAAAAATTGTCGACCAACAAAAGGCCAGAGGCCCAGCAAGGTTGGTCCAAAATAAATCTAATACTTTACCCGTTTCCAATGACTATCAAGATTCTTCTTAAAATCTTGTACTCGCTTCGAATACACAACATAATCTGGTAAAGCATTCCACTCATTGCCAACTCCTATTGAAAAATAATGTTTTCTTACCTCCCTCCTAAAGCATGATCTTAAATGTCAATTTCTGATCATGTCCTGTGGTCCGACTATTTAAGGTAAAAGCTAAGCCCTCCATGTCTCCCTGTTATAAAGATAAAGTGAATTCTTCCTAAAAGTATTAATTTAGTTATCCTGCGCCAACTCGTGATGCTCTGGTAAGGTAATCGTTTCCGGCTGCCTATTTCTTGCCTCCTTTAGGAGCTTTAACACAGCCAATAACGCCTTGTAATTTAGAACCCTGGTCAAGTGACGAGTGATGCTCTGATAATACTCATAAGTACAACTTAAAAGGACGTTGTTTTACTTTTCATTGTCCATTTGAGGGAAAATGGATGGCAGTGGGCTTTTATTAATGCAGTGAGCGGTTTCAGCACATTAAAGATTAAAATGATAAAACATATAATTTCAACAGAATTCCATTTGTTGCCAGTGTAATTTAGTCAATGAGTAGAAAAGAGGAACCACGAAAATAAATCAGGGACATAAAATGTGTTATAAGTTCTAACTACAAGGTGGTGCAAATAAAAGTGGCCCTAACGTGGAGATAAGAATACGACAGAAATGTTGCCAAGTCAAAAAGCAATACAAAAACAGGTTTTCTAACTGAAGCTATTAACCGCTTCAATATCAAGCCCAAACAAACGCTTGGCGACTTATTTGTCGGGAAATACGCTATGGTTTGAGAAGCTAGTTGAAATGACAATAAACAAGGTTTGTAGAGCTCTGGTCAAAAAAAGTTCCCACTAGTGATTATTTCGGTCGTTATTTATCCTAGAGAATCGGACCTTTTTGGTTTTGTTAATACAAAACATTCTAAATTGATTGCAAGACCCAAAATTTGGTGTTCAGACCCGTTTCGGAATGTTTTTGGACTTGTTGACAGCAGATCCTGGCACATTAAAGTCTGAGAAGATAAAAGTATGCATTCAACAAAATGCCATTGTAAGTCAGTTTAATTTAGCAATTATAAACAGAAATGAGGATAAGAGAATACAAATTCGGGGCATAAAGTGCGTTTTATGTCCCAACTATTTTTCACCCTTTTATATTCGAATTAATTGCAAAAACTATCATTAAAATATGCAAAGAAAATAATTAAAATTAAAATTTAATTCGGTGCATAAAGGGTTAAAGTGCACCACGTCTGCACGTGGTAATTCGTCAACTTTTGGACTGCACACACCGTTTAAAGGTTGGCAGTTATTTTGTGGCAATCTCCAGACCCGCATATGGATTGGCTCACACGGCAAGCACCTTACAGACTTAGCTCCCCTGCCCTGATTTGTAATTGAAATAAAAGGATCGCAGCATACCATAAGGTTTTATAATTTGGGTTCCACTTCTGAGTTGACAAGACACACAATGACGTTCTTCCTCGAACCACTCTTAATGACATCAATCATCCACTCTTAATGGCCCAACTGAGTGGCCAAAGCAAAATTTAACAGCAGAAGTGTTAAAATTAAACACTAAATCTGCGAATTAAACAAAAATAGGGTAACTGCGACTACTCTAACTATATTAAGGTCTGGCCACTTCAAAGGGATGGATATCCAAAAAGATGGAACTAGAAAATGCTCCAGCTGCAGAAACTGCCCCGACTAGGAACTGGATCCAAAACCTCTTTTATCTTGTCCAGCTATCCTGGCAAAATTTCAGCAAATCACCAACTCGCCCTACGAAGACCTTAATGAGGACCACTGTCTGCAGATCGCTGAAGCAGTCTATGAGACCTTTGGTCCCATATAATCTTTATCCATGGACACGACATCATCATCATCACTTCTGAGTTCCTGATTCAAAATTCACATAAGAATACCAGACTCATTATACACATCAGGTATCAAGATTTCTTATTAGGAAATCCGTAAACTAGCACGAAATTAAGATTTTTTTATTATTAATTTACACCATGCATTTTAGACCTTATAATGTACACCTTGCCTTTTAGACCTTAGAATTTAAACCTTGCATTTTAACCTTAGAATTTACACCTTGCATTTTAACCTTAGAATTTACACCTTGCATTTTAGGAACGTACACCTTACATTTTAAACTTCAGAATTTACACCTTGCATTTTAGTCCTTAAAATTTACATCTTGCCATTTAAGTCCTTAGAATTTACACCTTGCATTTTGGGAACGTACACCTTACATTTTAAACTTCAGAATTTACACCTTGCATTTTAGTCCTTAAAATTTACATCTTGCCCATTTAAGTCCTTAGAATTTACACCTGAGTGACGCTTTCATGAATGTCTTGTAGTCCACTCAATACAGTATCAAAGTAACTAAAAGCCAAAATTTCAGTAAGTTAGAGATTATCTACATTTTATTTTTTGATTTTTTTTCCTTTTTCATAATTTTCACTAAAATTTCGCCAATCTGCAGTCAAAATCAATTCAAAAAGCGGAATTCGAATTAATCCTATTTGTATTATCTGATACGTTGCAATGCGTGTAAAAAGTATCATTCCTGATAAGATAAACATTTATGAAGAAACATTGATTTAAATCTTAGAGAGACTCCATAAATTCAAGCTCTGATTCACATGGATTGGTCCATACATGCGTAACGGTAACGGTTGGAATGTAATTTGAACGAAAGATAAAATGTGAAATTTCTTCACGGAGGAAAGAGTAATGGCCGTTTCACATCCACATGCAACGGTTACGATAATGTCCGCCACACCTTGCATTTTATACCTCAGAATTTACATCTTGCATTTTAGTCCTTAAAATTTACATCTTGCATTTTAGACATCAGAATTTACACCTTGCATTTTAGACCTCAGAATTTACACCTTGCATTTTAGACCTCAGAATTTACACCTTGCATTTTCGTCCTTAGAATTTACACCTTGCATTTTAGATCTCAGAATTTACACCTTGCCCATTTTGGTCCTTAGAATTTACACCTCACATTTTGGTCCTTAGAATTTACAACTTGCATTTTAGACCTCAGAATTTACCCCTTGCATTTTAGACCTCAGAATTTACACCTTGCCTTTTAGAAATCATAATTCATACCTTACCATTTTCGTCCTTAGAATGTATACACCTTGTACGGTTTACGTATGTACGGTGCCGGATTGACGCAGTGACAGTGTAAATTCAATGGAATTATTTCAGATGATGTAACTCGGCTGTTTTATATTTCTTTCTTCCCGCGATTTCACTGGTTGTTTCGATTCCACTCTGAAAGATGTCGTCTGATGTGTTCTGTTAAAGTTCTTTTTTTGAAACTTTTTCTTAGTCCTGCTATTTATTAAACTTTGTCGAGTTTAATTCGATTAAATTTCAAGTATGCAAAGCATTGACAAAAACATCAATGTTGTGGGAAAACCTTGGTTTCGATGATATTTTTTTCTGTGTCGAAATTAAGTAAAATTGTTTGACAGCAATTTAGGTTGATTCACGGATGAACAGAGAAAAGCTTTAGTTCTACTGAAAGAAAAGTCTGTGCACAACACTTGTTTTAGTAAGGTAAGGAAATATCGTATTGTTCAAGAATAAAAACAATGTCACTGGAACTATGTCCACTCACGACGTAAAACATACCCATTGTACAGCTGCACACACACAAAAAAAAGATACCACCAGTGATAATTTCGGCCGTTTCGGACTTTTTAGTTTCTGTTAATCCACAACACTTAGAGTTGATTGTATGACACAAAATGTGCATAAGGGCACGGCCTACTCAACTACTAAGGCCAAAGAAGCTCTCCTTAACACGCTCGGTGACGGAAAGTTTGACGTCACAGTTCCGAGTGACGTTGTTCCGAAGATGAAGACAACCTGTCTCGAAACCTGTTTGGAACCACTCGTTCACGGCTGAACACAATTTTAGGGTTCCGAATGCGTCCGAACTGGTTTCTCGATCTTCGGCACTCGGAACAGTGACGTCAAAATTTCCGTCTACGCTCATGTTTGGGAGAGCTTCCCTGGCCTTGTTATTGAAGTTGGAATCATAATTTTCTTTTCGTACTTTAAAATGTCTAATAGCATCACACGATTTCAATATCTTTTAAATGTTAAGCACCTTCGAAAAAACCCTAAATCTAAGATTACTTTACTTTTAAATGAGTATATGACGAGTTATTTAATCGGATCCCTTGATGACCTTTGGAGGACCATCTGCAATTTTTTTTAGAATATTGTAGATAAAGAAAAACAAAAAGGTATGATCCTGTAAGATGCATAACGGCCAAAATAATCACTGGTGGTAACTTTTTTCTTGCTGTACGTTTCATATACGACTCTATAAAAGCAAAATCCTAACTTACGGTTTTAGTTGGTTGGACTTTGTCGAAACATTGGTCTGAGATTGCTTGTGTTGCCTAAATTTTTAGTTAGGAAGAAACTTTTTTTAAACAAAAGATAGAGTAAAATTGAATTTAAAAATACTATGCTATTTTTTTGCATAGAAAAGTTTGAAATTATGCTTTAAAGTCATTTATTACCTTCTCAAAATAAAATATAATAAAATTGACTTTCACACTGACATAGCAGAGCGCCAGTTGTCGATTCCAAAATCGGGGGAAAAAAACTATTCACCACATTTAGATAAAAACGGAATCACTGTTCCAGTGAAGCCACATTTCCACTATTCCCCAAAAGAAGAAAACTAAAAGGGAAAATAAAACTCGCGTAAAACTTTTTTTCTTATCAGGATTTATTTAAAAAACTTTTGTTATCACGTTGCCATAACCATGTGACTTGGGTACAAATGCTAGTCTCCTGTTAGGTAGACTAATGTTTATCTTCATGTGAATGTCTTTGATAATAGCAGGAAACGGAATTCGAGATGCGTGTCCTTTTTCTCACAAGAAAAGCGGTAAAATCCAATGTTTCACGGATTTTTTGTTTTGTCGATGCAAGACGTGTGTGGTTACGGTCGCTTGGAAAATCACATGTATCCTCTACGGCGCAAAACTTTCCCTGAATTAATCGGTTTCGTACGTCAATTTGTATCTTTTTTTATTATCTTAGATATGATGTTTTGTTATAGATTTGGGGGCTGGGGAGCCCAGTCGGTTAGGCTTTCGCCTAGCATGCTAAAGGTCCCAGGTTCGGGTATCACCAAAATAGCTACCGACCTATAAACGGCCTATAAAAAAGTCCGACGAATAATACCCCGTATAGAGGGAGTACACGTTAAATGTGCTCCAAAGTCCCATCGCTACGTACGATGTCACCCTTAACGGATGCGTTGGGTGCCTATTCAGGTGTCGGCTCGTCACTTGACTGTAGTTATAATATACGACGCCAGTCGCCAATGGCCCTCGTGTAGCTCTAGTGCGACGATATTCAAACTAAAGATAAAAGCTTCGTGGATCAATTTAACCATGGTACATTGGTTAGTAGATTAATACTTGAACAATTTGTATCTTTTTTTATTCTTAGATATAGGATGTTTATTATAGATTTCACACTATGTTTATAATGTAAAAAGTGCAAGATTTCGGTAAGGCTATGTCCGACCGATTGTCCATATCTATCTGTCTATCACCCACTTTTACACCTTCAATTGCAAATACTAGTGTGATGCGTCAGAAAATTTAGCGCATCAAAACTGGAAGTCATTGAAAATATCAAGTAAAAATAATCATTGAAAAAATTTATAAGAGGACCCTTTTTAATCGAGTTCTATCACCATTGTCACTTAACAATCGCACGAGAAACTTTATTTAAACTAAAATTTAGAGGATTTTTTTTGTGATTTTGAATCAGTTTGGAAGAACGTCATAATATGTATCACAATGGAGATTCTTTGGTGATTAGCATTATTAATTTTTTTTTGGAAAAAGACACAGAAAAGACTATTTTTTCAAAAAATGCTTAAGTTGGCATTTACATTATAAAGCATTTGTTAATAAATAATTACGTCGTAATACTAATTATTTATTGCTTTTGATAAGTTTTTTTTAAAAAAAAAGTATTAAAAAATTAATTACGTCAACAGCAGAAGGAGAAATATCCTGCAGGAAAAAGAAATGGCCAAATTATAAATCTTAAGAAATAAATTAAAAAGGGAAAAAATTAAGGGAACTGGGTAGTCTGCGACAGGGGAAAACGGTGGAATTTAAAACCATGTAAAAAGTTATGCCAAGCATTTAATATTTACTTATTTAAAGTAACATTTGGTATATTGTATATTGCATAAATACATATAGTATTGGATAAATAAAAAAATCAGCTAGGGTTTTTTTTATGAGCAACAATCTACACATGCATTGATCGGTTATCGTAAAGTGAGTTTGTTTATGGTGCGCACGTAAGGAAATATTATGATTTTTTAAAACTTTTTATGGTTTAATTTTTGTTTAAAAGGTTGAAACTTGGTATTGAATATAAAATAATAAAGAAAATTATTAGTTTGTTTATGATATTCGACTCCTAATTGCAGAAAGTACAAAAAAATCCATTTTTTTTAAAAAACTATTCGATGGAATTTTAAGGAAATATTCATCAGGTAGTAATTTAAAAATAATGGTTTTATACTACAGTTAAGTGATCAATAAAACTATGTACACAATTTTAAAATAGTATCTTCAATACATTTTGCTACGTGCGCACCCAAAGTTAAAAATTCATCGTTTTGAGAAAACGCTAGAAACCAAAAAGTTACCAATATTTACCTAAATTTCTGATTTCAATGTAAACTAAAATCCATAGAGAGAAGGTGTCCTTCTTTGCAGATATATCTGCTACATTTTGCTGTTACTATTTCTTATTACTGGTTTATTTGGTTGCATTTTGCAATGATCACTAACCTTCGGCAACTTGTCGCTGAAATGTTATTCTAAACATGCAAGCATGTGGGGCCAGGTTACATTCCTAAATTTTGTTAAAAAATTTCTGCGGTTACACCCTCATTAAAGCAGGTTGGTTGGTTGGTTGGTAGACATATATATTCAGGTTTGTGTGCTTGGTCAGAGACCCGCTTATAAACCTTCGTCAAGAAAGACAGACACAACAGACAACACACACACATAAGTGGATCCATCTAATTTTTAGAGACAGAGGCCAACTAGGGGATCCCCAGAATTGGCTTGTCACCCCCAGAGGTATTGATTTGGTATGGGAACTTAGAGGACTTTCGGACCCAACAGATTTAACGAGCGCGTACTCCGCATATACTCGGTAGGTCTTCAGTGGTACCGGGACTCGATCGTAGGACCTTCCGATCCCGAGACCGAGACGCTGACCACTAGCCTCACTACGGCCCGATTTAAAGCAGGTATGGAAGTATCCCCCACACCAATATCTAAGCTATGATGCCAACAAATGGAAAAATTTTCTCGAAAGGGACATACCGTCGAAAAGATTGTGTGTTTCTAGTAGTCGACCACAAGGCTTGCACCCACCATAAAGATTTTAAAAAGTGAGCGATGCTTTCTTGTTGCATGATTTTGACCTCATTACTTTAAATTTGTGCTGCTTAGAAAAACAATTTGAACTTGCATATGTTCAAAAAATAAATAGCTTCAATTTAATAATTTTATATCTATTATTGACGACTGGACTTTGGCGTGTAATGAATGTGGCAATATTACCAAGCAAGGACTATGACGACTCATATACAGTTTGGCCCAAAAGTAGGCTAACAGTTAATGATTTACCATTGGTAAGAACGTAGGGTTATTTAGAACAGGTATTTGACATAGTCGAGCTTAGTTTTGTTGGTTGGCTAAAATTAAGTCGTACTACAGCGTATCGGATCCAAAGAGTAGCGATTCGTGGACTTCGTTTAGTTTAGTTTCGAGATAGCTTCGGAATATTTATTTGATGCTTGATGAATAAGCAAATAATGTTTCCAGAGTATGAAACTTCGAATCTCGCCATCTGCCAGCTATCGTATAAAATGATTTATGCTGGTGGAAAATTTGTGCTTTTGTTAATAAGTGTAAACCACTGCGGGGAATCTGAGTGAGAAGCATCGACGGTGGATCCTTACGACCATCTGAAAGTATGAAAATGTGGAGACAGTGCGTAGCCTAAACATAAAAAGATGTCTACATGACCAGAGTCTCGGGAGCTGATTATCCCTGGAGCAGGGGCCGTAGTGAGCCTAGTGGTCAGCGTCTCGGTCTCGGGATCGGAAGGTCCTGCGATCGAGTCTCGGTACCACTGAAGACCTACCGAGTATATGCGGAGTACGTGCTCGTTAAATCTGTTGGGTCCGAAAGTCCTCTAAGTTCCTATACCAAATCAATACCTCTGGGGGTGACAAGCCAATTCTGGGAATCCTCTAGTTGGCCTCTGTCTCTAAAAATTAGATGGATCCACTTATGTGTGTGTGTTGTCTGTTGTGTCTGTCTTACTTGACGACGGTTTATAAGCGGGTCTCTGACCAAGCACACAAACCTGAATATATATGTCTACCAACCAACCAACCCTGGAGCAACGTTACAACGCCTAATGGATCAGCTGAAACATAAAACCGTACCACCCAATACATTTACGAGGCCTTCTTGAGGACATCCTAATTACAGTTCTGTGAGATAATGCGCAATCAACTGACTGAACAACCAGACCTGCTTTCAAAAAATAACTGTTGCTGTATAAATAGCTGCACACCTAACTAACTGTTAGCCTACTTTTGGGCCACCCTGTATATAGTTTCAACCTCCTATAAGTTGGAGTGCTGCCATCTAGGTTCAAAAGAAACTAACTAAAACTAACCCGACGAAGTTACAGATGAAGGAATTTATAAGAAAACTCTTTTTTAATTATATTTTTATAACTATTATTCTATCATCTACATTTCATTTATAAAAAAAATGAATGGTCATTAATATTTATGATATTTATAATGTAGTATTTTTTTTTGTTTTAACAAATGAAATTTAAAATCAACGTCATCCTAATCATAATATACAATTTCACTTATTTTACTTGTATATGGCATTTTCTGCAAAAGGGAACAATATAGGCAAGTGGAGGTTAACGCCACTATTTACAATAAGTTTGATCATTTTTCTTTTAGAATACGGAATGTAGTAGATAATGAGGATTTCAAAAGATGACTACCATAAGTCATTTTTATAGATAATGCCAGTGAAATGTACCTGGTGAAACACATACTTTGCCTTATAACTGTAAAAGTTTCGTGGATTAATTTAACCACGGTATATTGGTTAGTAGGTTAATACTTGAACTACCAACTTATGGGGGTCTTGGGAAATAACGGATCATGGGCCATTTATTTAAGCCTTGTTAACTTAAAGTTGCGTTAGGTGCTAGCCAAGGTCCTTGCCACTTGACCGCATTTTCATATTACGACGTCCAGCGTCACTCGACTGCGAAAATAATTAAAAAACAAAAAAATCCTTATTAAAGTGATAAGTTAATGATTAAAAAGATGACGAAAGTATTAACTTTATTATGTGAATAATCAAACTTCGTAAGTGTGAGAAACAGCTGATAACCGAATAGAATTTGTAATTGAAAAACAAAAAAATGTTATTCAATTTTTTGATAATTTTTATTTTAATAATTTAACTTGTAACAATTGTTTTTTAATATTGGTTAATATTTGATGAATTCAATAGCACCAGTTTTTTATGTTAAAGAATTGAATATAAATGTTCTGTTGAAAGCTTTAAACAAGGTTGGATTAAAACAACGACTTTGAAGCCGTTTCCCGAAAAACCAAACGAAGTTACCAGTTTTTTTTTATTATACAAAAAATTATTTAAAAAGTAATTTGAAAGTGATTAATGCACCTTTCCCCAGATCCAATCGACACCAAAACATCTTCCCATGACGCTTTTACAAATTTTTGCTGAATGATATTCTTTCTTTTTTTTAATGATTTTACCACTTGCTATTTCACCCCAAAAATTATATTAATTGTCTGCATCAAAAGCAAGCACCAAATTGCATTATAGCGCTTTTTACCCCCTGCCTGCTCACGACAGACATCGCATATCAATCTTTGGATCCCTGTTCACCCGATACCATCAGTTTGTGTAGACCTTCCCAAGCCGACGACCGCGACTGTTGCCGCCTGCCCTGCGCCTGCTGTATCAGACCGCCCAAGTGTTGACGACCGCTGCTGCTCACTTCTTCCTCGGCTGCCATTACTCCACGTGTTTTTTTCACTTTTGGACTTTTTGCGGACTTACACAACTTTTGAACATTTAATCAGAATTTCTTTTGCCTTAACCATGATTAATCCATGTCACTATCTTCAATGTATAAGGGTTTAGGCGCCTTCGGCGCCAGGTGCCGTTTTGAATAAAATTGTCCGTAAATCTTTATGCTACTGTCCAATAATTACCCCGATTGGCGGGGTATAAATTTTGAACACATGTTTATTTTTTTTTAAACTTCTACAGAGAAAATAGTAAATTTCAACAATGTACCCTTCAGATATATCTAATAGTTATTACGAAAACAATTACTGGTTAGAAAATTATATAAATGTGGCAGCTATGGTAAAAGTTTAATTTTTTTCCAATAATTACAGAAAAAATACCCCGTACTACCCTTTACTATATGATTAAAATGTCATGTAAATTTAAATATGCAAAGAGCTTATTAAAAAAGAAGTCATGATTATACGTATGAGGTACTAGTTATTGTTATTTTTCTGTCTAGGTGCAAAACATTTCAAATTCTTAAATTCAAATCTTTAATCTCAAACTCATAAATGTGCATATAATGCAAAACGTACAGTGACATTTCCTCTGGAGTAGTAAAGGTTTAATGCTGAAAAACGACTCACTAAAGTGGCTGCATGATACTCTTCCGGCTTATTATTGCGTTTGTAATATTATTTTAACTAGTGCCATGTAAAAAATGAGAAATGTTTTGCACCTGCTCAGAAAATGAGCAATTAGTAATACATCATACTAATTTTCGTCACTTCTTTAAAATCAGATTTTTGCATTGATATTTGCATTAAATCCATTTCATATAGTCTGCTAAATGTCCAAAAGCTTGTTTTGTAGTGTGTAAGTAACTTACTAATAATTATTATTAAAGATATTAAATACCAGTTTTTGATTTGACAGTTATTATTTATACTATTTATTTTGTAAAACTCTTGTTATATTTCATTTCAATGACGAATTTTATTATTTGAAAAAGAGCTTCTAAATTAAGAAGCTTAATATTTTAAAGTAGATTTCGACAAACAGTTATGAATCTTTATCGTGAAGGCACACAAAATATCCTTGAAATGGTTAGAGTGTAGGTTGCTCCGCCACTGCGAACGTTAGACGCATCTTCGCGCAAGACATGGCGAACTATACTGTCGTGCTGTTTGTTGTTGTGTGATCAGTGCAATAAATGAGAAAAAAAACATTAAAATATAAGTAGAGAGAGGTGGGATGACACAGTTAACTATACTGCCATCCCAAGAGAAAGTAAACTGCACTATCTACAACAATTCTTGGACTATTGTTGTAGGTAAACAAAAACAGCATTTTCGAATCTATATTATACCAAATTTTTTTTATCTGGCTCATTTAAATGAATTTATTTAATTTCAAAGTCTAGGGGCACAACGGCCACTTTGATGTTATATTCGCGGAGGCATTTTACTTTCTGCTCTTCAACGGTTTTTCACAACAGCTTTCCCCACTCGGCGTATGTGCAGAAGCGGTTCCGCTTCTTGCTCTAGCCAACAAGAGTTCCCGCAGATTGGAGCATGCGTGGTACCTAGCTGTTTTACTCTCAGTATTGGAAAAGAGTTTTATAAGTTGGAAGTCAAGTGGCATCACTTCTTTCCTTTCTGTCAGCTGATCGCATGATGAAAACAACCAGCTGGGGCCGTAGTGAGCCTAGTGGTCAGCGTCTCGGGATCGGGATCGGAAGGTCCTGCGATCGAGTCCCGGTACCACTGAAGACCTACCGAGTATATGCGGAGTACGTGCTCGTTAAATCTGTTGGGTCCGAAAGTCCTCCAAGTTCCCATACCAAATCAATACCTCTGGGGGTGACAAGCCAATTCTGGGGATCCTCTAGTTGGCCTCTGTCTCTAAAAATTAGATGGATTCACTTATGTGTGTGTTGTCTGTTGTGTCTGTCTTACTTGACGAAGGTTTATAAGCGGGTCGCTGACCAAGCACACAAACCTGAATATATATGTCTACCAACCAACCAACCAACAACCAGCTGAATCATTTCTTATATGTTTACTTATACGAAGAAATATATTATGAAAAGTAGTATGTGTATGGGAATGTTTGTATATCCATATATAACAGTAGAGTACAAATGCAAATTTAAAAATGAAATTTTGCAATTTTATAGCATAATTCACCCTTTATAATATTTTTTTTTTACAGAAAATTTCTGTTATTTTCTTATAAAAGTTTTTTTCTTTAAAATAACCTGTTTTATCTGGGTTTTTTACCGGGTAAAGTGTATTAGGCTGCAACCGAAGAAGCATTTTAACTGTTGTGGAATCGCTACCACTCCGAACTAGCTTAGTTGGGAGAGCATTGGACTAGAGATTTAAAGGTCCATGGTTCGCATACTTGGTAGGCACGCTATTAATCTTCGTTAGAATTGTGTTTAGTGTCACTCTTTGACTGAAGGGAGGTAAACTTTCGGTATTTCTTTATAATTTGTC
This sequence comes from Oedothorax gibbosus, assembly GCA_019343175.1. NCBI lineage: Eukaryota > Metazoa > Arthropoda > Arachnida > Araneae > Linyphiidae > Oedothorax > Oedothorax gibbosus. The sequence goes on from JAFNEN010000577.1 coordinate 306,305, forward strand.
TGTTAAAAAACAGTTTTTGCATAAAAATTACAAATTATTCGTATTAAAAGAAACAGATTATCTCTGTAAATATTACGGTATTTTACTGGCACATTAGCTGACAGATTCTTTAATCCTTATGTTAAAAAACCAAACTTTTTTTGTTACAGTGTACTTTTGCGAGAGTTCATCGACTTTCTCATTATGAAGAATATTTACAGTGGCCAGTATATATTGTAAGATGAAGGATCACCGGGTAGAGATAGTTTTGTTTGTGAAATAAAATATTGTTATCTGAGTTTTAATGTTAGATCCTTTTGAATAAATGAACGTTAAATGCTTCAGATACTTAAATGCTTTCTACCAAATTAACTAAATGATACGGGTTAACACATTCACTTTTTTACATACGAGTTTTGCTGTTTGATGCTATAGCAGAATGTATTTGTTTTCGTTCTGAAGTAATGTTTATCTTTTTTCTAATATTAACAGTACAATTATTTTCAAACAATTTATTTGAAAATTAAAAAACAAAAAATAATTGTAAAAAAACACACATAAAAAATAAAAATGTGGTTGTCAACTATTTTCAGTGATAACCCGGCAGCACTCGCAAGGGGGTCTATCAGACCCCACACACATTCATGTTTCGAATTACCCAACTAATCACTTTTTAAAATGGGTCAAACCCCCAGTATCTGCCTTCAAGGACACCCACTAAAGAAAGGAATGATTATCTTTCCCATTTCAAAAGCAGTTTTAGTTGAATAGTGGTTTTTGGGTGTGAAAGACACTATGCGAGTGCCCGCGTTTCTTCATTCTAGTTTAAATCCTCACGCTACTTGTCCTACAATGAGGAGACGGAACATATGCAAAAATTATTAGCAGAAGTTTCTTCGGATGATGAATCTTCAAACAAATCAGAAGAAGAAGCTGGTGATGCTTTGGATGAGGATGATATAACTATCGATTATCGTCCTTGTTCCGATATTGAGACTAAGTAGTTTTCGGAAAATGAAGACATTACTAGTGATCCTGTAGATACGATCTATGATGTGATAAATTACATTTTTTAGAATTATAATTCCGACACCAAAACCTCTACCTAAATGCCTTAGATATTTCTTAGAAAATAGCTTTTAAGTAAAAAATTTGCAAGTTTTGAACGTAAAAGTGATATTTGATTGAATTTCAGTGCTGGGGTCTAAATAGGGGGGTCTTATTTAGAAAAATACACAAGAGGTTTTTTTTCATGAGATTTTTTATATTTTAAAATGTAAACGGAGTTTTTCATTTACATTATTAAGCATTTGTTAATGAAAATGATTTAATATATTACTAATTATTTATTCATGTTGGTGTTTTTTCAAATGATATTAAAAAAATCAATTCCTTTAGTTATGTTTTGAAGGTTATCGATAGTTATAATGTTACTATTTGAACTATATTATACTGATATGAAGTGTTTTGCTTTTATTTAAGTATGATCAATACTACATTGTTATTATCCGTACAAGTACATTTAGCAAACTACAAGAAAAAATTATTGAATTTTCTGAAAAAAATATTTGTTTAAATTTTTTTCGTTTATAAATGTTCAATACAAAACTAAATGGCAGTGTTTAGCACTTTGACGCATGGATTATGTGTAAGCGTTTCTTAGTGACAGTTGAAGGCTGGGGAGCCCAGTCGGTTAGGCACTCGCCTAGCATGCGAAAGGTCCCAGGTTCCGGTCCGGGCATCGCCAAAATAACTGCCGACCTATAAACGCCCGTGCAGGCAAAAATGTCCGTCGAATTATACCCCGTGTAGAGGGAGTGCACGTTAAATATCCTCCAAAGTCCCATCGCTGCGTACGATGTCGCCCTTAACGGTTGCGTTGGGTGCCTACTCAGGTGTGGTCAGACTGTGGTTTTAAAATACGACGCCCGTCGCCAATAGCCCTCGTGTAGCTCTAGTACGACGATAATACAAACTAAACTAAGCTTAGTGACAGTTCTTGTCACAAACTTGTTTTCTGAATAGCTAGAACGTCTTTTCCTCTGGAGTAGAAAATGCTTAAGTCAAATGTTTGCCAAATTGAATTAGGGCGTGATAGTTGATATCTTCAATTTTCCTGAAACTTTCAGGATATATTATAAGGACTAAAATAAGAAAAAGTTAATTTCACTCTATCTTAAAAATTCGCCTTGTTTGACCTTGAGAGAGGGTCAAAGTTTGTTGTCACGAATAAATGGTGTGCATAATATCATCATTCTAGTTCTAAAGCTATGAGTGACCCAACAAACTAATTATGCTGACATGTACCTAGTACCAAGTAGTGTTCATATATAAGGACACATTCATTGGTTACTCATAGCTTTAAAAGGGGAGAATGATAATATTCTGTACACTATTTATTAGTGACCTCGAACTTTGACCTTCTCTCAAGGTCAAACAAGACGGATTTAAGAAAAACATTCATTCACTTTTCTTATCTTCATTAATGAATTAAAACTAATATTGCAATATCTAGTGAACATATCTTGTAAACGTTTCAGTTTTCGAATTTAAAAAAAATTATTATATTTACATTTTGATCTTTGAATAAAATTAGAATATTCACTTTAATAACAAAAAGCTTCTTATATTAGAAACTTTTTAAGACAATCGCAAAATCAAACTTTCTGCTTTGAGGACGAGAACCTTTTAACCATATATTTTACTGTACGCACTTACATTTCCATTTTAAAGGTATACACGATTGATAATAATTAAACAATTATAGATTGATAATAATTAAACAAGTATAGATTGATAATAATTAAACAATTATAGATTGATAATAATTAAACAATTATAGATTGATAATAATTAAACAATTAAGTAAGGGAAATCTTGCGTACAGCTAATTACCCAAATGATATAAATTTAAACGACACCATCGCAGAACGAGGCCAATTGACTGATTTGTGATGTCATTGCACGTGTTCATATGGCCATGACAAGAAAGGTTGGTCAGTCAAATAGTTTTAAACTATTGTTCAGAAATCTTAATGTATGTAAAAGTATGCTATTAAATTTGTGCAGTTTTTCACCAGGTGTGAAAAAGAGTAAAAACAACAAAAGAAATTTCAAGTGAAAACATCTACCAACAATTTAATTATTAATTTAAAAAATATCAATTTTTAATGTACACATGTTGACATCTGTGTAGACAACTGACGATTAACTATTCCATTTGACAAAAGCAACGAATCTGACATCAATGTTAAAGTGCAGTAAATAAAGAAAGTAATAAATAAAGATACGCAGTTATAATGCATCTTACTACTAAGCATATACAAAAATTGAAAAAAGACCTGATAACGGTTACACTTGAAATTGGAGTATAGTATCGATTGGTGCTACAACTCTAAATTTAAAAGAATAAATTGAATCAAGTAACATTTTCAGAACTATTTATGTTTCGTTAAAAACTTAATTACATCAACCAACAAAAAAGGTAAAAAAGTCCGGCAGGAAAAAGAAATGGTCAAGTTATAAATAATAAGAATAAATTAAAAACTGAAAAAAAAAATATTAAACTTGCACAATCGGAAAAACAACTTGCATCAGTTCAAATTACTAGCATATAAATTTTACATTGTTATAACTATTATTGTTGACTTGATTTGGGCGCATAAATGATTGTGGTTTTATTGAAAGCAAGAACTCCCCCCTTCCTCATGTAAATTTTAGTGCTGTCATCTGTTGTGAAAACAAACAAATAAAAACTTACCCGAAGAAGTTTATGATGCAGGAATATAGAAAACTCTAATTTTAATAATATTTTTTATAAAAATTATTTTAAAATCTCTTTTTCAATTACATCAAAATATTTTTTCATGATATTTATCGCATTATTTCATTATATCTTTTACAAATAAAATTATAAATCAATTATCGTAATCATAAGATACAATTTCACTTATCATACTTGTCTGGGGCATTGGCTGCCAAAGCAAACAATCCACGCCAGTGAAGGTTATTGGCAGTATCTTCAATAATAATATTTACAATTTTTCTTTTTAAACCCACAATGATTACAACCAGTTATGCAGTGTAGTAGAGAATAAGGATTTCACAAGTTATTTTTGCAGATACTGCCACTTAAAACATGCGCCCTATGAAGCACACCCTATACTCCACAACCATTGAAGCCTCATCCCTCAGTTCAACTGCAACTGATTGGTTGGTAGGTAGGTTGGTACATGTATTTTCAGGTTTGTGTGCTTAATCAGGAACCCGCTTATAAACCTTAGCCAAGTCAGACACAGACAAAATTGTTACTGACACAGAGATAGAAAAGTACACCCAGAGCGAAGGCGGGAATTGAGCCCGCACCCGGTACAGTGCGCAGATTGTTAGCGTATTAGGCTGTGATCAAACCCACTAGGCCAACCGTCCCCCAACTGATTAGTTGGTAGGTGGAGTTAATAATCTCTTTACTAACCAACTCGGGGCTTCGTAGCCCAGTCATCAGAACATCGGCCTCTCATACAGCGTTCAAAACCCGGCCACATCCTATGGTCGGATATCTGTTGGCAATAATAAAATTGACTTAATTACGGGGTCCCCGAGTACACTGGAACATACTTGTTCATTAAATCTGTAAGAAACTTTTTTTTATAAAAAGTAAAGCAAGTATTTTATTGTGAAATCAATTTTATTGCCGAAGTATACAGGTAAATTAACATATGTTTAAAGTAATGACTTAGCGTTTTCTCTAACCAGACAATGAATATAATTGGTTTATTTCAATTTGCTCATCACATCTTTGAAATCAGCTTTTTGCATTGCCATTTGCATGAAATACTTTCACATAGTCCGATAAATGTCCAAAAGCTTGATTTGTAGTGTGTAAGAAACTTACTAATAATTTAGAAGCTTGATGTCATGTTTTTTTTTAAGAAACTGAATACCAGTTTTTGATTTGACAACTTTTTTTTATAGTATTTATTTTCTTCATTTACGTAAAGGTGTTAAACATTATCGCTTTTTTATTTAAAAGAGAGCTTCTAAATTAAGAGGCTTAATATTTTAAAGTAGATTTCGATAAATATTTAAGAATCTTTATCGTGACGGCACGTAACTTATCCTTGCCATGGTGGAATGTGTAGGTTGCTCCGCCACCGTGAACGTTAGAAACATCGTCGCGTAAGATATGGCCAACTACACTGCTATTAACTACACTGTTCGTTGTTTTAGATGCAGCAAGTAAACTGCAGTATCTACAACAACGAACGACGTTTAACAGGTTAAGGAGTACATGGTAGCGTAGCGACCTCCACCTCCGGTATGGCGGGAAAAAGAACATGGCAGAATGTCATGGAATGGCCGCGAAAAAGCCGAGTGGGGGACTATGGCGGGGTATCTACAACAATTCTTGACCTATTGTTATAAGTACATAGTATTTATACTAAAAAATTGATCATTTCAGAACAAAAATAGCCCACTGGGGGTTGTCGCGATTCTGCCAACATTATGGCTTGTTTCCAATAAATGCCTTACGGTTTCATTAAATTGAATATAAAATTTATTTTTAATAAAATATTTCCATTTAAGTATTGTGAAATATTCCTTCTGTAAAACCAGACTTTTTTAATAAGATAAACATAAAACTGCAAATTTGATTTTAAAGATGGGCGCTTTGTTATCTCTTAAGATCCTTCCCCCCACTGTACCTGAAGGATGGTCATTAGGGCAGTTTTGATAAATTTTAAGTTCAGTAGCGTTTAAGTAACTCAGTAATACAACTATAGTTTAGGTGATTGATTTCAGGTGACATTTTTTTAAAGAAAAGGAATACCAGTGTTTACTGTACTGTTTTTTGAATAATATTTAAATTTTTAGCTAGAATCAACTTTGTTGCATCTGATGTCGGTATTATTTTTAAAAATAGCTTCTAAATTAAGAGGTTTATTATATCAAAGTAGATTTTCGTAAACATTCATCAATTCCATTCTGTTAGTGAAGGTTGCTCGTCCACCCGTAAACTTCAAATATATGAAAACTTCGTCGCGCAACATATGGAATACACTATTATACCATAGGAAAGTTAACTGCAATACTAAAACAATAACTCGGACTATTGTTGTAAGCATGCAATAACAACAATTTTGAAAGTATACTAAACGATTGATTATTTGAGAACAAAAATAGCCCACTGTGGGCTGTCTCGCCTATAGATACCATAAAAACGTAAGTAAATTTACCTTTTTTTTAAAAAAAAATATTACCTTTTTTTAGAGGTATTTTACTGTATATAAATAAAATATATTTGTTTCAGTTTTAATATTAAATGCTTTGCATACAGAGAATTAACTGTAAATGCTCTTAAATTCACTATTTACGCAATATTTTTTTCTTTTTTGGGGTAGGGGGAGGGGCATATAGTTATGACTGACGTTATTTGTTTCTGTAAAGACATGATACGTTATTTTTTTTGTTTAATTTTACTAGCCAATATCTATTCAAAAGAGTATAGAAAATTTAAAAACATGTGAAAAGTGGTCAACTCTTTTCTATTTTAAAGGGGAATGGGCGCGCTAGATCACGGGTCTTCAAACTCAAGTGCCTCAGTGTTAATCCAAAGGGGAAAAAACTATTTTCTCTGCCACATTTCCCGACTGTATTGAATATTTTTACAAACGCTTTTTTTAAATAATAAATGTAGATAACTTACAGGTCTATATCTTCCCACTTTTTGAAATTGCTTCGAATATTTTGTGTAAAATTATTTATTGAAAATTAAAAAAATATTCGAACCACTTTCATAAAGTGGGAAGCTCGGGACCTTTAAGAGGACTCCATTTGGAATCTCCAAGTCAAACCTCTAGATTTTCCGAAATCCAGATGGACCATAATATGCAGTTTATCGCCTTTCGCTGTAATGAATACGATTGACTGTGTCAATTCAGGCTAAATTGGCCCCCCACTATGACAGCGCTTCCCTGAAGGGGGTTTGAGGAGAGGGGGGTGAAAATCGCTGAAGGTTTTTTTTGTCTGGAGCGTTATGTGTGTCAGGCGAAAGAAGAATCCAAGGCGTCTCTGACCACATGCATGTGTATGTTTCCAATTTTTTACCTTATCAGTAAATGACTTTTTCCCAATAGTAGAATATTGGATGCACAAGACGAATAGTAATATTGACTTTGAACTTTGAAAATTATTTATCCTACGCTAAACAAAAATAGCACACATAAGAATCGTGTGAAAACTTAGATATCAATAATAAATTGGATGGTACCCGAAAAATAAAATTGGAATTACACAGGAAATACAAAGGCGTTTTGCACCAATCTTGATCGATAATAAAATGTAGCTTAATTAAAAATGACGTATTTTTACTTTCAATTACCTAATATGAAATATAAGGTAATGAAAGTAATTGTGATGAGGTCGCAAATTCGAAATACATATTTTGGTGTTTTGTACACGTTTTGGAGGTTGCTAATTCCGAAAAAGGGGTCATTGAAACGAGGATTTTTTTTGTATAAGTGTCTTTTTGTGTTATACTCAATTGTCTTTTTTTAGTTGCCTTGGTTGGTTTGTGCCCCTGTCTATCTGAAACTACTGTACAGATCGAACTAAAAGGCATACGAACTTCAAATTTGGTATACGAGTTTCTACACAGCTCAAGGTTTTTTTATGAGTAACAACAACAATAAATATGTTAATATTTTAACTTTCGCATTTTGTTTATAAGAAAAGTACAACGTATAATAACACTGCTCGTCCATCTGTATATCCAAAAGTACACCGTCACACAGTATTATGATACGCTACATTGCAGCAAACTAAAGATAATTTTAAATTAAGTTAGAAAATTCGTGAAAAAAGTTTGTAAAATTTATTTTATTTTTTAAAAAACCCTTAAACTCAATCACTAAAATTATTACTTTCAATTACCTAATCTGCCGTGCGGGCAGGTAAACTGCTGTATATAGACTAACGATTTGGACTATTGTTGTATATGCACTCAATAAATCTAATCCATAACAAAGTATACTGAAAATCTGTTTATTTCAGAGGAAAAACGGTCCAATTCATCTTCGTATTTACTATAGTTTATCCGCTCACGATTGTAGTGGGAAATATAAGAATTAAAGTAGTGCGATTAGGTCGAAATAGAGAATGTGCTTTTTTTTAGCCAATTCTGGGGATCTTCTAGTTGGCCTCTGTTTCTAAAAATTAGATGGAACCACTTATGTGTGTGTGTTGTCTGTTGTGTCTGTCTTACTTGACGAGGTTTATAAGCGGGTCTCTGACCAAGCACACAAACCTGAATATATATGTCTACCAACCAAGTGTGTTTTCTATACGTTTTGGAGGGTATACTTAATTCCAAAAAAAAAAGTGGATTTTGAACACTTGTGCGTCTGTCAGGTCTGAAACACTCAACACCTGTTGGATGTCATTATAAGGTTTTCGTAAAAATCGCGCATGCGCAAACTGTTGCTACCATACAACTTTTTTGGTTTTAAAGTAATTAAAAATCATGCATTTTTCACATCCCCAGTTTTTAATTAATCATCTTTTGAGAATGCTTGAAAATAACTTGTTAACTATCATAACTAACCACATATAAAATTATAAGACAACTAAAGGTTGTGCTGTTTTTCAATAAAGACAACGTAATAAGGTAACAAATGAAATGACATAGCCAAAAGGCTGACTAAAGAAATAAATTTAAATCAGTGTTGTTGTTATTGTTTTTTTAAATATTTTTTTAATGTGTCCATTCAACTAACTAGCTTCTCTCAGTGACCCTCTTTTCTCTATGCTCAGTGACAGTGAATACTATGAAAAACCAGATAAGGTTAGGGGTCCCTGTACCCTGGGGCCTATGACTACAAACAGGTGGAAATGGATGGACGATTTTTGAACTGACGGTCTAGAAAAGATATGGTTGATGGTTGAGGTAATATAGAGATAGAGACAATAGTTCTTGGGTTAATTATCACGAATTTTGTTTGAATTTTTTAAAACAGTTTGATAACTCAGATTAATAATATTTAATTTAGTGCTCGTATAATACTATTAAAAATTCAGAGACCCTCACTCTGTAAAATTTATAATCAGTTACACTTAAAAATAGTGCAGAATAAGCTTGAACTTGTGAATAACATCTACTGCAACTATTACAACTAATTATAGTATTTTATATAGTATAGTATAATTTTGTATATGATTTTCAAGGTTAATCTTTGATAAGACTAATAGTTGAGTAAAATAACTAATATTCAAAAGTAGGACTAATTGTCATATGTCTTTAAATCTAATTTCCATAATGAATATACATTTAATGTTATGATAGTGTATGACACAGTATTGGATCAGAGGCCCGAAAATCCAACACAATGGAAATCTCATATCCTCACAAAATTGTGAAAAGTAACATTAAAAACTTTATAAACCAATACAAAAAAATATATCACAAGGCAACACCAAGTCTATAAGGATAATCCTAATTAATAGGTTATTTAAAAATGTCTTCGCTCAACGGATACAGAAGTTACTTTCAGCATCGGGCATCGGGGCCAAAAAAAAAATTAAAATGTCCATATTCTTAGCAGCCATGAACTATTTTTCTAATATGCATACAATTTTTAAAGATAATGTGTCGAATTAATTAGAATGCCATAAAATACATCAAAGAACAATACTAGTGCAGTGGGAAGGGGCATGTTGAAAATATTCCGATGTCTATTGGTTATTCAGACGAAAATTTCGCTCTCTTTCTTCTTATTTTTTTCTTAATTATCATTTTTGAATTAAAAGTAATTTTTATTAAAATTGAGTTTTAAAAAAAACCTTGAAGTTAAAGGTTATTCCAAAACAAAAGAGAAATGATTCTAAGGGGCCACTTGGAAGCTGCAAGGCCCGTTTGCTTTGCCTAATTGGTAATCCGGCCTTGTGTGTTTCCTAATATATTGCTAAACTTATAAAAAAAATTACTTTTCCCCAATATTGAATACAAGAAAAGTAGTATTGGCGACAAAACGAAATATATTTTTCTTACGCTAAATAAAAAATTAGCACTCATAAAAAAAACATAAAAGTAATTGTTTGAAAACTTTAATATCGATAACAAATTGGTTGGTACCCGAAAAACAAAAATGTAATTACACAGGAGAATTAAAGTAAGGTTTGCACTAATATTAATAAATAATGCAATAATGTAATACAGACAAATAAAAATTATATACAGTTTTTTTTATTAAAAACAATAACCCATATAATCGAGTTTTGTTTTAGTTTGCGCGTTTTGTTTATAAGAAAGGTATTACGTATAATAGCTTTGTCCAAGAAGCACTAAACCTATGTCCTGTTTGGTATATAAATACTACTATGAAATTCCCCTATTGACCAAATCACAGTTTATCTTGTCGAAATTCCAGCCGCCGAATGCGTTTCTTCAGAAGTCCTTTCATAAAACCCAGCCGAACTCATTGACAAAATGCAAAAATCTAGACCTGTAAGAAGATCCCTGCCCCAAAAACCAGATGCTACACTCCACAGCCAAACTAAGCCCCGGGAGAAGTTCCCCCTTTCTTAGAATCAGGGGCCAGCCACACCACGCTAATTGACCCCTGCAGAGCGACAGATAACAGCGTCATTAGGTCATAGGGTTGCTGTAAATGTACATTTCATTTCTGTGTAACTTTTCGTTGAAAATTTCTAAAAAATATAAATATTTACATTAAAATTTTTATAACAATTTAAATCGATGTGGAAAGGTATATTCTGTTTACGAGTGAAAGAATTTTTGCTCTATCTTTATTCGTTAGAGAGTTGTGTTACGTTAAAGGTAGAACTTAACGCGCACTCAATTTTTACAAACTTCAAAAAATTATTAAAAATACTAAATATGTGATTTTCACAAAACAAATTACTGTTATGAAATCTACTCCTTTCGTTCTTTACGTAATTGACTTGCGAATATTCTCCATAGGAATAACATTACGATTTCCAAGATGTGAAATTCTGAATGGAGTCCTCTTAAGTCAGCTACATGTATCACACAAAAAAAATCCGCTTGCAAAAATATTCAATACAGCCGGAGAAATGTGGCAGATAAAATATTTTTTTTCTCCATAGGGTTAACACTGATACACTTTGCTTTGATGATTCAGAAAGTGTGAAAGTGTTGCGTTTCGGAAAGTGTTACGTAAATTATTACACTATTATTATATTAACACTAATTGAAATAGGATGTTAAAATTAAAATTATTTATATCTTGAAATTAATTTTGGGATACCGATTTAACACGTTGTTTCATAATCTAAACAGTAGCGCAGATCGGGTTACAATTAGCATACTTTTTTTCCATGATTAGATTAGTTTGAATTATCGTTTCACTATAGCTACACGAGGGCTGTTGGTGACGGGCGTCGTAATTTAGAACCACAGTCAAGTGACGAGCCGACACCGTAGGCCCCATCGTTCGCGTTACCCAGCGTTACAAAAAAAGTAACTGCGTAACTTCTACAAGTAACGCAATCCTTGCTTGGATCCAACTTAACATGCATGATGGACCAGTCTATTCATATTACTACTCATTTTACTACGCAAATACTTGTATCATGAATAAGTGTTTATTTTTATCAAAAGTTGCTGCCCTCACTACCCTGTTTGTATGTCAGCCCTGTTTTTTATATAGTCTGGCTGCCACAACTTGGCATCCCAAATATTTGATTGTGTAAGATTCCACTTTGAATTAAGGTTTTAAGCCGAAGGAGGCAGGGTTGCCAGCTCAAGTTTGGCGAGAAGAGGGGATTGTTGGTCGAGTTCGATTGTAAATAATGTATCACACTAGAACTACACATCAGATATCGGCGATAGAGGATTTTTGTTGGTTGCTGGTAGCGGTTAGCGATTATACGTGTATTTCTTTGTTATCTTAACTTGATCATTAATCGATATAAGAGTGAACCCGATGCAAGTTCGATCTACCCTTCAATTGATAATCTGTTTCTAAACCTTAAAGAAATATGCGCCCATAAAAACAATGAATCGCCAAACATACTAACTCTTGCCCAAAACCAATACCTTCCTTACCTTTTTTGAAGTGGACTGTTCCACAATCAAAATATTTGGGATGCCATGTTGTGGCAGCCAAACTATACCTTGACAAATTGTACTGTTTATAATTGCATGCGTACGCAAATACTAACTTTTAAGGCGCTTTTGTAAAATTTAAAGTTTAGCAGGGATTAAGTAACTTAAGAGGACTCCATTCAGAATTTCACATCTTGGAAATCGTAATGTTATTCCTATGGAGAATATTCGCAAGTCAATTACCGCCACAATTTTAATAAAAGGTTACTAGTTTTTTTGTATCATTGTAAAGAACAAAAGGAGTAGATTTCATAACAGTAATTTGTTTTGTGAAAATCACATATTTAGTATTTTAATAATTTTTTGAAGTTTGTAAAAAATTGAGTGCGCGTTAAGTTCTACCTTTAACGTAACACAACTCTCTAACGAATAAAGATAGAGCAAAAATTCTTTCACTCGTAAACAGAATATACCTTTCCACATCGATTTAAATTGTTATAAAAATTTTAATGTAAATATTTATATTTTTTAGAAATTTTCAACGAAAAGTTACACAGAAATGAAATGTACATTTACAGCAACCCTATGACCTAATGACGCTGTTATCTGTCGCTCTGCAGGGGTCAATTAGCGTGGTGTGGCTGGCCCCTGATTCTAAGAAAGGGGGGAACTTCTCCCGGGGCTTAGTTTGGCTGTGGAGTGTAACATCTGGTTTTTGGGGCAGGGATCTTCTTACAGGTCTAGATTTTTGCATTTTGTCAATGAGTTCGGCTGGGTTTTATGAAAGGACTTCTGAAGAAACGCATTCGGCGGCTGGAATTTCGACAAGATAAACTGTGATTTGGTCAATAGGGGAATTTCATAGTAGTATTTATATACCAAACAGGACATAGGTTTAGTGCTTCTTGGACAAAGCTATTATACGTAATACCTTTCTTATAAACAAAACGCGCAAACTAAAACAAAACTCGATTATATGGGTTATTGTTTTTAATAAAAAAAACTATATATAATTTTTATTTGTCTGTATTACATTATTGCATTATTTATTAATATTAGTGCAAACCTTACTTGTTATTCTCCTGTGTAATTACATTTTTGTTTTTCGGGTACCAACCAATTTGTTATCGATATTAAAGTTTTCAAACAATTACTTTTATGTTTTTTTTATGAGTGCTAATTTTTTATTTAGCGTAAGAAAAATATATTTCGTTTTGTCGCCAATACTACTTTCTTGTATTCAATATTGGGGAAAAGTAATTTTTTTTATAAGTTTAGCAATATAATAGGAAACACACAAGGCCGGATTACCAATTAGGCAAAGCAAACGGGCCTTGCAGCTTCCAAGTGGCCCCTTAGAATCATTTCTCTTTTGTTTGGAATAACCTTTAACTTCAAGGTTTTTTTAAAACTCAATTTTAATAAAAATACTTTTAATTCAAAAATGATAATTAAGAAAAAAATAAGAAGAAAGAGAGCGAAATTTTCGTCTGAATAACCAATAGACATCGGAATATTTCAACATGCCCCTTCCCACTGCACTAGTATTGTTCTTTGATGTATTTTATGGCATTCTAATTAATTCGACACATTATCTTTAAAAATTGTATGCATATTAGAAAAATAGTTCATGGCTGCATAAGAATATGGACATTTTAATTTTTTTTTGGCCCCGATGCCCGATGCTGAAAGTAACTTCTGTATCCGTTGAGCGAAGACATTTTTAAATAACCTATTAATTAGGATTATCCTTATAGACTTGGTGTTTCCTTGTGATATATTTTTTTGTATTGGTTTATAAAGTTTTTAATGTTACTTTTTCACAATTTTGTGAGGATATGAGATTTCCATTGTGTTGGATTTTCGGGCCTCTGATCCAATACTGTGTCATACACTATCATAACATTAAATGTATATTCATTATGGAAATTAGATTTAAAGACATATGACAATTAGTCCTACTTTTGAATATTAGTTATTTTACTCAACTATTAGTCTTATCAAAGATTAACCTTGAAAATCATATACAAAATTATACTATACTATAAAATACTATAATTAGTTGTAATAGTTGCAGTAGATGTTATTCACAAGTTCAAGCTTATTCTGCACTATTTTTAAGTGTAACTGATTATAAATTTTACAGAGTGAGGGTCTCTGAATTTTTAATAGTATTATACGAGCACTAAATTAAATATTATTAATCTGAGTTATCAAACTGTTTTAAAAAATTCAAACAAAATTCGTGATAATTAACCCAAGAACTATTGTCTCTATCTCTATATTACCTCAACCATCAACCATATCTTTTCTAGACCGTCAGTTCAAAAATCGTCCATCCATTTCCACCTGTTTGTAGTCATAGGCCCCAGGGTACAGGGACCCCTAACCTTATCTGGTTTTTCATAGTATTCACTGTCACTGAGCATAGAGAAAAGAGGGTCACTGAGAGAAGCTAGTTAGTTGAATGGACACATTAAAAAAATATTTAAAAAAACAATAACAACAACACTGATTTAAATTTATTTCTTTAGTCAGCCTTTTGGCTATGTCATTTCATTTGTTACCTTATTACGTTGTCTTTATTGAAAAACAGCACAACCTTTAGTTGTCTTATAATTTTATATGTGGTTAGTTATGATAGTTAACAAGTTATTTTCAAGCATTCTCAAAAGATGATTAATTAAAAACTGGGGATGTGAAAAATGCATGATTTTTAATTACTTTAAAACCAAAAAAGTTGTATGGTAGCAACAGTTTGCGCATGCGCGATTTTTACGAAAACCTTATAATGACATCCAACAGGTGTTGAGTGTTTCAGACCTGACAGACGCACAAGTGTTCAAAATCCACTTTTTTTTTTGGAATTAAGTATACCCTCCAAAACGTATAGAAAACACACTTGGTTGGTAGACATATATATTCAGGTTTGTGTGCTTGGTCAGAGACCCGCTTATAAACCTTCGTCAAGTAAGACAGACACAACAGACAACACACACACATAAGTGGTTCCATCTAATTTTTAGAAACAGAGGCCAACTAGAAGATCCCCAGAATTGGCTAAAAAAAGCACATTCTCTATTTCGACCTAATCGCACTACTTTAATTCTTATATTTCCCACTACAATCGTGAGCGGATAAACTATAGTAAATACGAAGATGAATTGGACCGTTTTTCCTCTGAAATAAACAGATTTTCAGTATACTTTGTTATGGATTAGATTTATTGAGTGCATATACAACAATAGTCCAAATCGTTAGTCTATATACAGCAGTTTACCTGCCCGCACGGCAGATTAGGTAATTGAAAGTAATAATTTTAGTGATTGAGTTTAAGGGTTTTTTAAAAAATAAAATAAATTTTACAAACTTTTTTCACGAATTTTCTAACTTAATTTAAAATTATCTTTAGTTTGCTGCAATGTAGCGTATCATAATACTGTGTGACGGTGTACTTTTGGATATGGACGAGCAGTGTTATTATACGTTGTACTTTTCTTATAAACAAAATGCGAAAGTTAAAATATTAACATATTTATTGTTGTTGTTACTCATAAAAAAAACTTGAGCTGTGTAGAAACTCGTATACCAAATTTGAAGTTCGTATGCCTTTTAGTTCGATCTGTACAGTAGTTTCAGATAGACAGGGGAACACACCAACCAAGGCAACTAAAAAAAGACAATTGAGTATAACACAAAAAAGACACTTATACAAAAAAAAATCCTCGTTTTAATGAAACCTTTTTCGGAATTAGCAACCTCCAAAACGTGTACAAAACACCAAAATATGTATTTCGAATTTGCGACCTCATCACAATTACTTTCATTACCTTATATTTCATATTAGGTAATTGAAAGTAAAAATACGTCATTTTTAATTAAGCTACATTTTATTATCGATCAAGATTGGTGCAAAACGCCTTTGTATTTCCTGTGTAATTCCAATTTTATTTTTCGGGTACCATCCAATTTATTATTGATATCTAAGTTTTCACACGATTCTTATGTGTGCTATTTTTGTTTAGCGTAGGATAAATAATTTTCAAAGTTCACAGTCAATATTACTATTCGTCTTGTGCATCCAATATTCTACTATTGGGAAAAAGTCATTTACTGATAAGGTAAAAAATTGGAAACATACACATGCATGTGGTCAGAGACGCCTTGGATTCTTCTTTCGCCTGACACACATAACGCTCCAGTCAAAAAAAACCTTCAGCGATTTTCACCCCCCTCTCCTCAAACCCCCTTCAGGGAAGCGCTGTCATAGTGGGGGGCCAATTTAGCCTGAATTGACACAGTCAATCGTATTCATTACAGCGAAAGGCGATAAACTGCATATTATGGTCCATCTGGATTTCGGAAAATCTAGAGGTTTGACTTGGAGATTCCAAATGGAGTCCTCTTAATAACATATGTAGTTATATTTATAAGTTGATTTCAGGTTAATTTTTTTTCAAGACGCTAAATACCAGTTTTTAATTCAGAATTTTTTGTTTATAGTATTTCTTATTTCAATATTTTCTGTTGGAGGTTAAACGTCGCTGATTTAAAAAAGAGCTTCTAAATTTAGAGGCTTATTATACAGGGTGGCGCAAATAAAAGTGGCCCCGTCATGGAGATAGGAATAAGATAGATTGTTGCCAAGTAGAAAACCAATGCAAAAACAGGTTTGTTAAGTGAAGTTATTGGTTGCTTTAACAAACAAAACAAATGCTTGACGAATTATTAGCCGGCAACTATTCTACGGTTTGACAAGCTAGTTGGAATGCAATATAAACTGAATATTTGTACAGCTGTGCATAAAAAAGTTCCCTTAGGGATTTTTTGGCCGTTATTTTATCCTAGAGAATCAGACCTTTTTATTTTTGTTAATACAAAACATTCTAAATTGATTGCAAGACAAAATCTGGTGTTCAGACCCGTTTCGTAATGTTTTTGGACTTGTTCAAAACAGATCCTATCTGACGCCGTTTCGTAACTAATTGTTGCATAGAACTGTTTTGGTACTTTTACACCTTTAAATTCATAACGAAACAACTGTCTACATTTATTCTACATATTTGTTAAATAAAACTTTAAACAATGAACACCCTCTGCTGTACTGTGAGTATCATCATCCCATGTGAATTGATCAATTAACAATCAAACAGCCGCAATTCACACTTACGCAATAAGATCTAAACTCGCCAATAGACCAAGAGTAGCTCTAATGTGATGGTAATCTAATACAACCAATACAAAACAGGTTTACCAAGTGAAGCCATTACACGCTTAAATAATCTTTTATTTCAACTTGAAGGCTTTCAATAGTTTTTCTCGCCATGCATTTCAACGGATTCTTATATCTACGTCTCGGGACCACTTTTATTTGCGTCTCCCTGTATTTGGGATACTAAGAAGTAGCAGGCGGACTATACCTTGCCAAATTGGACTGTTTATTAACACATGCGAATGTAAATACTTAACTTTAATGCGCTTTTGTTAGATGTTTGTTTAGTAATGTGTAAGTAATTTACCAATAATTTAGTTGCTGGATGTAAGGGAATATTTTAAGAAGAGTTAATACCAGTTTTAATTTTGACAGGCCTTTTTTATAATATATTTTCTTAATCTGATTCGACAGCAGGGGTGCCTACAGGGGGGGGGGGGGGGTCAACGATGCAGACTGCGTCGTTGAAATTTTAGGGGGGGGTCGAAAAAAATTAGAATTTTTTTTATGTGAATGGTTTATTTTGTCTAAGATAAAACTCTAATGAATTCTTGTTCTTTCTAATCATCTGCCTCCCCCCCCCCAGATACCTAGGGGGGGGGGGCATAACCGTCAAGAATAAAAAATGATAACCAAAATCCTAGAACATTACGAAAAGTAGAACATGGATAATGGCATATTTTTGACATTTATTACCCATAAACAACCCATCACTTCTTTAAAGCTTAAACAAAACTCTTGCAGCTGGCCTTCTCATGTCATAAATCTCACGCAGTCTGTATAACATACAACTCGATGAAATGATGACTCCCGCATATTTATTTTTCACCCAATGACATTAGTGCAATTTTCCCGCTTAGAAGTATTACTTTGTTTAGATTGTTGTTTTCGAAACGGAGGGAAGCTTCAAAGATACACCTTTATTAAATGAATCTATTTGATCTATTTTAAACTAAATGAAGTTAAAATGCACTGTGCTATAACTATAAATACTCCAAGAGCTAAAATTATATTTCTGTAATAGGTGGTTATAAATGGACTCCTCCATGCTTTAAATTTTAGAATTTAATAAAATAATTAAATTTATAAAAATTAAAAAATTATGTGTGTTGCTGGTAAACCAGTCATTTGACGGATTTATACGTCTTTATCCTTCAGAAGGTTGGGAAAATAAAGAAAGGATACTAAAAGATTTTAATTATATTTGATATAACTGATAATTTGAGTTTCAAAGTTTACACTTTAAAACATGTTTGTGCACCAAAAATATTAATCAATATTAATAATGAAAAACATTGTTTAATTTTTTTAATGTGCATCTGGATTTTGAAAATTATTACGTGGCTTTTTTTTGTATAAAGATGACTAAAGATATAAAATTACATATCTTAGTTAGAATACGGTAGGGTGGTGGGATTTTTTAACAGTTTTCCCTCTCCATTTCCAAGAATTAGATGGCAGCTTTCAAGACATTAGATTTTAAAAATGTTCACCCCCTCCCTTCCCTTCATGAAGCACTCGAGATAGTAATAATTTTTATTATCTATTTCTAGATATTTATTTTGAGAATACTATAAAATTACATGTTGAGGTTTAAGCTGTCTTTAGACGCAAGACCTCAAGGAAGGAACGGGGCCTTTTCCTGACAAGTGATTCTAAATTGTTGATTTTAATAGAAATTTTTTGCAGAATTGCACTTTTTAATAATTAATCTCACCTTATAAGTTATTTAATTGAATAAAACCCTTAATTTGGTACATTAATCAATCACTTGATGCTCCAACTATATTAATAAACCAAAATGCGCACACTAACTTGAATTAGTCGTCTTAATAAATGTAATAAAATCTATTAATTAGTCAGTAATAGCCTTACTATCCTTGGTTTCAATATCTTAGATGAGGCTAGCCATCGTCTGGCAATTGCAATTTAACCATTCACTCAGTCACATAAATTTCTGTTTTCAAGTGGTGCAGCTTTCAAACGTAGTATGATGAACTCGAATTTCAAGAGGCATGTGGTGTGGTACAGTATGGTCATAAACTGGAATCTTACGTTTATGCTGATTGGTCGATTTTGATGTTAAAAGAGAGTTATATGTCTATGGGTATGAGCATTGCTTTAGTTTTAGTTTTGTGAAGTTGATTTTGAACAATAACAGTAACTGGCACTAAATAAGTCGTGATCAATTATAACAGAACTTCATGTTTATTATTAACAACAACAAAAAACTGAAAAAAAATTTCTAACAAAACGTATCCGAAAATTTTCTAATTTTTAAAAATCACATAATAAAACAGGAATCGCAACTAAAATCTTTAACAATCCAATCTGCAAAATGATAATTCTATTTTAAGAGGCCCGGCGTCGGAAGAAAGCAATGTGCTGACAATTATTTCTCATAAACATTTCTTAATCGCTGTTATAGCATTTGAAGCAGACATCATAAATATTCAGAATTGTGTATATAACAGTTCTATGAATGAATGACCTTCGGATAATATTTCTGGCCTAGCATACATACTCAGGCCCAAGCCATTTTCCGCCATTGCTTTAGTTATAAACAGTAGGAAGATACTTGTCGTCTGGTGTCAAATGTGTGGGTGATTGAATATAGTTAAGAAAGTTCAATTCCTAGTTTCAGGGTAAGAATTTTATTTAATATTTAATTTTAATTTTAGTAACTTAATAAATAGTAACTTTTTTAAGTGAAACTATATCAGTAAACATAATAGAATTATTCTGATTTGTTCGTTAATGTCGAATGTGTTGCATAGAAGGAAGCTGTTTTTGGATCACGTATCTGGCTATTTTTATTGATTTAAAAAATAATATAATTACATAAATTTTGAGCGGAATTTTTACTGATTATTTAGATTCCCGATAGCTTTTGCTGTAAAAAAATCTATTTAAAGGAAAATTAAAAATAAGTTGCAATTCCGGATTATAAAAGCTATTAAAAAATGTGCTTCCCTTTTCAATTAGGGGCAACTCTGCGTTGTCCTATCAGTAGAAAAATATTCAAGAAGAAAGTCAGTGCTTGGGTTTTATTTCTTAGGACAAAGTTACCCCATTCGATGGTACTTAAAATATCATTTTACTATAAAGTTTCATGTATACACCATAAATATTCCTATCTATACACAATGTGGTGTAAATTACTTAGGTTCAGTACTCCAAAAGTCCACATAAATATAAAAACCACACCGGGTTTTTTTTTTTGGGGGGGGGGGGGGGAGGGGGGCGGATTTAAAAAAATTCTTGGGGGGGTGCGTCGTTAGCTCTGGGGGGGATCGGCACCTCTGTTCGACAGAATCATTTGAGTATGATAATTTAAAAAGAGAGCTTCTAAATTGAGAGGCTTAGTATTTAAAAGTAGATTTCGATAAGGCCCAGTAATGGGCTATTGCACCGAGGAGTTTAGTTTTTTTTAGATTTCGATAAACATTTATGAATCTTTATCGAAGCCACGCAACATATCCTTGCCACTGTGAAAGTGTAAGTTGCCCCCTACCGTGAACATTAACAACGTCGTCGCGCAAGATATGGCCAACTATACTACCATGGGAACGTAAACTGCAGTATATGCAATAATTATTGGACTATTGTTTGTAAGTACACCAAAACAACATTTTCAATTCGATATTAAAAGATTGGTTATTTCGGAACAAAAATAGCCCTCTGTGAGCTGTCGCGCCCCATAGAGATGAAATATACTCGTTCCACACTTTCTAGAAGAGACTCGGGGGGGGGGGGGGTAAAAACGGGGAGACCCGGTAAAAATACGTTCTTTTTTCCCATCCATGTTGAAGTCAGCTATGCAGAATAAAACGGTAGGGGAAACTAGGGACATTTGACCCTTAGGCATACTTGACCCAATGCCTTTTTTTTCCATATTGGAAAAGTTTTATAAGTTGAAAATGACATAACTTCTTTCTTTTTAGTTAGCTGATCACATGGTGAAAATAATCAGCCTGAAGCATTGCGCCCGGTCTATTCATATATTGCTCATTTTACTTCGCAAATACTTATTTTTATCCAAAATTGCTGCCTCCACTATAGTTCGGGCGTTTTTGTTAAATTTAAAGTTAAGTAGAGTTTTTAACTTACTAATAATTTAAGACAGGGGTTCCCAACCGGTGGTACGTGTAATGGAGCCTGGGGAGCCATGGCCATTAGGGAAACTTGGCCCACCTTTAAATTTTACTATTTAAAAATATTTTAGCATTTTCTCTATAGATTGTACTCAAAGCTACTGTTGTCAGCAGATAGCCACCTTAGTTTTGTTGAGCTACTTTTTTTCATTGAGAAGAAAATAAAAAAAAGAAAGTTTCTCACCCCCAAAAGTAAACATTTTAGACATAATTTGTAAGATTTTTTCAGAAAAACCAATTCAATTAAGTAAACCAATCAAATCAAACTTATCATTTATGACCAAATATAAATTTTTTTCTGCAAAAACTATATAAGTTATTAATTAAAGTATAAAAATACTCCAGATTAATATTAAGATATTATCAGATTTTTTCTTTATAGGGGGAGGGGGGACGAACGAGTAGCTTTGAAAGTCCGCTTTGACTTTTACAGTTTGTGCCGTTAAAAAAAAAGTTCAAA
Organism: Oedothorax gibbosus; assembly: GCA_019343175.1. NCBI lineage: Eukaryota > Metazoa > Arthropoda > Arachnida > Araneae > Linyphiidae > Oedothorax > Oedothorax gibbosus. The sequence goes on from JAFNEN010000577.1 coordinate 328,195, forward strand.
CTGAGGCTTATATCTAGTGCATTTTAATGTGTGTACAAACTGAATAAAATATATTTAACATAAATATAAAAAATTACTTGTTATGGACAATATTAGAATTTTTAATTCATACAATACTAGAAAAATGTATTACTCTAAATATTACGATAAACATGATTTTTAAATGAGTTCCAAGAGTGTTGAATTATAATATAATTTTTTTTTTACATTCAATGCTTACAAAATTAATTTTAAATATTTGTTATTTTGCCCTTTAAAATTAGGCATTTTTGCATGGGCCAAGTCTCCCTTACCATGGGCCAAGTCTCCCTTAATAAGGGAGACTTGGCCAAGTTTCTAGTTTTAAAAAACAATATATTTAAAAAAGAAAAATGTATTATTTATATTATCACTATTATATACTTGTTGCCAATAAAAATTTCCTTTAATATGTGCTATTACATGAAACTTTTAGTGTAAAAATAAAATTAATAAAAATAAAATTCTGAAACTACGGCCAAGGCTCCCCAGTCTCCAATACCACTGGTGTTACGCGGGAAAATTTCAAGTGGTACGCGTGAGTGATGTGAGCAACATGATGCAATTAATAGCTTCTGTACCCATGAGTAGTGAGCACGCACAAACATATTACTCATTATTTTAAACATTTACATTATTTTAAAGAAAAATCTTTCATTAACTTTTTCTTTAACTAACTTCTAGATCGAATGTAAGGTAAGGTAAGGTAATCGTTTCCGGCTGTCTATTTCTAGCCTCCTTCAGGAGCTTTAACACAGCCAATAACGCCTCGTAATTTAGAACCCTGGTCAAGTGACGAGGTCGACACCTGAGCGGGCACCCAACGGAACTTCGAGCGACATCGTACGCTAACGCCGTCGGGACTTTGGACTCCACAGATTTAACGAGCACGTCTGTCCCTGTGTACTCGGGCCCATCCGTGATGAGGATTTTTCTACTATTTCCAGCACGGATCCGATTTATAGGATGACTGGCAGTAGGTGGGATTCGAATCCCCGCACTCCTGAGAAGGTTGAATCTCTAGGCTGATGCCTTAACCACTCGGCCACGGACGGGCCAGAGCTAATGTAGACATAGACATATATATATTCAGGTTTGTGTGCTTGGTCAGCGACCCGCTTATAAACCTTCGTCAAGTAAGACAGACACAACAGACAACACACACACATAAGTGGATCCATCTAATTTTTAGAGACAGAGGCCAACTAGAGGATCCCCAGAATTGGCTTGTCACCCCCAGAGGTATTGATTTGGTATGGGAACTTAGAGGACTTTCGGACCCAACAGATTTAACGAGCACGTACTCCGCATATACTCGGTAGGTCTTCAGTGGTACCGGGACTCGATCGCAGGACCTTCCGATCCCGAGACCGAGACGCTGACCACTAGGCTCACTACGGCCCAGAGCTAATGTAAGGTAATCGTTTCCGGCTGCCTATTTCTAGCCTCCTTCAGGAGCTTTAACACAGCCAATAACGCCTCGTAATTTAGAACCCTGGTCAAAGAGCTAATGTAAAACCTTGTACCTTTTGAGCTTCCGGTAAGCTCTGCTATTTGTGATGCCATTTTGTTAAGAGTTACTTGTGTGAGAGTGGATTTTCTGAACTCTTGTGCATAGAAAATAAACATAGAAGCAGAATAAGTGTTGAAGAGGACTTAAGAGTGAAGATGAGTTTCATTACTCCTAATGTTGATATTTGAATCGCAGGTAAACAACACGTTTCGCACTAAAGACTATAAAAGTATATTTTATATGATGATTAATTTTTTTTGCTGAGTTTGAACTATTTTTTTATTTGTATGTTTTTGACCTGGGTAATAAATAAACTGCAAATTAATACCATTTTAATCTTTTTATTTCTCCTTTATTATATAAGCATGTTATAAATAAACAAATACCTAACCATTAAATATGAAGTTTTCTCAGGAATTTAATTCAAAAAGCCTTTGAAAACTTTTAGAAGAGTAAATATTATAGGTATGTTAAAATATTTAGGTTGGTTGGTTGGTAGACATATATATTCAGGTTTGTGTGCTTGGTCAGCGACCCGCTTATAAACCTTCGTCAAGTAAGACAGACACAACAGACAACACACACACACATAAGTGGATCCATCTAATTTTTAGAGACAGAGGCCAACTAGAGGATCCCCAGAATTGGCTTGTCACCCCCAGAGGTATTGATTTGGTATGGGAACTTAGAGGACTTTCGGACCCAACAGATTTAACGAGCACGTACTCCGCATATACTCGGTAGGTCTTCAGTGGACCGGGACTCGATCGCAGGACCTTCCGATCCTGAGACGCTGACCACTAGGCTCACTACGGCCCTATATTTAGGTTGGGTGGTGCGCCAAAATTTCTCAAAAAGTCAATACGCAGGAGCAAAAATGTTGGGATCCCCTGGTTTAGGTGATTGATTGTAGGAGAATTTGTTTCAAGAAGTTGTATACCAGTGTTCACTTTAATATATTTTTTAAATAATATTTTTGAGTTAGAATCCTGGTATTTCGACGTTATATCTATTCGGAAACCCGCGTTCCTGATTTGGTATGTGCTTATTTCGTTTTGGTGCTTTCTTAGTAAGTGTCACTAAGACACAGTCCGGTGACTCTCACCGCGCCATTTTATCCGATAACGACGTTGGCATGGACACTGATAACCCAATTTCTTTAATGAAATGTATATTTAAGGATTATGATGACGAAATTAATCAATATAAAAATGAGCTAAATTTAATGAATGCTATAGTCTACTCGACAAACTTCAAAACGACCCCAACTATAAAAATACATCTCACCATAGAATTATGCAATTGAAAATTAAAACGCACATTGGTATTGTTGACAATCTTACTAACGATAAAGCTAAAGTCAAATGTTCTTGCTCTCAACACCAAACCTATCATAAGAGGGATAGATACAGGTCCCGCTCTAACGGAAAAGCTGAATTTTAAATTAAGTCACGGTTATTTATAACGAACAGATTTTCAAATGTGATTAGTTACAATCAGATTGACAAACACGATTATTACATTTATGTTTTACATTTTTTATGCATATTTTTATTTCACTCATATTGCTACAAAAAGTTTGTTTAAAATTCGGCGCACTTCAACAGCAATATAAATCACGTATTACAAAACGAGGGTTACGACCTTAACACGATATTTAAGGAAAGCAAAAATAAAATTACGCAGAATGATTTGGCACTGATTTTTAACCAAGGCAGTGGGCACTAATCATTTTAAATAATCAATGTGGTAACAATGAAATATACTAAAAATCGAATTCCAATAATATATTTGGGTATTTAATTTTTAATATCAAACAAACTTTTTGAAATTGTATTGGACGCAACATACATTTAAAAACATAGTAATCGATATAATTTAATGTTAATTATACACACAAAATACATTGTATGCACTTGAAACAAGAAAAGATTTTTAGAAATTTGACAGACATCAATAATTTGAATAAACATTTACAAATAAACGCTTTTCAACCACCAAACGATAATGCAATTTAGGATCAAATTTACCAAGTTATTTCTTACACGGTCCCTAAAATTCGATTTTTTTTCCCAGTTTGTTTTAACAATAACTCGACAAATAATTGTTTTGAATTAAAATAAATCGGGATTTTGGTTTTACTTGATCTACTTTATTGATTTATGCAAAAAAAAATTGGGGTTACTATTCATGTTTTATTTTTTCTTATTTAAAAATTTAAATAAAAAATAATAAAAATGAAAAATTGATGAAAAAACTTTTGTGATTTGTTTTTGGAAGATTAAGAAGTATATAATGAAAACGAGAATTAAACGAGACGTTAACGAGAATTAAAAAAAAAAAACCTTGGATAATTTAAATCGGCACAAAAACACTGTTTGTTAGTTTGTTACTTGTACTGGACAGGGTGTTTTTTACGACAAATATTTAATATTTTTATTGCTGAACATATTTTAATATTTCTGCCAACATTATATCTTGTTTTCAATAAATGCTTTATAGTTTAATTAACTTGAATATAAATTTTATTTTTAGATATAATATTTCCATTCAAATATTGTGAAACATTTCTTCCGGAAAACCAGAATTTTCTAATAAGAAGCATAATTAACACAATATTTAATTTTAAATTTTCGTTAAAATTTGTAAAAGTGTTCGATAAATTTGTTTTTAAAGATAGGCGCTTTGTTATTTAAAGTCCCCTCCCCCCCCACTTTACCTGCAAGATGGTTCTGGCCCATTCATATTTGTCATTTTACTAAGGCATTCGTGAATATTTTTTTTATCAAAAGTTGAATCCCCCTGTACCCCTCTATATCAGACCTGTTTTTATAAATTGCCAAATTGTACTGTTTATAATCGAGTGCGTACGTAAATACTTTCCTTTATGGCACTTTTGATAAATTTGAAGTTTATTGCCTTTAAGAAACTTAGTAATATGGTTATAGTTTAACTGATTGATTTCAGGTGAAATTATTTTCAAAAACCTGAATACCAGTTTTTACTTTAAAGATTTTGTATTTAAGTTTTTGCACGCGATTTCTTAATTATCTTCGCCTTCATTGGTAATAATTTAAAAAACAGCTTCTAAATTAAGAGGCTGATTAGATCAAAGTAGATTTGGGTAAGAATTTATCCCTACTATTCTGGAGATGAGGGATACTCCGCCAACCGTTAACTTCATAAATCTAAAATATTGTAGATACTGCCATAAACTGCAGTATCTACAATAATAACTTAGACTATTGTTGTAAGTAGAAAATAGCGACAACATTTTGGAAATGATGCGAAAAGATTGATAATTTCATAACAAAAATAGCCCACTGTGGGCTGTCGCACTCATAGACATAGTAAATACGCGCGCACTTTCTAGCGTAGAGTGGGGGAAGGGTATAAAAAGGTAAATTTATTTTACATAAAAAAATAAATTTACCATTTTGTAGATGAAATTTAAGACAAATTTGAAATTTAAGTTTATTAAAAATAGATGTGTGAGTTTTAACACTAGGTCCTTTGAATAAATAGGATTAACGGTAACTGCTCAGATGTTACTACAGTGGAGGATTAATACAATTCTATCAGGAGAGGCGGGGGAGGGCTTAAAACTATCCAGATGTTTTATTTAAAATTAAATTCCTGTTAATTGGCTTATTATTAATTAATTTTCAATTTAATTTAACTTACTATGAATTGACTATTTCTTAATTAAATTTTAAAACTTACACTCTCATGAAGAAAAAAATATCCATGATACATGGCAGTAATAGAAACACTAACAAAAAGAAGATTAAAAAACCAAACAAATAGAATTACGCAAATAGAGAAATAATGCCACTTTTCAACCCTAGGAAAAGTAATACAAACTTACTTATTTATAAATTTTAATTAAAAATAACTTATTATTAAATACTTCAGATAAGAAAAGTAAACAATTCTCACCAAGAGACGTCTTCCGCCTTAAGACGAAACGAAAAAATTTGAATGATATATAGCAAATCTTAACGTGTATCGTTACGCTAAAAATCATCGGAAGCTGGTAAGGTCCTTGCCTTTCACGCAAAATGAGTCATTTTCGGACATTGCCAAAATAACTGACGGCCTATAAACGATATGTGTAGCCACAAAGTCCGACGAATAAGACCCCGTGTAGAAGGAGTGCACGTTAAATATGTTACAAAGTTCATACGCCACGTACAAAGTCGTCCTGAAAAAAGTGGCGTCGGGTGCATACTCAGGTGATGGCTCGTCACTTGACTGTGGATCGTATCAGGATGCCAGATGCCAATACGCCCCATGTAGTTCTAGTGCGACGTTAATTAAACTCAAACAAAAAAAAATAATGGTAACGTTACAGTATCTTACAGTGTTTAATCAAAAATTTTCAGCTTGCAACATTTGTTTCTGCACAGGGATAGTTTTTTTTTTGGTTTAATTGTACCAGTATATATATATTTAATAAAAGTATATAAATATTTAAAAATGTAGTAAATATGTTTTTAACTGTTACTCCATATTACTTTAAAATTAGAAATAGTTTTTGAACTATTTTCAATGTTAAACAATAAAGCAACAATTCAAGGATAAGCGTTAAGTGAACGAATACACTTTTTATTATAATAATAAAAATATACCAAATAGGAGGTTAAAATTATTTCTATCTTGGAATTAATGTTGGGACACAAATTTATTATGTTTTTCCGTCATCCAAATAGTAGAGGAAACCGGAATACGTTAACGCGGATTTTTTTTTCCAATGAATTTTGTATCTTTTAGAGTTTAGACAGACCACCGCGAAATTGATAATAAAATTAATGAGGGATATCGGTTAAAAAAAGTGGTTTAATATTACAAGTAATCTCATTTTTTTTTTAAAAAAATCATCTGTAAATTAAAAAACAAATTTTAATTTATTAAGTGAATCACTCTCAAATGAAATAAAAAAAATTAAATGGTTGCAAAGTGTTTTCAATGTTTTCTAGTACAGTAGCATGTAACGGAAAGGCGTTACGTGAACAAAAAAAAACAACTTTTATGCAAAATATATAAATAGGAAATTAAAAAAAGATTAGGTTAGGAAAAAAAACCAAGTAACCAGCAGTTTCTTGTAATGGAGAATTAAATTATAACAATTGAATTGAAAAATATTTTTTATTTTTATAGGTGGCGATATTTTGAACTTTGAACGAAGATTTTATTATGGTTTTCATTTTGATTGAACTCAGGTCAATACATTTATTTCTCCGGCTCTTTTTCCTATTAGTTTAAGTGTAAGAAATCTTTTCAGAAATATGTGTATGAAACCAACAGGTACAGCTGGGGGGGGGGGGGGGGGGGAAAAACGATCCACCCCTCGTTACTCGGCTCCTATTGAACAGATAATTTTGTGGAAGTTGTCAATTTTCAGGAAATAACGTAAGCAATTGAGAACTGGCAACAAAAATTGTATAAGGGTTCGTCTACATCTACATATTAAAATGAGTAAGAACTTTGAAAATTCCAAAGGCAACACCCAATTTTTTTTACATAAATATGTTCAGTATCTTCAAAATACCCCATGTATAAAAAAAGAATTATTTATTTTGCATTATTTGCTGAGATATTAAAGCATTAATTTTGAACTCGTTTAGGGGGTAATCTCCAAAATAAAACAAGTAGGTTTGTAACAGAATATGTCACTTAACCCGCTTCCACGCAGCATTTGTGCTCAACAAAAAACGCACTATTTATACACCTCTAAAAAAATACGCCAAACAGGGCCTTCAGCTTACAAATTATTTCTAATTCAAACTTTTAAACGCCAAAATCAACTATCTTCATTAATCTTTTTTCGCAAATTAATAATTACTCATTATCGTTTGCTGAATTTGTATGAAATTCGAAAAATAATGATGCAACTTTTTGTAATAAAAATCTTTTAGTTGCCACAATTTTACATATTCATTAACTTTCTTTCGAAAAAGAGAATAATATATAATTAGTATTATTATACTATACATGCATTTGGAGAAAGTAGTAACTTTAATCTGTGAATCATTCAACTTCGTTAGAGGAATATTTTTTTTTATTTCGTTAATTTAACTTGTTTAAATTAACGCAATTAACGAACGTTGTCATTGGACCGCATTTTTAAATGAAGAGGTACATCGTCACTTATGTGAAAGTAATTAAAAGAAAAAAACCTTTTTTAAATGATAAGTTAATGAAAACGATGAAGAAAGTATTAACTTTAATCTGTGATTCATAAAACCTCCTACGTGTGAGTAATAGCTGACAATCGAGTTGAGTTTTCAATTGAAAAACAAATAGGGTTATTATTTTTTTTCTAATTTTCATTCTACATCCAATCCACCTACTTCTGTTTTTATTTTCATTCTTCTGTTTTCGTGTTGTGATTTTACAAGTTACTTAAATCTGACAAAAAATAAAAATTGTTTTAGGTAGGCCGAATATTCGTTATTCGGCCGAATATTCGGCTAAGACTTCAGCCGAATATTCGTTATTCGATATTCGGCGAAATTTGATATTCGGTGCATTCCTATTTCAAACTGATCGATGTCGCAAAAATAAATTTATTTTAGTTTATTGTCTAAAAGAATATTAAAATTTCTCGAGCGAATGTTGCGAATGGCACTGGTGATTTAATTCTAATAAAAATGGCTTCCTATACAGTATACTTTTTAAATGAGCATTAAATTTTGCAGTTTTTTAAATAATTTAAGCACTTCGAATTCAAATTACTTTCTGAAATTTTTTAATGTATTCTATAATTTCGATGCGCTGAATTTTTTGACGTATCACACTTGTCCGTAGCATTTGTAGTTTGGGATATGAAAGTGGGTGACAGACAGACGGATTGAACGATTACAATACCTTCCACTTTTTACGTTATAAACGTAGTGTGGAAGATAAAACTTGTTAAAATACTGTAAACACGTAACTTTCTGCAACAACTAAAACGAGTAGCTATTAGAGTCGAACCTCGTTTACACGAACTCGCTTAACACGAAATTTCGATTAAGATGAACTGAAAGCATTTCCCCGGTGGATAAAGCTTTAAGTTAATGTTTAAAAAAAACTTTATAACGCGAAATCGCTTTAGAGTTTAGACGATATCCCGCTTAACCCGAACAAAAATCTTAGAATTTGACTATATTTTTTCCTTATTCAAAGTTTCGAAGAACAAATTTAACAAAACATTAAAAAAACGGCACCGCGCGAACATTATAAAAATAAATTGTCTTCTACTTCTGCATGAGAGAATCACGAAATCTTCCTTGATTCATCAGTTTCAATTGCATTGTTCTTAATTGCTGTTTCTTAAAAAAAATTCTTAATTTATTCTAAAAATAGCATGCACTACTCCAAATAAACTTTATTAGTTGAATTACTAATTTTATACATGTATTTTTGTATTACATTATAAACATATTATTAACAGATTTAATGTAAAAAGAAATTCCTGACGGTTAACACGAAATGTCTCGGTGCTCCCTTCGAGTTCGCGTTAACGAAGTTCAACTGTATCATTTTTTTTTATTGTACACCAAGTATACAAGTAAATAAAAACATCATGTTTAAAGTAATGACTTGGTGTGTTTTCTAACTGGATGTACACTGAATATAATTGTGTGGTTTCAATTTTTTTTTTCATGAAAGTTTCAGTAATTTTTAAGGACATTCATGTCGAAAAGGATCTTTACATGAATTTGTTTCTTCAACATTGCTTACAAATACTTTGAAACATGCCATTTGTTTTTAATGTCTTGTAAAATGCACTATAACAACGCATATTTTCGAACATAAATAACGTATTGATTGAAATTAAGCGGTACGCAGAATGGGACCAAAGTTAAACACATTTTGGGCTATCTATTAAAGAAATATTATTTTCAAATATTAGCAAAGATTCTTTAAAACTAACATATATCTCAAAATATTTTAGGATAGATAAATATTTACAAAACATAAAGTGGTTTATAATCTGCTCATTAAGTCTTCAATTATCTATGAAAGCCAACAAAACTTTGGACACTTAATAGACTATATGCTTTAAATTTCATGCAAAAATATGCAAAAAGCTTATTCAAAAAGAATTCACAAGTATAAGTATACTAGTAATTGTCATTTTTCTGTACAGGTGCAAAACATTTCAAAATCATAATATCAAACCTTTAATCTGAAACTCATAAATTTGTAAATGATACAACCATTTCAGCTAAAATTCAGTATTAAAATTAATCTATTGGAAAACGTAGAGGGGACGTCCAAAAAGTGAGGAACCTTATTGCAAAATGCACAAATGTAACATTTCCTCACTTAGTGGAAGATCCCTTCTTTTTTCCTTTGAAGTAGGAAATGTATATAATGCTGAAAAACGACTCGCTAAAGCGGCTGATGCATTACACCCTTTAAAGTTATGAATTTGAGATTGCTGCTTATATATAAGTTTATAATATTTGTTGAAATAGTGTCATGTAAAAAATTATAAATGTTGTGCACGTGCTCAGAAAATTAGTATTTAGTTAAACCTCTCATACTAATGCTCATCACATCTTTAAAATCAGCTTTTTGCGTTGACATTTGCATAAAAAACATTTCACATAGTCTGTTATATGTCCAAAAGCTTGTTTTGTAGTCTGTAAGTAACTTACTAATAATTTAGAATCTTGAAGTCAGGAATTTTTTTAAGGAAAAATGAATACCAGTTTTCGATTTAAAATTCTTTTTTTATAATATCTATTTCCTTGTATTTCTGCTAACGCGTTCATTTTTATTCTTTATTTAAAAGAGAGCTTCTAAATTGAGAGGCTTAATATTTTAAAATAGATTTCAATTAACGTTTATGAAGCTCTATGCTAAAGCACGTAACTTATCCTTGCCAAGGTGGATGTATATTATTATATAGATTTAAATAAATAGGAAATAAAAAAAATCTTCTGTTTTGAAAACATAGTTATGGCAACTATTTATAATTCTGGTTTTTTTCCGTACAGAGTGGATAACATTGACGAGGGTGAAAATATTTTGAAGGAGACTGAAATAGTTACATTAGTAAAAAATAATTAAAAACGCTTGGCTATGGATGGCGTCTTTTTTGTGCATTTTTTCAGTATCTAGGTTAACGCAAATGGAAGAAAGTCTAGGTGAAAATAAGCATATAACCAACAGTTTCTAGTAGTTAATAATTAAATTATTACAACTGAATTGAAAAATCTTTTTAATTGAGAAAGGTGGTGACATATTGTACTTTGAATGAAGATTTGATTATGGTTTTCATAGTACTCGTGAATAAGGTCAATACATTTATTTCTCGAGCTGTTTTTATTTTACCTTTGTGTTAAAAATTCAATCTAGGAATATGTGTATGAAACCAACTGGTACAAGAATCTCAACGGCAGTTTTCTCAAAAAAAGACTTGGATAATGACTTGGACCCAGGGATAAGAAAGTTACTTTTAAAAGGTAACTCTGTTACAGTTACTTTAAGAAATTTCAAGTTACAAGAACAATTGCAATTTAACCTGTGTTTTTTAAAAGCAAGATTTTAAAAAAATATATAGTGACAATCTGAAAAAAGCTAATAATGGAAATTCAACTTTTTTAGAAGTTAAATTTTAAATAGTTAATTTTAAGACGAACGCCAAACTACTTAAACCATCGATGAAGAGCGGCTTGAGAAGTTATGAAAAGTAACGAAATATTTCATCAAAAGTTGTTACCCCCACTACCCTGCTCATATACCAACCCTGCTAAATTGTAATGTTTACAATTGCATTCGTACGTCAATTTTTACCTTCAAATGTTGTTAAATTTTAAGTTTAGTTATGTTTAAGTAACTTAATAACATGACATTCATTCATTGATTCATCATTTGCGTCAACTTTGAACTTAACGCTTCGACGTGTGAAACACTTATGTGCGTGATTACGTTAACTAAATATTCAATCTTCCACAACACTAATTAGCTTTTTGTAATAAAATGAGTAACGATAGGGTCACTTGGTATAATCGTGGACGGTAGGATTTGTGTTTCATCCAACTATATTAATCCCCGGTTACAATGTTCAAACAACTGAAACTGTTCCACTGTGCAATGTTTTTATTTGATTAATGGCCCTGGTTGAAATTTCCCCCTTGGCAAAATGACCCTCATTTCAAAGGTACCTTGTTTTAGTTCGGAAATACACTGATAACGTGTTTTTAAAGAAAGCTTCTACAGCCAAACTCGTGGTGTGATGTTTGGAAAATTTGCAATCTGACTTATTTTAGCCTATTACTTTAAAGGATTGCATTATCCAAAAAACTACAGTTGGATAAATTGAGCGTCTTTTCGTGACTTCTTTGCACAATTCACTGTGTTGAAGTGAACTTCCACTATCTGGATATTAGGTCATGAAGCAGTTTTTGTGAACGCTATTCTAATGGTTTCCATTTCAATGAACATTCTGGGTGCAAGAAAGTAACAAAATTGGGGTAAAGTATCATCAATAACTGATTACCTCTAAAAACATATGTACATATTTTATCCCAGAATATAATATTGGGATCTTTAAAAAGCTTTTAGGATATTAAAGAATCACATTTTTTAAAAAAAGTTGTTTAACCCAGAAGTATCTGTGAGTTTGTAATTAAAAAAGTTGAAACCTCACAAATCTACCAAAACTCACAAAACTAGCACTACAACATAAATTCCTGGTAATTATTGCAATATCAAAATACAATTACTATATGACGAAAAAAATAGAAAATAACAACATAAGGACGTATCTTTAAATAGAAATGGTTGGTTGGTTGGTAGACATATATATTCAGGTTTGTGTGCTTGGTCAGCGACCCGCTTATAAACCTTCGTCAAGTAAGACAGACACAACAGACAACACACACACATAAGTGGATCCATCTAATTTTTAGAGACAGAGGCCAACTAGAGGATCCCCAGAATTGGCTTGTCACCCCCAGAGGTATTGATTTGGTATGGGAACTTGGAGGACTTTCGGACCCAACAGATTTAACGAGCACGTACTACGCATATACTCGACAAACACAAACATCCATGCCTTACCGGGATTCGAACCCGAACCCAGAGGCTCCAAAGGCTAGCGCCCTAACCGTTGCGCCGCCGGGTCGGCCTTGCATTCGTGAATAATTGTTCATTTTTACCGAAAGTTGCTGCCCTCACTACCCTGCTTGTATGTCAGCCCTTTTTTTTTTATATAGTCCTTCCACCACTTCTTAGCATTTATGACGTGTATTTTAGACAAGTCCAAACTATCACCCGTAAAACGAAAAGAGGTAAGAAAGATTTTGGTTTAATCTAGAGTTACTATATTTGGCGATTCATTTCTTTTGCATGCCCATGTTTCTTTAAGTTTTAGAAACATTTTCTCAACTGAAGTTCTAACTTATGCATTGAGTTCACTATTATTGCTTAGCTATATTTTAACTTGTAGAGTTCAAGGAGGTGATACTGAATATGGTAAACAATACATACTACAAATGCAAATCTATGACGATAAAGTCAAGATAGAAAATTAATATAGGTCAATAGGTGCAACTGATCACGGCTATCAGTAATTAATTATCATCGTCCACCCATGTGCGGTTTTAGTGTGACACAACCAAACTAACTCAACAATCCTCTATGCTCAACAAACACGAGCGGATTGGCAACACTGCCTCCTTTAGTTTTTCTATCTGTATTCAAAGTGGACACACAAATCTTCCACAATCAAAATTCAGGTGCAAACAAAAGTGTTGGAGATAAGAATAAGATAGATTTGTTGCCCAGTCAAAACCAATGCAAACACAAGTTTGCTAAGTGAAGCTTTTGATCGTCTCAATATTAAGCAAAAACAAACGCTTGGCGGATTATTTACCCTAACTATGCTATAGTTCGATAAGCTAGTTGGAATGCAACATAAACTGAGAGTTTGTACAGCTGTGCAAAAAAGTTAACTCTAGTGTTTATTTCGTCTGTTATTTATCCTAGAGAATAGGACCTTTTTATTTTTGTTAATACAAAACATTTTAAATTGATTACGAAACGCAAAATGTGGTATGCGGACATGTTTTGGAATATTTTTGAAGTACAAAACAGTTCCTGTCTGACGCCATTTCGTAACTAATCGTTGCGTAGCACTCTCTTTTGGCACTTTTATACCTTTAAATTCTTTAACAACTGGACACATTTTTTTCTCAATTTGTTGTAATAAAACTTTCTACAATGAACACCCTCTGCTGTACTGTGAGTATCATCTTCCCATGTGAATTGATCAATTAACACTCACACAGCCGCAATTCACACTTACGCAATAAGATCTAAACTCGCCAATAGTCCATAAGTAGCTCTATTGTGATGGTAATCCAATTCAACCAATACACAAACAGGTTTGCCAAGTGAAGCCATTACACGCTTGAATAATCTTTTATTTCAACTTGAAGGCTTTCAATAGTTTTTCTCGCCAAGCATTTCAACGGATTCCTATCTCTACGTCGGGGCCACTTTTATTTGCGTATCCCTGTATTTGGGATGCTAAGAAGTGACAGGCGGACTATACCTTACCAAATTGGACTGTTTATTAATGCATGCGAATGTAAATACAGTAGAGTCCCGCTTATCCGAAAGGTACGGGATAGGAGCACTTTCGATTAATCGAGATTCCATAGGAAGTTTCGGATAATCGGGAATCATATACTTCACGCCTAGAAAAACGCTGGAAGAGAGAAAATTTGACGTCATAGAGTGTTCGCCTCTTTACAAAAATCTTAGATCTGGAGATCAAACAAGTAGGTTTGTAACAGAATCTGTCACTTAACCCGCTTCCACACATTTGTGTTTAACAGGAATAAACGCGCCAAACACATTAATTCTATATTAAACATTTACACGCCAAATTTGGCTAGTTTCATTTATTTTATTTCGAAAATTCAATAATTATTACTTATCGTTTGCAAAAATTAATTTATATTTCAGAGAATAAATATGTAATATTCCTCGCTTTTAAATAGAATGAAAACATTTCATATCAACATACAAAGAATCCGTAGTGAAACATATTTGACATCATTTCAAACTGATCGATTTCGCAAAAATAAATTTATTTAAATTTATTGTCTAAAAGAATTAAAGTTTCTCGAGCGATTGTTGCGAATGGCAAAGGTGATTTAATTCTAATAAAAGCAGGGCCTTTAGCTATTTCTAATTCAAAGTTTTAAACGCCAAAATTAACTATTTTCATTAATCTTCTTTCTCAGATTTAATAATTAGACTTTATCGTTTGCTAAATTTGTTTGAAGTTCGAAGAATAATGATGTAATCTTTTTTAATAAATATCTTTGTGTTGCCTTAATTTCCCATTTACATTTCTTTCGAAAATTCACTTATTTATAGTTTGTTAAATTAATTTACAGTTCAAAAAATATATAATTAGTACAATTGATGCTTTAAAAATAAAAGCGAAACTTTGCATATTTTTTTATGCCAAGTTAGAATTTTCTATGCATCTTTCTTCATACATATATAATGAACCAACAAAAGAACTCTATTGTGATATTACAACAATCCAAACTGAATTATATCACATAAATAAATATTTTTATTTCAAATAAAGTTTTTCGTACGTTTAACGAAATGGCAACAGTGAAAATATTGAATAAAAATGGAATTTGCATGTTATTTCAATGTAAATTAAATTTTTAGTTATTTAAATTTTAAATAAACTTCTAATTTAAATTTTTTAATGAAATTTGGAATGTAGCCTAATCTGATTTTTTGCTTTAAAATGACGTATCCCACTTGTCTGTGGGACTTGTGGTTCTTTCTGTGAAAGTGGGTGACGGACGGACAGACGGACGGACAGACAGACGGACTGAACGATTATAAAACCTTCCACTTTTTACGTTATAAACGTAGTGTGGAAGCTAAAATCTGGACATAGAAGCGCAAAATGAAGCCAGTACTTCAGACGTTCTTTCGTTTAAAAGAAGATGGGACAGGGCTGCTTTAATACGAACCAAAATTGAGCAGTAAAAAAAGATTATTACATATTTTGAGAAATAAATCCAACTTTGTAAGTACGTATTTATTTTTTGTGTATGTCTTTATTTATGCGTTTATGCGTACACTTCATATTTTAACAAAAAAAAAATTCCGGAGCCTTTCGGTTAAGCCGAATTTCGGATAACCGGGATTCGGATAACCGAGACTCTACTGTACTTAACTTTAATGCGGTTTTGTTAGATGTTTGTTTAGTAATGTGTAACTTAACCAATAATTTAGTTGTTTGATGTCAGGAAATTGTTTAAGAAAAGTTAATACCAGTTTTTATTTTGAAAGGTGTTTTTTATAATATATATTTTATTAATATATCTTTGTAACGGCCAGAGAACTTTGGATTAATTAACAAGAAGTTCATAAAGAACTAAAATAGCCTACTTTCCTGTTACTTAAATACTTACTGAAGTTCTAATCGGGGAAAAAAACTAGGTTCCTAAAGTAAATATCATCAACAGCCGTTTCTACACTAGATTTATACACATTAGAAAAAAATCGAAAACACAGCACCCAGCTATAATTAAACTTCTAAAAGCCAAAATCAACTATTTTTCTTAATATTCTTTCGCAAATTAATTAAATATTATTTATCATCTGCTCGTGATTTATTTGTAGTTCGAAGAATAAATATTTATTGATAACAAAAGTAATGAAACTACTCCGAACTGCATTAAAAAATAAGAAATGTAAATTAAAACTAAGCATAATTGCATGCAAAAGTATGCCTTGCCGCTTTCTTGGTAGATAATTAATGAATAATCAAAGAATCAAATTGGGCTACATTTTATGACGTCATTCCAAACTGATTCATGAAAATATTATTTTGCTTCAAATATGTTTAAATAAATAAAGTTTCTCATGCCATTGTTGATTTGGCAACAGTCATTTAAATGACTCAAAATTGAATTTCAATGCTAATTCAATGGGAAATTCGCAGAAAGATAGTAGATTTATGTCCGTCCGGACGTACAGACAGGCGGACAAAAATTATGAAAGTTGGGTATCTGAGGTCATAGCTTTCTAACAAAAAAGAATTTTTAAGATCCGAGGGATAGAACCGATTTTGGAAGAGGCATACGGACAGACGGAAAGACCGACAGACATACGAACAGACAGACAGATGGACATCAATCGCATTTCAATACCTACAGTGATTTAAATGAGTCAAAATTGAATTTCAATGCTAATTCAATGGGAAATTCGCCGACAGATAGTAAATTTATGTCCGTCCGGACGTACAGACAGACGGACAAAAAGTATGAAAGTTGGGTATCTGAGGTCATAGCTTTCTAACAAAAAAAAGAATTTTTAAGATCCGATGGATAGAACCGATTTTGGAAGGGGGGTACGGACAGACAGACAGACGGACATCGACCGCATGTCAATACCTACTTTTTAATTTTTTTAATTCTTTCGAATTAAAAAAAGAAAAGTAGGCTAAAAATAGAGCTTCTAAATTGAGAGACTTGTTATTTAAAAGTAGATTTCAATAAGGCCGAGTAATGGGCTGTTGCGCGGAGGAGTTTAGTTTTTTTTTTTAGAATTATATAAACATTTATGAATCTTTATCGTAAAAGGCACGCAACATATCCTTGCTATGGTGAATGTGTAGGTTGCTCCGCCACCGTGAACATTAGAAGCGTCATCGCGCAAGATACGGCCAACCATGGGAAAGTAAACTGCAGTATATGCAACAATTCTTGGACTATTGTTATAATTGCACCAAAAAAATATTCGAATCTATACTAAAAGATTATTTCAAAACAAAAAGAGCCAAAGAAGTGAGTTGTTACCTCATAGAGATAGTAAATACGTGCGTTCCGCATTTTCTATAGAAGACTCGGGGCATAAAATCGAGAAGACCCGGTTGAAATCTATTCCTTTTTTCCGCCATGTTGAGGACCGCTGGAGGAGCTATGTAGAATAAAACAGTAGGGAAAACTACGGACATTTGACCCTTAGGCATACTTGACCCAATGCCTTTTTTTCCATATTGGAAAAGTTTTATAAGTTGGAAATGGCATCACTTCTTTCTTTTCAGTCAGCTGATCACATGGTGAAAATAACCACCTGAAGCATTGCGTACGTGTTCAGTTATGTACGAAGAGATATGTTAAGAAAAGTAATATGAGAGTATATTTATTGTTTTAATGAATTTTGGTTTCGTATATCTATGTAACAGTAGTGTATGAATGTAAACCTGGAAATGAAATTCTATAAATGTGGAGCCTAATTCATGGTTTATAAAATGTATTAACTTTTAAAAATGAATTTAACTTTTTCTAAAAAGAAATTTCAATGTAATTATAAAAAATAGAGTTTATGATGCTGCTGTGTTTATGATAATGTTCAATTATATGGCTCTGAAGTTGTCGTAAAATAGCTCTGAACAGCTCTGTATGGTTGACTTAACTAGAACAGCTCTGTATGGTCGACTCAACTAGAATAGCTCTGTATGGTCGACACGGTAATGGGCCAAAATATCGCGGGCCAAAATATCGCGGCAGAAATATCGCCGGCCGAAATATCGTGCGCCCAAAATATCGCGGGCCCAAAATATCGCGGGCCAAAATATCGCGTGCCCATAATATCGCGTGCCCAAAATATCGCGGGGACAAAATATCGCGTAAAGTAAAAGTAAGTGGATTTAATGGATTTTAAGGTTTTTGGCATTGGGAGGGAGTTCGATGGTAAAAAGGTATTGCACTACTTACTTGTCTATTAATTTGTGATGAAGTTCGGTTTTACCTATAAGAGTCTGTATTTTTATAAAAAATGTATTTAAAGTCATGCATTTTTATGAATTTTTTTATTATGACCATTTAGTCACAAGGTAGGTTTAAAGGGTTAAGGTTTTATATTTGAACTTGATTTTTTATAAATCCCATTAATTTATTTTAAGAATTCAGTTGGGGTAATTGTAGTCTAAAAAGTGTCTGAATTTTAAATTAATAATTATTTAACGAAAATGTAAACATTGTTTGATGCGTTACCTTTCTGTACTGTTCTTTAAAAAAGACTTTTTAAAAAAAAATAGGAGGATTAGTTTAGGGATATTTTCAAGGTGATCTTGGCAGTTAAAGGAAGTTGAAATAGACATACATTATTATTAAAAAAATATATTAATAGTTTACTTGCATTTCATATAAACTTATGTAGCAGCTGAATAATTTACTTATTTTACTGAACACTTACAGAACAAAAAATAAGTTGATTAATCAACTACAGTCGAACTCGTTTATAGCGTGTCCTGATTTTACGAGGACCCGGATTTACCGAGGAAAGCAAGAATTTTAGGTTTATCCAATGCTAAGTCTATGGAAGGGAAATCGCTTGCTACGAGCAAGCCTCGGATTTAACGAGGAATATTTTTTTCACTATGCAGTCGGTTTAGAAGTTAACTCTTTTCTTGGAAAAGTTGTCCTCACCCCCTTTGTTTGGAGAAATTCCTTTCAAACCATACTATGAATAGGAAGAATGGTCAAATATGCGGTTCAACAGGTGGCTTATTTGCAGAAGCAGAGTGAGGAAAGGGTTCTTCAGGGTCATTGTGGGCGCTGCCTGGTCAGAGGTTTTCATTGATAACGTTTACTAAATTTTATGGGGTTATGTCGAAGTGGATAGTTTTAACCGTTGACGAGGTGAAAATTTTCCGGGAGTTTAGAGAGGAGCTAAAGATGTCGACCTCTGCAAAAAGCATTGATTGTCTTATTATACTGGTTCAAAGCTGCTAAAGAACACTCATGTTGATGAAAGCGTACAATTACAATAAAACTGACTGTCTTTTTACAAGCACTTAGATTTACTAGTAAATGTTGCGGTCTTTTCTGGTTCGTTATAAACGAGTACAAGTGTATTTCGTTTATGATATAATTTATATAAAAGTAGTTACATATAGTTAGGACTAGTTTATACAGTCACTTTTTACAAAACGATTATGTGCCTCTTTATTTTTTTTGTTCGAAAGGTATGATATCAAATATCTATTAGTGTAGTGGTATCGAGATATTCATTGTGGTTACCATTCATTGTAGCGTAGGTCAAACCTTAAGGTGTAGATGACAAGAGCAATATTTGAGGAATGGCTGGCAAATTGAACAATCAAATGAAGAAAGACAGGATCATTTCATTTATTTTATTTTAGTTAATGGAACCTGTCATAAAGACCTTTTGAGATGCTAGATAGAACACGAGTTATCCCCAAGAATGTTAAACTGTTGTTATATCCCTTAATGATATCTTCAGGATAAATCAAATCATTCAATTTTAAATAAACAATAAGAATATTTGTTTATAATGTACAATACTCTATAGTAAATTTAAAAATGCTATTTATCTTTTTATTTTATTATCATTATTGCATTCTATTTTCATTTATTAAAATTCCTGTTTATGAATTCTTCTATTCTCCCACACATGATTCCCATTGTAAGTTGTGTAAATATTCTATTTAAATTCATTTTTAGGTCATATATGGTTTTCAAGTTTTTTCGTTGTTTTTTTTTCACTCGTTGATCCCTCGATGACCAGAGATCTCGATTGCGCTTGAAAATTACCTCCTTTCGAATATTTAATTGTAAAAATAATTAAAAATATTTTTTCCTTCAAGCCAAGTACATTCCCAAAATATATCTTTAGGACTTCAAAAACGTTCTAACTATTTAAAATAATTTCACACCCAATGTAGCAACTATGAAACCATCCTTCTGGCAATAGGGAAGTTGCGTGAATTTCAAATTTATTCTCAAACAACAGTCCTTTCAACTGCACATCGAATGGTATTAATCAGACTAGTAAGAATTTAATTAAATTAGTCAACAATTGACTTTGAAGAAAGCGATATGTCACCTGTCACCGCCTTTAAAACACTCACAATCCTCTTGTTATGGATTATGACATCAGGCTTGGCTTTTTTGTTCCATTGACGTGTACTTTCATTAAACTTCCATGTCAGGGCCTGACCATGACAGGTTGGGTCCAAGTCCGGGATACTTTTGTTGGACCATTTCGAGTTTCTGATCTTAACCAAAAATACATATAGTACCTGTAGGCACCCAATATGGACACCCTAAGATAAATTAATTTTTTTCGCCATCTTATACACGTCACAGGACTTAAACAATTTGTGACCACAATCTGTGGATTGTGGAATACCATAAATAAAATTGACTTTGTAATTAATATGGTTTAATTTTATAATAAAACCAAAAAAAAAGTACCAAGTGTCTATAAAAGGAACTACCTATCCCTATTATGGACATGCATGTCCATATTAGAGACAGGTGGCTCCTTATGGAACTACTACTGGATGAAAAAACCACACTTGAGAGGGATTTTAGAAGTCGAGGGGATAAAAGAAATATCAGTATTGCGAGGGAGGGGGGCAGGGTAAATACCGTCAAAACGTACACTTTAGAAGGGAGAGGGGTCATTTTCGGTTGTGGCTCTTCAAAAACCTTCAAACAGCAGAAATATCACTAATTTGAACATTAATTTATTATTAATTAGCTAAATAAAATCTCATTAAACAGATATGTTGCAAATTTGTGAATCTGAAGACTCATTAGATGTCCGTATTGCACATAAGATGTCCATATTGTGAATCAGGCTTAGTTTTACTAAATGTTATAATAAATTAACAAATAAAACGTCAAGCAATATATGCAATATCAATCAAAAATATGTTGTATCAGCTTTCTAAAACAGTCCACTTTTCAATTTTTTAAAAACAATTATCCAATATATCATATGAATATAAATTTCCTATAATTAAGATCAGCACACCACAAAAATACCAATTACCTTCGAAATGGTGAACAACGCTCTTTTTTCCACTTAGCCTAAAATATTTTTAATATTTTTTAAACTGCTTTTCTTCACGGACATGTAGCACTATCTCTCGATTAAAAATTTAACTTTTAAAGATATAAGTTTTGTTCATATTGATAACACTGTCCATAATGGGTACAAGTAGTACATTTTGGGGGGGGGGGAAATACCTTTTAAAGTAAGTATAAGCCGCAAAGTAAGAATAAGCCGCACATAAGACAACGCTTAGATTTTTATAAAGGTATCACGAATTTACAAAATAAGAGATATTTAATCATCTCTTTTAACCCAAATGCAAAAATATTAAAAATATTTTAATTAATAATTTTTTTAAATAAATTTTTCAATCTTAAATATATATATACATAAATAAAAAATACTTGCATACAGACCACACATATCGTATCAAACAAACCATACGTACAACACCATACATACCATACCAAACAAACCATACCATACCATACAATATATATAATATTTATATACGCACGTTTGTACAAAGCACTATACAATTTTACCATCTCATAACTTTCTTGAAAATCACATACGAATCCACTTACTTTAGTCGACGCGATATTTTGGGCAATTTAATGGGATTTATAAAATCAAGTTCAAATATAAAACCTTAACCATTAAACCTACCTCGAGACTAAATGGTTATAACAACAAATGCATGACTAAAATACATTTTTATAAAAATTCAGTTCCCTAATAAGTAAAACCGAACTTCAACACAAATTACTGGATAAGTAAGTATAAGTAAGTAGTGCAATACCATTTTACCATCGAACTCCCTCCCACTGCCAAACACCATAAAATCCATTAAATCCACTCAATTTTTACTTTACGCGATATTTTGTCCCCGCGATATTATGGGCCCGCGATATTATGTCGGTGATATTTTGTCCCCGCGATATTTTGGTCACGCGACATTATGGGCACGCGATATTTTGGCCCACGATATTATGTCCGGCGATATTTTGTCCCGCGATATTTCGGCCGCGATATTTTGTCCCCAATCGGCCTTCTCATTACCAAGAATATCTGCACAGACTTGTATCCAATACAAGATGCAGGATCACCGGCCAGCAATGGTTTTGGTTGGGAAATAAAATATTGTTATTTGAGTTTTAATGTTAGATGATTTTGAATAAAAATGAACTTTAAATGCCCAGATACTCAAATTCTTTCTACCAAATTAACTAAATGCTGCGAGCTAACTGTATTCAGTTTTTTTTGCATTCGAATTTGTTACATAAACGGGGTGGGGTGGGACAGTATGTTGTATACAGTCCCTGGACAAATTATTAGACGCACTGTATTTTTTAAAGGAATTTTATGTTTCTAAAGAGTTTTTATGCAATAATGGTATATTTAAACTACAATATTATTGACTTTTATTTAAAAGAATTGTTGTAGACTACTTATTTGTATTTATTTTAAGATAATTATGATTAAGATTAATTTATATTACTTATTAAATTATAAGATTATGTGTGGAATCATCCTCCTCAAAAGCAGGAGATAGTACAGTCTTGCATTGATAGCATGCCGCGCAGAATTAAAGCTTTGATAGCGGCTAAAGGTAGCTCAACTAAATATTGACTTTTACTAACATTAATTTCACTTTTATTTAAAACTTAATAAACTTATGCTTTTCTAAATGAATGCTGTTTTATTTATGTCAAATAAATTGCTAATTGATTGGATAATATAAAAATAAAAAAAACAAATCAATTTAAAATAATAAAATGGTACAATATCACCCCGTAATATTTTACATGAAATCTTGCAGTGCGTCTAATGATTTGTCCAGGGACTGTAATGTATGGTTGCTTTTCATAAATGAATGTTAAATTAAATTTATTTTAAATAAAATATTTGTTTAAAAAAATCAGTTAGTTTAATTTTTGAAGAGGTGATCTTAAAATATTTCCCAAATGAAAAAAGGTCATTATAAATAACATCTT
The DNA here is from genome assembly GCA_019343175.1 of Oedothorax gibbosus. NCBI lineage: Eukaryota > Metazoa > Arthropoda > Arachnida > Araneae > Linyphiidae > Oedothorax > Oedothorax gibbosus. The sequence continues at coordinate 351,580 of JAFNEN010000577.1, forward strand.
ATTGTTTTTTAAATTTTGAAATTAAGGTTATTGTAAGAAAGACTGATGCACAAAATACGGGAAAGCCAGATCTAAAGTTCGGAGGGTTAAACGGGACGGGGTGGTACAGTTTCAGTGGAAGTTATTTGTTTTCGTTCCGAAGTAATGTTTTTTTCTTTTGTTAAGTATTACCAGTAATATTATTTAAAAAAAAAAGATGTAAATTAAAATCAAATATTAATTTATTCGAAATCGTTAGAAATGAAAAAAAAATGATAATGGTTGTAAACCGTTTTTAATGTTTTCTGGTATTGCAGTAGTATGTAACGGAGAGTTAACGGAAAGTTAAATTTGAAATAGTTAAGTTTAAGACGAACGCCGAACTACCGAAAACATAGATGAAGGGAGGTGTAAGAAGTAACGGAAGCGGAACACTAACAAAATATTTTCGTTACAGCTAAAAGACACTAGTTACAGTTCCAATTAATTTCTGAAAAATCTAGCGGCGTTACCGAAAAAAGTTCATTGCTACAAGTAAAGGCGTTACAAGTAACGCGTTACTCCAATCCCTTCTTGGACCCCACTTAACCTGCTTGATGTCCCAGTCTATTCATATTACTCATTTTACTAAGCATATACTTTTGACCAGTGCAATAAAAATGGAAAAGCATACCTGCATTATATACATAAAACATGCACTTGAGGGTATATGCTTTCACAGTCAGTATTGGTGCAAGAATACAGGGTGCCCCAAAAGTAGGCTTACAGTTAGTTATGCATACAGTTATTTATACGGCAACAGTTATTTTTCAAAAGCAGGTCTGGTTGTTCAGTCAGTTTTGCACATTATCTCACAGAACTGTAATCTATACGGTCAGGATCGTCCTCAAGAAGGCCATGTTGTCACATGGTCTTGGTCAGTTAGGCTTAAGGTTCGGCTGTTGCATCAGGCGTTGTAATTAACGCCCTTGGGATAATCAGTTCCCGGGACGCCTGTCACCTCGAACAAATTTTTCGTAAGCATTAATCTTTGTATATGATAACTGGCAGATGGCGGTATTTGAAGTTACGTAGTCTGGAGACGTTATTTGCTTATTTCTCGAGCATCAAATAAATAAACCGAAGCGATCTCGAAACTAAACCAAACAAAGTCCGCATAAATCGCTTCTTTTTAGACTCGATACGCTGTTGTACGGTTTAATTTTAGTCAACCAACAAAACAAAACCAAACCATGTCAAATACCTGTTCTAAATAACACAAAATTCTTACCAATGGTACATTTAAACAGACATTAACTGTAAGAATACTTTTGGGCCACCCTGTATAGTAATATTTTAAGTAATTGATTTTATGTAATTTTTTTCTTCAAAAAGTTAAATACCAGTTTTTATTTTACAATTTGTTGTTCATATAATTAAATTTCTTTATTTATCTGTTCTATTATAAATATTTTCCTATTTAAAAAAGAACTTCTAAATCTAGAGGATAGTTATTATATTAAAGTAGATATATGTTATTTATATATCGTATTCACTCTTGGTTATCCATTACGTTACTCCGACTGAAAGTGTGGAAATATAACGCACTTCAGGGTAAAATATAGTAATTTGTTGAAAACGACAATGGGCTAACAATGAAAAACTCTGAAATATTTTGTTTCTTTCATCCCAGCTGCAACTTTCCCGCACTCAATTGCTTTGTGAAACTCGTCTTGTAAAAAATTTAATTTTTGACGACTTTTTTTTAGATAGTTCCTGGTTCTTGAATAAGCATAAGAGTTAAATGCATCAAGTATTATAATTACCAGTATGTTGTTATAATATTTTTTTTAATTAATACAATAGGTAATTAAAAAAGTTTTATTTTATGAAATTTTTAATTTTTATAGTAATGGTAAGAAGTAATTTAGATTTTTAGACAAAATGTTTATGAGGAAACATAATATGCAAACAATTCGTACAAATTTTTGTAAAAATTTCATTCTTTTAAATATGTTAAACCTAGGGTTTTCCATTGACGTTTAATTAAATTGTATTTTAAAAAGAAAGATATATTAGTTTCTGTACAGAAAAAGTAAGGCGCTTATGAAAGGAATGGCGATTGTTAATATCTCTATACTCTGGCGTAATATTCCAAATGGACTTACCAAATCCACAACTTCTTGTGAATTTAAATTTTACATAACCCATCTTAGATTAGGTATTTGAAGTAGATCGACAGGCCCATTAAAATTCTCTGGCTGAAGAAACAATATACCAATATGTCCTGTGATATTAGGACAACGTGGTCATAGCTAAGAGGATATAGGAATACAATCTATCGACAACCAATACCTCATCTATTTCGAACATGCAAATAACTTAACAAGAAACTGACTGAGACATTCATGTATTTTAAATTTACTATATTACTATTTCAACAAAAAATGCTGGTGTTATTAAAAATTGAAATTTTTCATAATTTTGCTTGAAAAGTAATTTTGATATTGAAAATCCCCCCCAAAAAACTTAGGATAAGTAAAGAAACGCCAATCTAAAAAAATAATATATAATTTGCCTTTTGAAAAAAAATACCTGATGCATTTGTTTTATAACAAAAAACAAGTCATTATGAAACTTGTAGCTAAAAAAGCCGTGATATATAAGAATGCCAATCTCTTATTTAAAACTTATTGGTCAACCGATCCCTTGAACAAATGTACAGTAAACTGTTACACGATGGTGGTAAAAAGTATTAAGGTTATGTTTTGCTACCAAAAACAGGGAGAGAGATAATAGCAAATTTATTATAGTTCGTGACATACTTATATTTCAACATTCATGCCTTTCTGTTGATCGATCTCTGAAATACATATGCTACCTATGGTGCTAATTTAAGTTACGCTCCCATAAAAAAATGCGCTGTTTGAGGTTGGCGCCCTTCTTAATATTTCTTTCTTTTCTTTCCTATAAATGAATCTCTGACTGTTAAAGAAATGAATGGGAAATGTTAGTAATAATGAATTTTTGTTAATTTTTTGTGTTTTAATGTCCGAAATATTTATAATATATTGAAAGACTGCCAGAAATTTCTTATGAAAGAGATTTGTCCCTGAAGTAAATTTTTTAGCATATAATTATGCAATCTCGTTTTTCTAATGATAAACACACAAATATCCTTTAACAAATACTCATTGTTTACAATGCAAATACCTTTATATAAATGTATTGAGATCATATATCTGTTAAAATTATTCTTATTATCCCTCTTTATTTTTCTTTTTTTCATATTCATTTGCGTGATTTAATTTTTTTGAGGGGGATAAGGATGGGCACCAACCTCAAACAGCGAATTTTTTTTATGGGAGCGTAACTTAAATTAGCACCATAGGTAGCATATGTATTTCAGAGATCGATCAACAGAAAGGCATGAATGTTGAAAGATAAGTATGTCACGAACTATAATAAATTTGCTATTTGCTATTTTCTCTCTCCTGTTTTTGGTAGCAAAACATAACCTTAATATTTTTTCCACCATCGTTTAACAGTTTACTGTACATTTGTTCAAGGGATCGGTTGACCAATAAGTTTTAAATAAGAGATTGACATTCTTATATATCACGGCTTTTTTAGCTACAAGTTTCATAATGACTTGTTTTTTGTTATAAAACAAATGCATCAGGTATTTTTTTTAAAAGGCAAATTTATGTATTATTTTTTTTTAGATTGGCGTTTTTTTACTTTTCCAAAGTTTTTTTGGGGGGATATCAGTAGGTTTTTTTTAAACTTTATTTTATGAGATGCTTTTTGAGGTAAGGAGGATTACCAACATGTTTTACGAACAAGATCAAAGGATACAAAGACAATATGACTACTGAATAGAATACATAATTTCAATGGTTATGAGAAGTTGTATAACCACCGCGAACAATGCCGAACGAAAGTTAAAATGGTTCAGCAACAATATGAACCATTGTACATGGTGGAAGTAAACTGCACATCGATGGAATTCACTTGGCCGCTGGCATCTTTAACGAAGTTGATAATAATCAAATGTTTCACCTTAACATAATCTCGGGTTACGGTTATGTGTTATAATGCAAACATTTAGTAACAGCTCGTGGTAAAAAATCTCACTTTAATAATAAAATATTACTTTAGCATAATTAAATATTCCTCAATAAGTTTTAAGCAAAAAAAATATTATTTCTTACTTTTCATGCACAAAAAACAGACTAATTTTTTTAATTGTAATGGTAACTGAATATGGCAACCAAACAGGCAAATATGACTGTTTACATTTTTAGATCAATCAATCCATCCATCCACTCGCGTTATTCATATGTTTTCTTTAAATAAAAACGCCAAAAAGTTTAAATGACGCATTCCGATTATTAATTGCACATTTTTTTTCAATCTGTTTTCAGATATTTGATTAATCATATATTTTAGAAGCTGTTATAATCCTCCCAATAGTTAACAGCGCTACTATGCGGCTCTTCGACAAAATTATAGCAAACCTTGGCGTGTTTTTGGAAGTACGTGGCCGCTAGGATGGCTTGTTTATTGCGCAACCATACCGCCAAAAGTAATATAGACTTTAATTAAATAAAAATAGAAAGATTCATTTTTGAAACTTCAAACCTATGTCAGCGAATGAATTGGGGCATTCTTAATCGTTTAGTAAAAACCGCTTCCAGATTCATGGCCTAGTAATGGCTGTAGATCTGAGCAAAAATTAGGGCAAAATTTGACTAAAACTGCTCGGAAGATTTCAATTTCGTAAATTTCCATAATTTTTTTCTCCGCTGTTTTTTATTCTTGAATAACCAAATTTTTTTTATGTAAAGTAATCTACGAAACCTCTCTAAGGTATTTTTTTATTGTTCTACAAAGTTTAGTTTGCCTGATAGAAAATAAAATCGATTTTAGCGTTTAACATTGCGAAATATTTAAAGTATATATACATAACTGCCGTTAGGCCCTGGCGTCATTTTGAGATTGGCGGGCGGAACGACCGTTCCGTCTGATGTTTTATGTTGTATTACTCAGATACGACTACATGCAAAACAGAGTTACGGTGTTTTATCCATGTCTTTAATCTTAGAAGTTGAAGAAATTGGCCTATGTATGGCTAGATATGATCAACTGGCAAAATGAATGTAGTAAGTTCCAACAAGCCTTAATAAAACTGCTTTTTAGTGAACGAAAGTCTAACATCTTTCTCTTTTTATTTAATTAGGTTTGATTTGCTGTAATTTAATTTCAATGGCCCCATATTACTCTACTATACATTAGTTTCTTTTCAGAATAGTATGGCGCTTCTAAAAGGAATGGCGAGCATTATTGTTAATTTCCCTACTATGGCGTATTATTCCAATGAACTTATCAAATCAACAACTTCTTGTGAATATAAATTTAACATTAAACATCTTAGATTAGGTACTATTAGAAGTAGGTCGACAAGCCCATTTACTTGACCAGGGTTCTTAATTACGAGGCGTAATTGGCTGTGTTAAAGTTCCTAAAAGAGGCTAGAAATAAGCAGCCGGAAAACGATTACATTACATTAAGCCCATTAAATTTCTCCGGCTGGCTGAAGAAACAATATGTTTCGTGACCTCTGTACAACGTCCCATAGCTAAGAGTAAATTTGAATGCCATCTATCGACTGTCAATGCCTCTTCCATTTCGACCATGTACTTTCTTCAACGAAGGAAGTGCTTGTAGTCCGGTCAAAATAGACCAAAAAATAGGGGCAAGTTTACAAAAATTCGAACCCAGCTAAATTTTGGTACAGATCTTTGGTACACTATTATAAGTAAAATATCAAAAGTCCCCACCGATCCCATGCCTGCTTTTTCCGCCATCTTGAAAAAACGTTCGAAATTTCGCCCATTTTCCAGTTTTTGGCCTATAACTTTTTTCCTCAGCATTTTTGAATGGAACTTTTCGACACAAAGTTGTAGAAAACAAAATTTTCTTCAAAATAGGTACGAAAAGTTTTTATGTACAACAATTAGTTAAGGTGCTACGAATCAGCAAAAAAGGGTGTAAACTCGAGTGTTTCGATTTTTTTTACATTCCCTCTACTTTTTATCACCATAACTTACTTAAAACTTCATTTTATCAATAAACAATGATTTTACAAGTCGTAGAAAATTTAATTTCCTATAAAATACACTGATCAAAAATAAGTTTCTTATATATTCCAAGAAGAAATGTTAAAATTAACAGAAACCCAACAAAAAGGCTATTTTCACCCGACGACACACTGTTTTAGTTTTTTGAATTGTAGCTCTTTCCCATTGTATTTTTTACTGTTTTTGTGAATACTAAACTTGTAGACCATAATTTTTTCTATAAAATGGTTCTTTTGTGTGTTCCATACGATGAAATTTAACGGAGCTACGTAATACGAAATATGGCGTTAAATCTTGAATTTCACCAAAAAAGTGTTTTTTACCACTGTAAATCCCAATAATTAAAACAAAACTTCATTTTAGTGGAACATAATTATTCTGAAACTTGTAGACATCATCATTTCTTAAATTAGTAAGGTCCTAAAAGTTATTTTAGATTCAATACCAAAGAATTTAGGCATATTTTGTCGAAAAACATGAACAGAAGCCGTTATATGTTTTGCCAAAGACACATAGAAAAGAAGGGAAATAATTTTAGTCCCAAAGATCTTACGATATAGATGCTTTTTATAAAAAATATTTTTAGATATCTTTGCATAGTTGTTATTGATGATGGATATTTACTCCACAAAGTGGTGTGGAGCCGAAACGTGACGTTTCCAGAAATTTACACTGATTAACGGAAGTACATTCTTAAGTATTATGGCTCTACGGTAATAGTTGTATTTGATGGCTACCCCGTCCGGTCAAAATAGACATTTCAATTAACAAAAATTCGCATACAGCTAAATTTTGGTATAGGTCTTTGATACACTATTTTAAGTAAAATATCAAAAGTCCTCACCGATCCCATATCTGCTAAAAAAATATTTTTGGTCAAAGGTCGCAAATATCGTTTTGCTTTTTCATTTTTCTCGTTAACGTTAAGTGTTATCGTATTAAAACACCAATCCTGGGATATCAACATTTCAAAATTCGAAAATACTAGTACTCTGCTTTTTTTTCGAACGACGTAAATTAAATAAATTTAGTTGCCACTCAATCCATTTAGTTATATTACTCAATATTCTGAAACGTCACAAACATTTGAATTATTATTATAATACACCCATTCAGCAAAAGGAAACCTACAACTCAACCCAACATTTCAGTTAGTTTTAAAAAATAAAAGTATTGAACGTTCTATTTTGTTAGAATTTATTTTATTTTAATTTGTGCCGTGAAATTTTTTTTTTTTTAAAAATGTCGCAATTTTGCTTTATTTGTAGTAAACCTTTGAATGAAAGTAAAATTGTTGTTGTTGATCGAGGAATAAAGACGTTGATTGATTCAAGTGTTGAAAGAAATGATGGTTTGTTTGAACACTTGAAAGACCAGAAATCTATAACAATTCATATGGAATGCCGTAAAATCTATACACGGAAGAGTACTATTGTTGCAGTTAAAAGACAGAACGAGATAGAAGAAGCCAGTACATCCAAAAGTAGTCCACCTCGTACTAGAGCACGCGTAAATGAATCACATTTTTGTTTAAAAAAAGATTGCTTATTTTGTGGCTTTGAAGCCAGTGAAGAGTCAGAAAAGAAAAAAGCCCTGAATGATCGGCGTAAAATTAGTAAAGTTGCTACACTTGAATTTAAAGAATCTCTGCTAAAGGTAGCTCGAGCTCGTTTTGATGACGTGGCAAAAACTGTTACTGCACGCATTGAATATGAACATGACTTAGTTGCTGCTGGAGCTAAGTACCATACAAATTGTTTCCATTCCTTCTTGAGACCCAACACTGGAAGCAAAATTGGTCGTCGTCAAGATGAATCTATTAATTTAGCAATGGCAGAAATATTTACATACATTGAAAACAGTGATGATTGCCAATTTTCTTTAGAAGAACTAAAAGATGTTTGCAAAAATCCAGCTATAGATAATAGAACAATTAAGTTGCGATTGAAGTTGAAGTATGGTAATAAAATTATAATAACTGAAAAACCAGGAAGATTAACATTTATCTTATTTATTGACAATAAGCTTGATATTCTGAGTACAGTTTGGTATGAGAATAAAAAGGAAAATGAAGGAGAAGAACGATTTAGAATATTGAAAGCTGCAGCAGCAATCATTCGAGAGGATATTCAATCTGCAGTATTTGATAATAGTAATTACCCCTCACGTAGTCTAATGTTTGAAAATATAGACAGTGATATTCCGGACTCATTGACATATTTTTTGGACCAAGTAGTTCTAAAAAATAAACGATTGAAATCAGAACATTTAAAATTAGTGTGTACGAATATCAGCCACAGTATTATGACAGCTGTTCGGTCCTTTAAATCAAAATTACAACTGGGTCTCGCAATGTTTTCATCGAAGATTTGGATCAAAACGTCTTATACAGATTTTTTCATCTTTTGGTTTGTGTGCATCCTATAATGATACAATGTTGTATGAAGCGGCAGCAGTTTTTCACCCTTTACCTCATGTCTTACCGCCAGAAACTGGCTCATTTATTCAATACGTTGCAGACAATGCTGATATAAATGTACACACTTTAGACGGTCATAACACGCTTCACATAATGGGTATCATTCAAATTGTTACTCCGAAAGTTCAGTTATACTAGAAGAGCCTATTTTGCGGACAAAGCTCATGTGCCAATACAAGTTTATCAAAATTATGGTGTAGTAGGTTATAGTAAAATATATGTGCAAGATTTTGCTTATGAACGTGAAGCAATGGTATCTTTACTAAAAAAAGTCGATGTGATATGGTTATATGGAAAATGGAAAAAATTACCTTTACCTGGTTGGCACGGTTATATTGAGCGTTTAACAAGTAATATTAAACAATTTTCCCAATCTCAAATTTTATTCTTACCATTCATTGATCAACCAGCAAGTAACTACAGTACTATATGCACAACTTTACAGTGTGCTTTGGAGAAGTCGAAACATTATGGCCACAATGTATGCATTATTACTTTTGATCAACCTCTGTATGCAAAAGCTCGAGAAATCGTATCTGCAGCACCTGAAGGAACTGAATTATCGAAGATCATAATAAGACTAGGAGGATTTCATTTGCTCATGTCTTTTTTTGGAGCAATTGGTTATATTATGCAAGGAATAGTGGTATAAAAGAAGTGCTTTCTTTAATTTATGCACCGAATTCATTAGAAAAAATGCTCAATGGCCATGCTTACGCGAGAGCTGTCAGGGCTCATACAATACTTCATCTTACTTTAGCAATAATAATATCAAAAGAACTTGTAATTGACGATGAGATGGATGCAAATCTTAATATAACTATTGAAAATGTAATAAATAACACTATTTCATATAATGCTATTGAAAATTGTGATGAAATTGCTGAAGCATTACTTTATAAGTTCAATAAAAAACTAAAGGAATATGAAGAACGAGGACCTACAGCAAAACTATGGGTACAATATTTTCATATGGTGTCGATTGCAAAGGAGTTTTTAAGAGCTGAACGTATGGGAGATTGGCAAGCTCATTTAAATAGCATTAAAGAAATGCTTCCTTACTTCCACGCATCAGGACATTTTCCTTATGCTAAGTCTGCGCACTTATATCTTCAGGACATGCTACAATTAAAGAACACAATGGATCCTAGCGTTTACCAAAGATTTATAGCAGGATTTTTACCGTTCGACGTTCTGATAAATTAAGTTGTGGAATTTCGACGGATATGGTTATTGAGCAATCAATGATGAAATCAATGAAGACGGACGGAGGTGTTTCTCGAGGAAGAAGTACGAAAGAGAGTGTAATAAGTAAGTGGGTTTATGGGATGCATGCGATGAATACTGTGTGTGAAGGATTGGAAGATCTCGCTGGTGTTAAAATGTTTTCTACAGATCAGCATGTAGATGCAAGTGATTCACGAGTAAAGAGAGACTTTAAAGACATCAACAAACTTCTTGAGTGGTTTTTATCACATGATCCTTTCCCTGAGGTTAAAAAAATCATATCAATTGCTAGTGGAGTCGTCGGTGATGATAAAATCAATTGTCATAAAGCTCGTGAAGTTGGGATTTCATCTATGTGTAAAATAATAGGACTAACATTCAATAACATTAAATTAAAACGCGCCGATAAAGTACTCCCTCTTTTAACCATGAGTAGCACCGTAAAAGTCCATGATGAGAGAGTACCTATAGACCCTGTATTATTATTTCAACGCATGAGTATTACTAAGAAATTTGAGGACGAACACGAAAAATTCTTCGCATATGAATTGGCTCCCTACCCTACCCATTATCACTCTTCGATGAGATGGGAATGCGTAAAACACAAAAGTCAGCTATTTGCGATTGCTTTCAATCAGTGGACATTGAAATTGACAACACACATGCTACTTACATCATCGATGGAGGATATCTACTACACCGCGTTGTATGGGATCGAGAAGGCACATTTAACGTTATTTTTGATAAATACATTCAGTATGTGCATAGACATTTCGGTCATAGAGTGACTATAGTGTTTGATGGTTATTCTGAATATAAGAAAAACATTAAAGCTGCAGAACAACGTCGTCTAACTACAAAAATATTTTCATCTTCTGATGTCATTTTTGATCAATTCATGACAGTTCCAACAAACCAACAACAATTTCTGGCAAATACTCACAACAAGTCTCGCTTCATTTCAATGTTATGTGAAAAATTAACAACTGCGAACATTATAGTAAAACAAGCTGATAATGATGCTGATGTCCTAATAATTGAAACAGCAATGGAACAATTCAATGCCACAAATACAACTATCGTTGTCGGTGAAGATGTTGATTTGTTAATACTACTGTCTGCACGAACTCCAGTTGATAAGACTGTTTATTTTTTGAAACCTGGTAAGGCTCATGAACAATCAAAAATATATTCATCGAAGAGTTTATCTGCTTATCCAAAATGTCAAAATCATATCTTATTTTTACATGCAATAACTGGCTGCGATACCACGTCAGCAATGTTCAGAAGGGGTAAAACATCAGTATTTAAATTGGTTGAAAAACGTAATGATTTAATTGATTGCGCAGAAGTATTTAAAATGATAGACTCTTCTCCAGAAGCCATCATCACAAACGGGATTCACTTTCTACTTGCTGTATATGGAGCTCAAAAAAAAAAAATTGATTGTATTGACAAGTATAGATATTTAAGTTTCATAAAAAAGACACGGAACAATAAAGTGTACAACTATCTTGCCTTCCTCCAAGATCTGCTTCTGCTAATCAACACTTGTATCGAGTATACTATCAAGTTCAAGTGTGGCTAGGCAGTCAACTGAACCCAGAAGACTGGGGTTGGAAATTAATAAATAATATTTTGGAACCAATTCAAACTTTACTTCCACCTGCTCCAGAAAAACTACTAAATACTATATTTTGTAATTGCAAAAAGGGTTGCAGTGCAAACTGTGGCTGTAAAAAAGTCGGATTATATTGTTCTTTAGTATGTACCAATTGCCATGGCCAATCTTGTTCAAATGTTGATTCAAATGCAACAGATGATAATTATTATGATATTAATGAAGAGATAACTGATGCATCTTTATGTGAACAATTCATAGATATTCAGCAAGAGGAAGAAGATGAAGAAGAAAGAGAAGAAGACATTATTGTTGAAAAAGGATTTGAAGATTATCAGTCAGATTAAAATTTTCTCGAAATTAAAAAAATAATTCTTTTCACTTTATGCATAACCAATTGTACCATTTTTATTGAAAAGAAAATTATATAACAAAACTAATAGAAATAACTACTGACTGCATGAACTCCATTTGATAAAACTTTTTATATTTTGAAACCTAGTAAGGCTCATGAACAATCAAAAATATATATTCATCAAAGAGTTTATCTGCTTATCCAAAATGTCAAAATCATATCTTATTTTTACAAGTGCAATAACTGGCTGCGATACTACGTCAGCAATGTCCAGAAGGGGTAAAACATCAGTATTTAAATTAGTTGAAAAACGTAATGAATGTAACGTTATGCAGTGTACAATAGAAAATTGATCATTTTCTATTACACACTTTCCCATATTTTTTCCATAGTTCAATTGGTAGATGTTCCTTAAACTAAAAGGACATAAAATACTTAATTTTTTTTTATTTAAACTCTTTGTTGAAAATAAAATTGAATCTTTTATCAAATCACATGTATTTTTCATTTGAATAAGTAAGCATCTTCGTTTTTTTGTGTGGTTTTTTTTTTAAAAATGTACCTAAATTCTTTGGTATTGAATCTAAAATAACTTTTAGGACCTTACTAATTTAAGAAATCATGATGTCTACAAGTTTCAGAATAATTATGTTCCACTAAAATGAAGTTTTGTTTTAATTATTGGGATTTACAGTGGTAAAAAACACTTTTTTGGTGAAA